>OY365807.1:24343813-24631313 GCA_959347315.1 Bimastos eiseni
GTCCGCCGCTGTCAAGGTCACTTCCGGCTGACGGACAATTCCCCGGATGTATTGAAATGAGAATGATGTCATTGGGGTGAGTCATCGAAAAGTCCTGGATGTCTTTGAAGTCCGTGGCGAAATCGCTTCCACGCACGCAGGCATTTTCCAGGCGAAGTATTCCAGCGTCGAACGACATTCGTAATTCCAGATAGCGGAACCCCATCTCGAGGGCCCGTCGGATCCATCCTTTTCCACTGGAAAAAGAAGATGCATTGAGGCAGAGACGAGCGTCCAACGGCAATCCAGGAAAGACGACGTCGCTCAGATACCTAGAAACGACATTTATCGCCATCATCTAAAAATAGCCTCAATTATACGGCAGTTTCTTACACTCACACCACACACACGCACACACACACACACACACATACACACACATACACACACACTCTCTTTCATTCTCTCTATGTCGCTCTCTCTCTTTTTTTCTCTCTCTCTCTCTCTTTCTCTCTCTCTCTCTCTCTCTCTCTCTCTCTCTCTCTCTCTCTCTCTCTCTTTCTCTCTCTCTTTCTCATTGACACACCGGCACAAGAGCACAGACCCGCATCGTGCATTCTCGTTACATAAACTACCCTCTTGGAAAGTATACATGTAGGCCTACCATACGTAGGGCCTACATGTATTTCATAAGAATTTCTCTTATATCAATCGTCTACCGATCGATGACCATCTGATCTGCACCCGTCCATATAATAAATATATCTATATAATAATATATCTACTATATATATTTATATATAATATGGTGTCGCCATTCTTCTGTTGACTATCAACTCGAACACATGGCGCCATCTGCGACCAGTCATTGCCTTCTTCTATAGATCTGTATGGAACAATCTATCTCCCGATATTCGTGAGCTGCCTAAGCTACTTCACATTTATTTTAAAAGTCGCTGCGCGAAAAACCAATAGAGCTAGAGCACATAGGTCTATGATTCCTCAATATCCTCATATACAAGGTATCATTATTCTATTTTTCTGTCGACTTTTTGTTCTTCCTTTCAATTTTCTTGTTTATTGCATCCAATTATTTGTGTGACTTACGTTTGCTGTGATCTCATTTCACAATTGTCTACGTTACATTCTAGTTGAAGCAACTCTGTCCTCGATTAGTTTTAGTTGTTAACCTTGTTTCTAGCTAAGAGTTATTATTCAGTCTCAACTTAGTTAGAATTCGTGTTTGTATAAATGTCTTTTCTGGATCTAAACAGACTATTGATTCTGAAGTCTCTATTCTATCATATTTGCTTTGGTGTTACAAATTACTTAGGAGGCCCTACCTATTGTCCTTTCTGGATCCTCTGTTATTGCTGATTGCTGAATACTAAATAATTGTTATTTTATATTGGTTTCAATGGCTGCAATAAAATGAATTGATTGATTGATGTGCTGATGAAATGGACCAAGATCTCTGTATGTCTGTCTGTCTCTCACTTCTGTCTCTGACTCTCTACATGTATGTGTCTCTGTCTCTATTTCTGTCTATCTGTCATTCTCGCTCTGCCTGTGTCTATCTCTGTCTATGTCTCTAGTTTTATCTGTCTGTCGCTGTCTCTGTCTTTCACCGAAAGTTCGCTGCACAGAATATTCCACTTGACCAAACTGCACAGGCCTGGTCTGAATGTTTTCTCTGGAACTTCATTCGAGGCAGAGGTGGTATCATGGCACGCGCTGGACAAAGCTGACAGATTTATTTCAGCCTTCAACATCTCTTACGTATATCTTCGTGTGCCCGGCACATCTCCGAGATGCGAAGGCATCTTTAAGTAATAAATAAATGCGCATATATATATATATTTATATATAAATATGTGTGTGTGTGTGTGTAGCTGTGTGTGTGTATGCATACTATTGTCTATCCTTAAAAAAGGACGTCGCATTACGGCCATTAGGTACGCAACGCGGTCGGTAATAAATACTGCAAGCACAGATATACCAAAAAGCTGGTGTTTGGGGAGGTTCTTAAAGGCAACATATGTATGAGAGAAAGGAAAAGGGAGTGAAGGAGGAAGAGGAAAAGAGAGTGAAGGAGGAAGAGGAAAAGGGAGTGAAGGAGGAAGAGGAAAAGGGAGTGAAGGAGGAAAAGGATAAGGAAGTGGAGGAAAGAGAGGAAAGGGGAGTGAAAGAGGAAGAGAAAAAGGGAGTGAAGGAGGAAGAGGAAAAGGGAGTGAAGGAGGAAAAGGATAAGGAAGTGGAGGAAAGAGAGGAAAGGGGAGTGAAGGAGGAAGTGGAAAAGAGAGTGAAGGAGAGAGAGGAAAAGGGAGTGAAAGAGGAAGAGGAAAAGGGAGTGAAGGAGAGAGAAGAAAAGGGAGTGAAAGAGGAAGAGGAAAAGGGAGTGAAGGAGAGAGAGGAAAAGAGAGTGAAGGAGGAAGAGGAAAAGGGAGTGAAGGAGGAAGAGGAAAAGGGAGTGAAGGAGGAAGAAGAAAAGGGAGTGAAGGAGGAAAAGGATAAGGAAGTGGAGGAAAGAGAGGAAAGGGGAGTGAAAGAGGAAGAGGAAAAGGGAGTGAAGGAGAGAGAGAGGAAAAGGGAGTGAAGGAGAGAGAGAGGAAAAGGGAGTGAAAGAGGAAGAGGAATAGGGAGTGAAGGAGGAAGATGGAGAGGGAGAGGGAGAGGGTGAAACCATAGGAGAAACGAAGAGGGAGACGGAGACGGAGAAGGAGACGGAGAGGGAGACGGAGAGGTGTGAGGGTGAGAGAGATGGAGCTGGAGAGGGAGAGGGAAAGTGTAGTGTACTGAGTGCACTGACTCTGTAGAATACAGGTGCCATAAATACAGAGACGGATAATTTCATCTGCCACCAAGCAAGAGTGTCGTTGCGATAGGAGCAGAACGAATCGGTCACAGGGGATGAGGAGGGATAAGAAACCGAGGAGAGGAGAAGACGACGATAGAAGAGAAGGGGAAAGAGAAAGATGATGAGTTGGAACAGACACGATATGAATGGATGGAGAGCCTAGCATTGGGGAGAGTTGGCATGATAGACCAGAAAGAACAGAAAGAAGAAAGGGTTGGAGAAGAAGAGGAAGAGAACGGAATGGAGAAAAGGATGGCTAGGAGCTTAGGGAGAATGAAGAGGCGGTGACAGCGATGGAAATTCATCCGACTGATGTCGTGGTAAACATGCCATAAATCTTCTCATACTTGGCGTTGATCATTGACGCGCGTGGATTGAAAGAAAGACGAGGACATAGACGAGAGACAACGAATGGAAAGAAGACGAAGAAATGAGAAAAAGGGAGGGAGGAAAGGATGGAGAAATTGATGGAGGAATGGATGGATGGAGGAATGGATGGAGGAATGGATGGAGGAATGGATGGCAGAATAGATGGAGGAATGGATGGAAGAATAGATGTAGGAATGGATGGAGGAATGGATGGAGGAATGACAGAAAGAATAGATGGAGGAATGGATGGAGGAATGGATGGAGGAATGGATGGCAGAATAGATGGAGGAATGGCTGGAAGAATAGATGTAGGAATGGATGGAGGAATGGATGGAGGAATGGATTGATAGATGTAGGAATGGATGGAGGAATGGATGGAGGAATGGATGGAGGAATGGATGAAGAAATAGATGGAGGAATAGATGGAGAATGGGTGGAGGAATGGATGGAGGAATGGCTGGAAGAATAGATGGAGGAATGGATGGAAGCATAGATGGAAGAATAGATGGAGGAATGGATGTAGGAATAGATGGAGGAATGGATGGAGGAATGGATGGAGGAATGGCTGGAAGAATAGATGGAGGAATGGATGGAAGCATAGATGGAGGAATAGATGGAGAAATGGATGTAGGAATGGATGGAGGAATGGATGGAGGAATGGATGGAGGAATGGATGGCAGAATAGATGGAGGAATGGCTGGAAGAATAGATGTAGGAATGGATGGAGGAATGGATGGAGGAATGGATTGAGGAATGGATGGAGGAATAGATGGAGAATGGGTGGAGGAATGGATGGAGGAATGGCTGGAAGAATAGATGGAGGAATGGATGGAAGCATAGATGGAAGAATAGATGGAGGAATGGATGTAGGAATAGATGGAGGAATGGATGGAGGAATGGATGGAGGAATGGCTGGAAGAATAGATGGAGGAATGGATGGAAGCATAGATGGAGGAATAGATGGAGAAATGGATGTAGGAATGGATGGAGGAATGGATGGAGGAATGGATGGAGGAATGGATGGCAGAATAGATGGAGGAATGGCTGGAAGAATAGATGTAGGAATGGATGGAGGAATGGATGGAGGAATGGATTGAGGAATGGATGGAGGTATAGATGAAGGAATGGATGAAGAAATAGATGGAGGAATAGATGGAGAATGGGTGGAGGAATGGATGGAGGAATGGCTGGAAGAATAGATGGAGGAATGGATGGAAGCATAGATGGAGGAATAGATGGAGGAATGGATGTAGGAATGGATGGAGGAATGGATGGAGGAATGGATGGAGGAATGGATGGAAGAATAGATGGAGGAATGGGGAGTGAAGGAGGGAGAGAAATATTTCTGAATAACGGTCCATATTAGACTAGAAGTGTGCAATGCACTGTAATGTAATGCAATGTAATGTAATGCAATGCAATATAAATGTACCTGTTGGTCCATGTTGACTTCAGGTTGACGTTTGATTGCGGGTTACGTGTCGTGGAATGCGAAGGTCGATTAAAAGAGGCATCGAGGCAATGAAGACAGATGGGTGGAAAGCAGTCGAAGGATTCGCAGACAAAGACCAGCAGAATGGCTACATCGATGACTCCTAAATGTCCTTTCATTCCGCTCTTCCAATGTAGGAATGTCGATCGCTGTTCAAACAATCCTGAAAACAATAATTAATGCTAAATTATGGACCGGACACAGCCAATGGTTGAGTCCTTCCTGCGTTCAACGACCCGCCATATACATGTAAGTGACGTCACTTTCTCCAGTGTCTCGATCGTGATTCTTTGCAAGTGATTTTGAAGCTGTTGCTGTTGTCGTTGTTGTTGTTGTTGTCGTTGTTGTCGTTGTTGTTATTGCTGTCATTGTTGTCGAACAAAGCATCTCTTGGAACATCTAGAAACCCCATAGAAGTACTTGTAACCTAGAGAATGTTTACTGTACATTAAATATTTAGGCGTATACCATATACATATGACAATATATAAAGTACATCATATCATTCATATGATAGATATCATGCTGCGAAATTGCGGTTAAGGGACCGTAACTGTTCCGTAGGTCTATACGGTATGACTGGGCTAAATAGGCATCACTTGATATACTAAAGTTTAAAGGCTACGCCAAGAATTTCGTCGATATTGTTGAAACATGAAGCTCTGAATTCACAGTGTAACAAAAACATTGATTAGGCCTACTTTGTATAGCACAAAAAAGTATCTATGAAATATAGTAGGGCCTACGTTATTTTAAGAATGCAGCCGGTTATGTTCAGTTCAAATTGTTGTGTTTGTTTATTTAGCATTATATATGTTGTTCAATGTACGTTTGATGAAGCCAAACGTACACCTAAAAAACTGTACCTATTTGAATTTATAAATTTAATTTATCACTTTAATTTCAGTTAGAATGTTAAAGAATTAGTTTAAAATTTTGTATATTTAGAATATTAAAATGATTGTAAAAACAAAAGCGCACCTATAGTAAGAGCAATGCACAGATGGTTCAAATGATTATTTACATGTAGAAGTTCACGAAAAAATTGTCAACGTCTCTCATTTGCACGAATAAACTCTAGTATTATGTCTCTGAAGTTGATGTTGAAGTTGACACATAGGACAAAGTGAATCACAAGTCGTGTTACCGAATTGTCTCATTGTATTGACTCCAGTCTACAGATCTTCCATTCGAGGCATCGGCTACTCTTTTAATATTAGATCTGAACAACGTGGCGTTTTATCCCATCTTTTTTCGCCGCAGCGCTTTCCAGGCGCTTGCTTTCTATATCTCTTAGAATTGACGTAGATCTTATAGGCTATATAATACTAATGATCAGTAAAGCCATAAGGCCTTATCGATCAAAGATGCTGAGTCCATACTTTATAACTATGCTAGCGACTATCGTACACTTGAGTGCAGAAACTTAATTGGAGCTAAAGCATTTTAAAACACACGACATAACGTTTTTCCTAACTTCACTGTAAATGTGTAAAGGTGCATCTTGAATGACAACGGGAATCTTTGAGACGTCGGATACCAGCTGACTAGGAAACTTCAAAATTATTACAATGCCCATGTAACATAATAACTTTGAAAACTGTGTGTCAATTTAAAATACACGTGCCCCTCGTGTCCTTAAGTTTTAGAAAGTGCAGGGGAACGTTTCCCTGCCAGACATATGGTACAAGTGTAGTAGGCCAGATACTCTCCCATTTTAAATATTCCCGGGTCAATATCTGTGGCAAACCTTCCGATTCACCTCACTTCAGCGTATCGGCGAACGCTCTAGGGAAACCTTGGGATCCTTCCCGTCTTTTGCTGGTACCTCGGAAGGCCGAGTCCGAGGTTTTCCCAGTCTTCTTCTTGAGTGTCCGCTGAGTAAGACCTACCCGGTTATGGCGTAGGATTTAAGACTGCCCCGAACGTAGAATCAGAGCCCTTGGCCCAAAGACTACACCAGCTCGATTACGAACAAACTTGTATATTATAACGTTCAACAGCAGCGAAAAGCCAACAAACAATTGTCACGATCAAATAATCGACAGCAGACTGCCAACGACTCTACATAGTCATTCTCGAACAGATCCTCACTATCCTAACGATTCTCTCGACTGAGCTCTGCAGTCCCTTATATAGCTACAGGGGGTAGCACTGATTGCTACAGAGGGTAGCACAGATTGCTGCAGGGGGTAGCACGGATTGCCAGGCAGAACTGGCGAAAACGCCACAATATCCTAGGATATATTGACTGGTGGAGGAAAAATTGAGTAGCTAGTGCATTGTTTCTAGGACATACACACTCCCCTTGGTGAATAGACACTCCAGTATACACCCCTATTATATTAGGTACTGGAGTCAATTTATCCTAGGAAGAATTAACTCACGGGAGTCACTTTGTCCTAGATAGAATTAACTCCCGGGAAGTCTTTATTCTCGGAGTGGAGTGTATTTATCCTAGAGACAATTAACTCCGGAGTCAATAATTATATCCTAGTTACAATACACTCCGGGAGTTAATTTATCCGGGGAGTTAATTTAGCCTCTTACACCGGCGCCATTGATTGATATTATGTGCTGCATCTTATTCCTCGAGGAAGTCGCAGGAGCGCTATAGATAAGAAATGGCTACACATAACAAATATACCTATTATATTAGTATTATACACGCAAAGCCTTATGAGGTCTTTTTTCTCTTGATGATTCCATATAATGGAAATCGCTAATGTTAGGCCTATAAATTATATGCATAATATTTACATAAAAATGAATTTAGACGAACATTTTTTTCCTATATATGGGGCTACTGGTATGTACGATTCTGTAAGTTATGCATCGCATCTCTTTCTGAAATTCTGACACGCCCAGAGTAAGCTTGGGTAATCCGTTTCATGTTGATCTCTCTTCGCTGGGTTATGCCTCGATATATGATAGCATTTACTAATAACGACGGGATTAGGCCTTCAGCCATGGAAATCTATCATAGCCCATACCTAGCACCGTTCCTTCATCTCCTATCGCTAAAGGGCGGACTCGTTATACCAAGTACGCATACATTGCCAGAATCTCCATCTATAGTGTTGTTTTCGTTAACGAAAACGAAAATGTCAATTAACGAAATTTAAACGTTTTCTTTAACGAAAACTAAAACTAAAACTAAATTTAGGAACCAACGAAAACAAAAACTAAAACGATATTTAGCCGGAATAAAACAAATTTTTCTGCTTAAAAATGTTCCTATCTTAGGCGCCTATTCGTTGTTTGCATGATTTTTACATGATTCTGCAGATGACGTGACGTTATATCACACAGTACCTCTTCTAAGACACACGAGGAGAATGAGATGTGTCTACTTCCGGTTACCGTTTACCGTGAATTCGAAGCCTATATTTTTTAATTAGCAAAAATGTATGGTACTTACAGCGTAAAGTTCACTTAATTGATTCAGAATGTTGAAATTTTCATTTCCTCATCTTTGGCCTCTTTGGCCATTGACGATCGATAAGTATTTAATTAGAATTAAGGAATTATTGCTATAGCTTAAATTGATATTAAATTACTAAAGCAGTAATTAGCGTACTTAAGCTAACCTATAATTAGCTTACTTAAACTAAAATCAGCAACCTAAAACTAAAACCTTATTTGACAAAACTAAGACTAACTAAAACTATAATTGACAAAACTAAAACTAACTAAAACTATATTTGAGACATAGAAACCACAACGAAAACTAAAACTATAACTTTGGAACAATCGTAACTAAAACTAAAACTAAAAATGAAGACTAACAATCATAACTAAAACTAAAATTAAAACATGATTAAAACAACACTAAGTAGGAAGCATTTGATTTGATGGTATTGAATTCTCTATGCAACGTTGCCTACTTGTGAGATCGACGCAAGATGTCGCAAATTGGCCGACGATTGGTTGAGCGTTTGGCCTAGCCCTGAGGGGTACAGATTCGTACCACACATGAGCAGAGGACTGTGTTTAGGCCTATACATGTATATGATAATATGGTAAGTATGGCCATCGAGAAAGTCCATAACCGTAGACTTCTCAATAATAATAATAGCTACACAGCTTCATAGATGCTCTATAGTAAGGGACAGGCCATGAATGACGTCGTTCAATTGTGGACGAATTTTGACCCCCTTGTCATAAGTCACAATTATCATAACCCCTCAATTATGACGTCACAAAGCTCTGCAGCCCCGAAAACCAGATGTTTAGAATATCATATGGAAAGTTTTTTATAATTATCAAAAATGTAATTATAACTATAGAAATACTTAAAACTATATAGAAAAATTATTAAACTCTGCTAATTACACTCATCATGCATTCCACAAGATGAAAAGCTTTATTCGAATCCTGCCTGCCCTTTAGCGATACGAGATGAAGGAACGGTGCTAGATATGGCCTATTTAAATCATAGTTCACATTGCGACATGCAGCGACTCTCTGTTGCCTGATGCGTTTTGGGGCATAATTGATTACATTGTGTTACAGTATGTGTTACAGAAACATTAATAGTCTTCTAAATTAAGAATAATTTGATTTGACTTAAATTTTTAACTTTTCCACGCATGTTGCATTCTGTATGAAAATGTGTACCTATTCGTGAGATTGAGGCGAGGTTATGAATGAGATTAAGGCTGTCAAGTGTCAGCGGGTAATCGGGTACCCGGGTACCCGCCCAAGGCTGATTGCCCGGGCAATAAAAACGATTCTCGGGTGCCCGACATTCCATAAAAATGCGCAATTCCCTACAATTTCGAACAAAATATCCGCGCGGTCGGGTACTCGGGTACCCGCCCGCGCGGATCGACGGGTACACGGGTCGTAATTTCAACATTTTGTGACAGCCTATGTTCAATATTTTGGTGACACAAAAGTTCGTTCAACGTTTTCGAAATGCGTTTTCTCAGTAAGGGCTTCATGTCTTTTTTGACATTTGTCAGTGCATAGGCCTACACAAATCAAATGAAAGATACTGGTACAAATTTGGCTTTGATCCGGTTCGTGGTTGCCATTATAATATTAAAAAAATAGGAGAGGGCCAGTTTCCCAAGCAGACAGTTGAACTGTCTGCGTGTTTTTTTGATCCATTATGTCACAGTTGAATGATAAGTTGTAGGCCAAGCAGCACAACAAAGCAATTCATTTTGAGCTGCACTATACTTCTTACTTATTTATTTTCATAATGACGTTAAACAACCTAATAAGATTACGTCATTTGTATGTTGATTTGTGTGAGATGAAAAAAATTGTTTTCTTCTTACTGCTAATGTTATAAGTAGGGAACGTGAATTTGGTGAAAAAAATGTTTGGTAACTATGTTTGGTAACTATGAAAAACCTCCAGCCAAAAAGAGCAAGATGAAGCAGCAACTGCTTTCGTTGTCATATAAACCAACAGGAACATTAGTAGTTTACAGTAGTAACGAGTCACTGGCATCAATGTACAATAAATTATTATAGTACAGATCAAGTTAGCACTTCAATGCAATACATTCTGTAACATCATTTGTTTTGTTAGTTGCTTCAAGCTGTACTTTGACCCTGTCCCCCTTTGACCCTATGCTGGGGGTCCTCCTTGTAAAAGTGGGGGGTCAAAACCCCCCAAAAAATTTATATTCTTGACCCCCCACTATTTATTACCTGTCTGAGCCCCTGTCTTATTGTTCAGTATATTCGTTCTGCTAAATGACAGCACGGACTCTATGCGGCATAGACTGGATCAGCGACTGAAGTTTAGTAACTAACGGACTAAACTTCCTCTGTGAAGCAGACGGATCGCTCTCCTCATATGAAACCAAAACTGTATCAGTTTGTGCATTCAGTATCTAAAATACATTAAACGGCGACCTCATCGGTGAACAAGACATTAGACCAATCGCTCACAGTCAATTGTCGATGCTCTTATTTTTACTAAATTAAGCGCCGAAGTGGTTACGTCATCTTCAGGCACGATCCGGAAATGCATCCCGCGCGCCACGATGTAAACTGTCAAGTCTTTTAACGCACGTTCGACTTAAAATGTTCAGGGTTATAATATATTTGAGTCCTGTATAGGATTAAAAAATATCTACGAGTTCCGAACAATTTTGACCGAGATATTTAAGTTTGAAAAGGGTGAACGAACTTTTGTGTTACCCTATAAATATAGTGTGAGGTGAGTGGGTCGATTCTGTTTATTGTTTTAATGTAAAACGGGCTTTGGCGGAGTCGAGCGGCAATGTTTGGGAATAAACAAATTCACTCAACTGCAGTCTGCAGAGTTCGTATTCTCATTTGATTCGTATTAAGCAGCTGTTCGACAGGTGGCTTTTAAGGCTAATTCTTCAACGTTAAAGTTCAATCAGATAGATCGATTTTCAAACAACTGTTTTTGAATAGCTTAGGCATACAGTCGGAACAGTCCTACCAGATCCCTGCCCCATTTTGCTCTGGCGCCATATGCGCCCTAGCCCGCCACTTGTTGGAAAATATTGCCATTGGGCAGCCACTAATTAAGGTTTGACACCTCCGGCCACAGGACGTAACGTACGTCGATGGGACGTAATTATTTTTCCAGTATACAGGTGATGTATACAGCCTGCATAGGGCTTAAGCTTGCGGAGCTCACAATGTTATAGGACGGAAATGTGCAAGTGGAATATGCGATGGTGAAAGATTGGAATCCAACGGAGAGTTTCAAAAGTCAATTATAAGTTCTATCTCTGCAAACTGCACTCATACAGATGAGACCATAAGTTTATGGTCTAAAATATAGCGATTGTATCTGGGATCAGCAAGGACCATAAACAACTGCACTTGTAGACTAGCCTAGGCTTACATAATCTCAGAGTTAAGCAATTGCTAAGGTTAAATAAATATGATGCCAGCTCTTAGCCTGCACGTTCACCCTTAAGATTTATCCGTCTTCTTCAATAACGTCAGTTTCCGCTTGCTTCCGGTTCCATTTATAGGATGCGGACGGAAGGAAATCTACTCTAAGATGATCGGCTCAAGTGAAATGACCACAGCGGAATGATAAAGAACAATGTCTCCATTGGACATGTGTACATGTACATCTATATTAGTCTATAGTCTTCTGCACATTATATATACATAAGATATAATTACATACACATAATTTTAGACATATATAGGCCTAGGTGTATAGATATACTAATATACTAGTCTTGAATTTCATGCAACTAACGTGTTTATATGTAAGTACATGTATATATAAAAATATTATAATATAGGCCTGTACGATGTTGTTGAAGACTTCTACATCCTTCAAAATGTCTAGAAAATTAATTGGAATTTAGACCATCACGAGTCATGAAAGCTTATAGGCTGCTGCAGCTGCTGGTGCATGCAAGCAATAAATTGTATGACATCATGTATGGTTTCCACACACACACACACACACACACACACACACACACACACACACACACACACACACACGCCTGCCCACCTACTAACCTATCTACCTGCACTACATGACCATGGATGAATAACAGGAAGATAAATGCGTATACTGCTAAACAAGCAATCAATAAGTTTATTCAATTGTTTACCACAGAAAGTAACAACATGGTAAGGAGAAATATATCTTAAAAAATAATCATACGCTCCAGTGATTTGTTTGTGTAATGTCTCTAATCAGATGTGTGTAGGCCTATCTATTCGTTCGTTTGAATTGCATGCATTGTATATATTGTTCGTTGACAATGATCCTTATCCACCCATCATCAGTCTTACCTCAGCTGGTGGTATCTCGGGATGAACCAGTCTTCTGCTGCTGCAACTGCATCAACGACGCTGCTTGATGCCGCTGCTGCTGCCAATGCAATTCATCCTCTGCGCTGGCAACCTGCATCGCGGCCAGCCAAGCAGTGCCTGCTGCAGCGACAGATGATATGCCAACGCTATCATCATCGTCGTCTTCGTCGCCTGTAGCAGAAGCTGCAGAGGATGAAGAGGATGAAGAGACCGCCGCCGCGTTGCTTAGCAGACGATCTCTCCATCCGCAAAAAGACCGACGACGATCGACTGATGGAACTGCGGAGACAGAACTCGAGCGACGACTGGCATCGACCTAAGAGTAGTAGGAGGTGAGGAGGAGAAGAAAGAGGAAGGAGAATGAAGAGAAAAGAGGAGAAGGAGAGGAGGAGAACGAAGAGTTAAAAAGAGAAGGAGAGGAGGAGAAGGAAGAGGAAGGAGAATGAAGAGAAAAGAGGAGAAGAAGAGGAGGAGAAAAAAGGAGGAGGAGAAGAAAGACGAAGGAGGAGAATGAAGAGGAAAGAGGAGAAGGAGAAAAGGAGAAGGAAGAGAAAGGAGAATGAAGAGAAAAGAGGAGAAGAAGAGGAGGAGAAAAAAGGAGGAGGAGAAGAAAGAGGAAGGAGGAGAATGAAGAGGAAAGAGGAGAAGGAGAAAAGGAGAAGGAAGAGGAAGGAGGAGAATGAAGAGATAAAAATAGAAAGAGAGGAGGAGAATGAAGAGGAAGGAGAAAAAGAGATGGAAAGGAGGAGAAGGAAGAGGAAGGAGGAGAGGGAGAGGGAGTGAAAGATATGAAGAGGAGAAGGAAGGAGAAGGAGGAGAATGAAGTGGAAAGAGGAGAAAAAGAGGAGAAGGACGAGGAAGGAAAAGAAGGAGAGGAGGAGAAGAAAGAGGAAGGAGGAGGGAGGACGGAGAAAGAGAGGAGAAGGAATAGGAAAGAAGAGAATGAGAGGAGGAAAGGACGAGGAAGAAGGAGAGGGAGGAGAAGAAATAGGAAGGATGAGAAGAAGAGGAGAAGGAATAGGAAGGAGAAGAAGGAAGACGAAGGAGGAAAGGTGTAGGGGAAGAGAGAAGGAGAGAGGAGAAGGAATAATAGGAACAGGAGGAGAAGAAAGAGAAAGGAGATAGAGAAGATAAGAAGAAAGAGGAAGGAGGACAAAGAGAGGAGAAGAACAAAAGAAATAGAAAGAGAGTAGGAGGAAGGAGAGGGAAGAGGAAGAAGAGGAGCAGGAGAGAATGAAGAGTAGAAGGAAGAGGACGAGCGGTGGAGGAGGAAGCGGCGGAGTATGATGACAAGGAGAAAGGGAAGTAGGAAGAGGATAATGATGAGAAAGATGAAGAGAAGGAATAAGAGTAGCGGTGAGAACGAATTCATTCCTTTATATTCATGCTGCTCTGTCTTTGTCTGTCTGTCTGGTTGGCTGGCTGAGAGACTGGCTGACTGTCTGTCTCTGTCTGTCTCTGTCTGTCTCTGTCTGTCTCTGTCTGTCTGTCTGTCTGTCTCTCTCTCAGCCTCTCTGCTTATCTGTACTTCCTGCTGACGAGCAATAATCGCTTCATTAACTACTAATCGATAGAACATCCGGCTGAAGCGGAGCGCATGCGTACTGGGAATAACAACTCGATTGAAGACGCACACTCGGCATCACAGAATGTGGGCTGTGTATAAAACACAAGCACTCAGCACCATACACCATACATTTGCACAAACAACATTGTTCACAAAACACCGTCCTTGCAAAAAGCAAAAACAGATGAGATGTGTAATTGTTGGAGATGCCGTAATAAAAATCTGTTGTGAGAACCAGAGTGATCCTTGGAGCAGTGGCGCGTTTACGCACAGGTTATAGGCCCTACGCGCGCGCTTAGGGCATATACTGACTTAGGACTTATGGGCTATAATATAGCATTCACGCGGAAGTATGTTATTGCAACGAAACAATGATTGCTTTGTTCATTAAACTTGGTAGCAACAAGCAGCCTGCTGCAGCTTACGTGTTGAATGTTCTAGTCCGTCATTTTTAGTGTTAAAACATTTAATTGTATGGCTAACCTGTAATAATAATCGATATGTTTATTATTGCCTATTGAATTCTGTTTAAAATACAGCGCAATGAGACGCTGAAATGATTCTGAAGCTAGGCTTACGCAAACAAGAGAAGCTTGAGCACGGGCATGAGCTGAGTAGGTCTATAGAAACAAACCTCGCCTGATGCATTGGTAAGGTAATTCGCTGACCAAAATGTAACATTTAATGGATGGCTGGTAGCCTAGTATGGTAGACGGGTAATGTAATGTAATGAAAATAAACTATGCGTTGTCGTGCGTTTGAGCGCGGTTTTGTCAAGGTCATCTGCAGTGAGAAATGTTGTGCAGCAGAGAAGTTCTTCTTTGTTTTCATCGTTTGTCGTCTTTGTCATTAAAGGGGTAACTCCACCTCGCAGTTCAACGTTAAACCAGGGCCGCCCATTTAATGAGTATCATATCGAACCTCCAGAATTGTATCGCACAGACCCAGGTGCCAGACCAGGTGGGACTGTGACCATCGATTGAGTGGTCTCTTATGGAACAATGAATTATTAGCTGAGTGCGTCTCTTTCAATGGACGCACTATCCGAGGTAAAGACGTAGTTCATTTGCATTTCAATTATAATATGGGTCGCAAAGAACAGATATACACATAAAGGTACAAACACTGACAGTACTAGCTTCGATTGCCTGGAGATGACTTCGTAACTGGGCCTCAGCTTGTTTTCACGATTCCTTCTACCTGTCACTGATTTGAATTGAAGCCGAGGACTTCGTTACAATGCCAGTGGCCCAGTGGGCTTTTGGTTCTCTGGTTCCAACACAACTAAGCCATGTCCTATCACGTGCGAGACAATAATTTAGCATACCGTGAAAGTGTCCTGATGGTTTATTCCAGCCCTCATTATTTTGGATTGCGTTACTTAATATATACTGGAGCAGCAGGTTTATAGGTTACCGTATCGCAAGCCCTAGTTTGGTTGCATAATATAATGTTATGGCAATGTCATCTTGCTATCGGCAGCAGTATATGGATGGGCACGACATGCGCAGATGAAGGAGTTATCGTTCCGATCAATCAATCAATCAATCAATCAATCAAAAAGTCTTGGTACAGCTCCCCTTTCAGATACCCACTGAGAGGCGCTTTCGACAGACAGCTGTAAAGGACATATTGCACAGAGGCATCAAATCGATGCATGCACTCTCCTACCCAGGAACTGCGTATCTTCATTCAATGCGGGTAAGGACTTCCTAGGTAGGAGACAGAGGTCTAGGGGAAGCTCATTCCAGGGTCCAGACCGGGATAGCCTAATGTTTCATTGAAGAAGGCCAAGCAAATGGGACGATCAGGCGATTCATGTCACCGTGGACTGCATAGCGAAGTGGTCGTCGGCCACTACTGACTGATGATAGGCCTATCTGGCGACAGAGCCTTAGTACCTCCGAGGCAACACCAAACGAAGGCGTTGACCCTAATTAAGATGCATTGGAATGTCGGCAACCAGCGCAGGACATCCCGCACAGATTCGGATACATGACGCGCCCTGGGGATGCCACAAATGAATTGCGTAACACATCGCAAAACTCACACCAAGCGCCCAAACTCACCCCGTGGACGGCCAGAAAGTGTTGGGGAACAGCAGACAATGAAGGGCTTTGATGATTTTTTCCAACTGCAGTTTGGTGACAACCCAAATAAATTGCGTTTGTGGAAGGGTTTCAGAGGAAACGTCGACCAATTGAAACCATTCAATAAAATCCGAATAAAATGAATTTGCAAATGATTGGGATTTCTGAAGGCAACGCATCTAATCACGCCTTGAAATCTAACGTAAAGCAGTGTTGCCAAATTGTCTCATTGCATTGTTTCCAGTCTACAGATCTGCCATTCGAGGCATCGGCTACTGTTTTAATCTTAGGCCCGAAGAATGTGGCGAGATCTTGTTTCTTACAAGATGAAAGACGGAGCGAACGAAGAGGCGAGACAAAAAAATAGGAGAGATAACATGATGAGCGGCGAGTCCATAGGGGAGGAATGAAAGACACTAAGAATACGTAGGTAGCCTAGATAGCTAGACTGCATGCATGCAAAAAAGAGGTGGGGGTAATCGGGAGAAACAAAGAAAAGGATGTTCGTTGGTCCTGTCATTCCGTTAATGTTCATCCATAATGAATCAGAGCACAGCTGTTGGATGACACTGCATCTCCACAAGTAAAAAACCAACCGAAAGACCAAAACAAAGCACAGAGACGACACCGACTTCGCCAAATGTCACCAGCGCCATTATATTGGCCCAGAACAGCAATTTATTGGGAATGAGGGGCATTGAGGGTCCTCAAAACAACACTCACATGGTCTCATCAGTCGCGTGATGAGTCAGGGCGTATATTTGCTGGCGTGGTCATTTTCAATCTGGTAATAGAAGATGCATAACATACTCTCTCAACCACAGATGATAGCCAACAACCTAGACACAAAGAAGCCTGCTTGTACGCAACGTATCTCATACACTGTGACTTAGGCCTACATTTTAGGCGAATATTGGCAAGGCAGTTTCTAGTCACATCTCATCAACGCGCGATAGACATATATCCTACATGCTTAGCCTTGAAGTAGCGCTACAGAAATTTAGAATTTACTTAGGTACGATTTTGAAAGAGGATGGAGCACTTGTCAACTGGTTCCAACAATTTCCACTGGAAGCGAATCCCATTCATTCTGACTCTACCCGTTGCCGAAGACCTTCTTCCCACTGCTTCAAGCCACATTGAAGAAGCCAGTCGCACCCAGCATCACTACCGGACTAGAAGATGTGCTAACTGTACGCGTCACAGTGTGACATGATTTAGTTTAAAGGCGGCAACGCACAGACAGACAGAAGGCAAAGTAGACGCACGTACTCAGTCAACAGTACTAATCACAGACATACAAGGACGTTTCGTTTCTACGCTGAAGCTCCAATGTATTTGCCGACAGAAGCGAATAAACAGTGTACTTATACGGAAGATCATTAGAGGTCTTAGAGGTCTATATCTGGCAAATAAACGTCAGCGACAAAGAAGATAAACGACCGCAAATGACCAAACAACTGAACAGAGCCATCAGCAGCCGAGAACTGAAAGGAAGCGACTCTCTTTCGGAGAAAGGGACGACATCCGAGTCACATCCTACACGCAATTACCCCCAATCAATCCTTCCCCAGACACGCAGACCGATAATTATTAACAATCACTAGGCGCAGAATTTAAAGGGAAAGCTAATGTATGCGGATAACCCAGTAGATGACAACAAAAGGAATGTGTCTGTCCAACGGATGCTATGGTATGCGCCGCCGCATACAGCAGACAGCCAAACGCACAGACGGCTTGACACGGACACAGCATCGTACAGAGAATAGGGCGTTTGAAACCAGAACAGAACACTGGAGCAGAGCCACGCTTACAACTACGCGCTTGAAGAACAGAACATCAAAGCAGAAAGCAGGATCGATCCCCGCAAGCCCCACTCCCCTAAAGGTCGACTCGCCCTTCCATTGGGTATAATTTATGGCGCTGTCAAAATTAGTAGTAGGGCATGCGGTCACCTTGCATACCTTCCATACAGACACACTCAACTCATGTTAAGCTTTTTACCATCCGTTACTAGGCCTACTGTGTCATGTACTCTTAGTGCGTATAGCTCTACCAGTTAGATTGAATAATAAAGAAAATTATATTCATCATAATACATGTACAATTGTACATATACAACATTATATAGGTTTACATTATAATCACATTTACAAAAGAATAGTTGAATGGTCTGTCTCCTATCCGAGGTTCGAAAATCGATGAACGAAATTGCCCAGCGTCTTAATGCAAGAACTGTTTTAGTGGGATTAAATTTTCATGTATACAGCAACGTAACAGCATAATATGCAGTCAGATAATCTTGGAACTCCTAGGACTAAGCAACATCGTTCAAGCAATCAACCTTAATAGCCGAGTGTTATATCCAATAAAGCTAATCAAAATGCCTAAAACTCCCCCTTGCTCGCTCCCTCTAAGCGTGGATCACAAACTCTGGTATTGTGTGCTCAGAAGTGTCCCCAACTGTTGTGTATGTGTCATATGTGTGTGTTCTCATGGACTACATTGCACATCGACCCTCACACACAAGGATTCTTCTTTCATCTAAAAACTGGTCACGACTATAAATCCCAGAACAAATAACAGCGAGCAGCAACTTGATCCGGGATGAGTACAGTGGCGCCAAGGACAACATCTATACGTTGCATCTACAATAATCGTCTCCGTTCCAATACGGAAAGCTCCTTTCCAAGTTTTCCATCAGTTCTGAGGTTAAACGGCGTCAACAACCTTTGACAAAGTCAACAACTCCAAAGCATCACCATTGAAAGCAAACAATTGTCCAGACCGGAAAACGATGAAAAATCAATGATCTACCATTTCATTGCTGTCCAGCAAAAAAGACCACATTCGGACCATTGAAAATACACGAATTTCACAAGAGCATCCAACATTTCGTTTCTTTATCAATCACATCCTAGTCTCAGAATAAACAGACCACATACCGTCCAGCCTTTTACCCAAGCAACTCTAACAGAAACAAATAGAAGATCAAAGAAACGTCGCATGCAACTAAATTAGCTTACACACACGACTTAATATATATAAGTTATATATATACATAATTTTATATATACATGCAAACTGTGACGCTATCACAATCAATCTGAGGCATTACATATAAACGCATCATTTTGCATATACTATTATATAGCGACCATACAGCCTCGAACCTGCTAATTTTTCATTGATCAAATCACCACTGCTGTCCATTTGCCATTTAGCGTCTCCATATATATATATACACAGAGTCGTTAAAAACGTGTCCCCACATATTTCACTTTGTCAAATAAATTTTAAGCAATGGTATAAGAGTTATTACTAAGCATCAAGAAAGTTAAAGTTTATGTTCAAATTGACCTACTTGAGTATCCATACTTGTGCGAAGATGCGTAGACCTGCGCCACTGCTCAACTGACTCGTCGATGATGAGCAGCAACTTAACAATCTCACATGCTGTGTGCGCAAGAGAGTTGTCTTGCAGAAGTATTAAATACTCTGTCATCTCACGAATGTCTACAGAGACCACGGCAGATAACATGTTTATCTTCCTATGTAAATGTCATTACAGTTTAGGACAGTTCAGCTCTTTGTGTGAAATAATTTATTTAGCTCTTGGCTTCTTGACCACCAGCAAAGCATCATCATTCTGAAATTCATTCAAATTGATGGCTGTCTACATGAATTATGCAAATGATGTAGAGACAAGACTTTTAATGACTCCCGTTTATATATATATATATACACACTCAAACACATACATATATATATAATATATATACATTTTACACATGCACCAATATTTTACATTTATGAGGTCAGAGGTCAAAACCTCTGACCTCAGTTTTTTGACTTCCAGTTATTGAGATAAAGCCTGAAATAGGTGAGAGGGGTCAAAAACACAGAAAATCCTTCTAGGTATATTGTTACAAACAAATATCTTTCCTTTCAATAGCTGAAATAAAAAATGTTAAATTAATATATTTAGTTGGAGAAAAATGACTTAATGAATGCGGAGTCAAGATTTGCATTGCTAAAATACATGTTTTCAGAAGTGAGCAACTGAGTGACCTAGATTTCTTCAGACTACCTGCCATAATTTGCAAAGTAGTAACCAGATTTAGATGCCGTGTGTTTTATTTCATACAGAATTTAGCCCTTTATTGCCCAACAAAATTCTGGAGTGTTCGAGTAATGGTCGCTAAGAACTTTTATGACACGAATATTCTGAAACTTTAACTTCGATTTTCTCAGTAAGCAAATCAGCAGATGACAGAAACATTGTACACTGAGCAATCAGAGACGAGCATGTGACGATCATCGGAGCAGACGAGAAGAAAACGCAATCAAGTTCAAGCAAGATAAATGATTGCGCCCACAGCAGCAGTAATCCACAATTAATGATGCACTCCAATAAGGACTTGTGCCCACACATACAAAAGGTGCAAATTTTATTTAAGAGAAAAATAAAAAAACCTCAATTGACAAACTGCTCAAAATTACACTACATATGGTAAACAACAGCTCATGTTTTAATCCATCACATGGCTTACAATACCCGAACAGCATCAGCCATTAATTTAAGACCATGGCAAAACAATCATCTTTTGTGGTTGTTAGAAGGTTGCTATAGGATACCATTTAGATGCCAGATAAATACATAGTTTACATATAGGGCCTACATACATCTTAACATTTACAATGTGCATGTTACAAAA
The DNA here is from genome assembly GCA_959347315.1 of Bimastos eiseni. Taxonomy (NCBI): domain Eukaryota; kingdom Metazoa; phylum Annelida; class Clitellata; order Crassiclitellata; family Lumbricidae; genus Bimastos; species Bimastos eiseni. Next base: position 24,364,670 of record OY365807.1, read on the forward strand.
CCTATCAAGATACACCGGCTCAATACAAAACAACTGCTGCCAGCCAGAATTTACTGTTCACATTTCACCTTTATAATAAACATAAATTCATTATTACATGTAGCTTACAGCTATAATATGGTCAGTAGCCAGCGATTTAGTGTATGTAGCATCGAGTCTGCTTTACAGCAAAAACATTACCGGTAGTTACAATTAGTGGAACAAGTTGAAACTAGATACTGAACTCTGTGAACTGCAAGTCATAAAATTATGATCCGTGATGAAATTCAAACGTCTGCATAGATTTAAATTCACAAAACTTAATAACATGCATTTACACAAAATGAACATTCTAGTCAGAAAGTATTTACCAACTCCCGCACACTTACAAATTCATTAATTCATTCATGTTAGCATTTACATTGTGCTCGTCAAGAAGTTTATTCGGAGGCGTTCCCAGCATGACGTGCCAGAACCGATCTGCGCTTTGACTGTAACCTCATACAACAATTTCATGACAACATGGGACTTTGTATAGAAACAAACAGAGTAGATTACAAGGAAGTAATGGTTATGTGTTCGAAATTTCATTGCTTGTCCATAATAATATAGCTGAATAGCAAATTGCCAGCCAAAGAGTTTAGTTCATAACATTTATACCTTCCAACCAAAAGGGGATAATTTTTTAAAACATGAATAATGCACATTTGTACATTTATAACATACCTGTTATTTGCACAATTTCGCACTGCATTTTTTACAAATGAGATATATTAAAGTAATCATAAATACTGTAATCACAACTAGACATATTGAATACCAAAAATTATTGAAATATACTCATATCTGGACCATAAACAAGTGATAACTATTATTATTTATTATTAATTAATTATTATTATTCATGACTAATCAATCCAGAACAATGCTTTCAGCAATTTGTTATCATCAGATCATTAAAACTTGGAAAAATAAAAATAAAATAACAATAATCATGCTAATAATCCAATTGCTTAATGAAGCATTGTTCAATGATGGTCCTGATGAAATTAACCACCATGAAACATAAAAATTATCAATATCTGGCAAAATAAACACAAACCAGGGTTCAAACTCTCCTGTCGTCCACAACTACCCAATTTCAAAACACAACCATGTAACTAATGACCATGTCGTTGATCACGTCTTACGCACAAAGCATGTTATGTAATATAATGGAACATTCTATAGCGCCTCTAAAACAAGCATACATCTCTATGGCTTTGCTCTGTTTATTTGTAAACAATTAATGCTCAACCAACTGCAAAAGTCACCAACAATAGGAGAGTACTACAGAGCCCAGCCGTGGTCTACAGTTCACGAAACAAGAAATAACCATCTCACCTACAGTTAGAAAGTGTTTGCAAACAGAAACAAAAATAGTATTAGTGACATTGTGCCATATTAACAAACTACAGCAAGCAGCATCAGCAAAAGAAACAAAAACATAGAGACCTCAGAGTGACACACAATCAGACACTAGATAAAAACAACTTAAGGCACACGTCAGGCCTCAGGAACAACCTTAACCAACTGATGCTTCCGACAAAGTTGGGTCTTTGGACAGATCATCAGAAGTTTTAACAACTGAGCCTAGATTCAATCCTTCAAGAGAAGACCTCACACTGTCAGTGACATCCAATTCTGTTTTGTTGGCTTCAGCAAGCTCAGTCTGTTCATCAGCTAAATGGTTCACCTCGTCTATTTCTGCAGGTAACTGGATTGCGTTAGGTATGAACAGTTCATGCGATTCAGCAGCTGGTTCAGTTGTTGAATGGGTTGCTTCAGTTGGCTGAATATCGACTGATTCAGTCGGTTGAATCTTAACAGATTCAGTCAGCTGAGCCTCAACTGATTCAGTTGGTTTGGTGGCCAGAGACTTGAAGGGTGTTCCATCGCTTGCAGGGAAACACACGGATGATGGACTCAATGGCTGTTCAACTCTTTCCACTTCCTGAATCAGTCGCTTGATTCCTACCAACCACTTGCTCACCTGAAAATAACTTTCACACTTATAAACTGCTATCCTAATACTAAGAACTGCTAATAATAATTATTGTCACCAATCATCCCATGCAAATCAAGTGTTTCCAGTACATTCACTATTCAGACATCATTCACCAGAAGACTGCAAGAAATATTTTCAACCCATCAACAGGTCTTGACAGCATCAAAAATTTTCAGAGAAGAACCTGGAGATCATAGTTAATAAGTCATTGACCACCTTTGTATGAAGACAACCTATAGAAGAGATTGATCAACAAACTAATCTTTATAACCTAACCTATTCTAATCGTATGCAATGACTTATGATTAACATAACACACAAGTCATCAATGGAAGTGAAAGCAACACCTAAGCGAAACTGTGATCAAAAACTGTAATCCATTGGAAAAGCCCATTTGAAGACCAACAGACTATTTCTTACCTCAGAGACATGATCAATCATAAGAGCCAGATGAAGTTCCTGAGCGATTGCACAATGACGCTTGTGAATGGCTACAATATAACAGCAGAAACCAACATCTGCATTACTCAAGATCCTCACAAGCTATCTAAATACAAGTAAGATAAACTCCAGATGGAAAAAAAAATTCAAGCTCTAACTGGTGTGGCAGGTATCACCAAACTATTCAACTGGGAATGGAGAAAGCCAGTTGGGTCATTGATATCAGTGGCTTTGTCTCAGCGAGGACAAGCTAGTTCCCCACAAGTTTTTCCCACATCTGTACTTTGCTATACATGTATATTGCATTGATTGGTCAGTCAATTGTTCAGACACAATCTTCCACTGTTCTGACTCAAGTGGATTAAATAGAATTCTCCAATCATGTTCTGTGATGGCCAACAGTTCCCCTTTTGCTCAGACACCTTACATTATTAAGTTCACAGACAATAGGAACAGCATAAATTAAGTACATAATATAACAATATGAAAAGATGGGTGCCTGCAAAAGTTTTTGAAAGGGACAAACAGGTAGCATAACAAGCATGCACTGTAGAACAAGTTCATGTTTTTGAAGGAAGAAAAGTATGGAATTTAACAATAATAGTTTTTAAACAATGAAGTTTTTAAAACACAATCATGATTACCTCTTTATTTAAAAAACATGATTTTATTAACTTACACATTCGAATTGAAATTTTGCAAAATTCCATGTTCCCAACAATTGTATAAATATCCAAGTTTTCTCTTAAACATATTGGTGGCAAATATGACTTATTTTGCTGAAGACAGGAAATAAGATCGCCATCAGTATACATTGCCCATCAGTTTTATTCATAAATGTAATATTCAATAGTAAGTAACAAACTTTTTAGGAGAATAATTAGACATCTAATAAAAGTTCTGAATAAACAACAATCTGTCGAAGTCCAACAATAAAGACCGGCAACAGAAATGCACACTGCTGGGTATCAAGATGACTCATTGTAACACTTTTTCAGTTATTTTCTGCTCATTGCATATCTCAGTCTGCCTTCCATTGTTGTGTAAACAGAAGCAGAGGTCTTCACATTTCTGAATGTCCACTTTTCCTGAAATAGTGTGCAAAGCAAACACAATGCTAAAATTATGAAGACAAAAAATGTTATGCCTGATATGCTTCAAAAAGTGGCATAAATATTTATATATTTACTGAGAGGCCTTTGCAACTGGGAACTCAATTGACCCGAGTGCATAAATACACAAAATAAATCTGAACAGTGATAGATACGACCTAAAAAGAAATGCAGCAAATAATTTACTACTTCCACTGCAACGATGGTCACAGAGCATAAAATAGACTTGAGAGGCAGATCAATAACGATCGTCAGCGTTATCACTAAATTGCGGCAAATCTCATAAAGAGCAAATGTATGCAAAAAAGAGAATTATATAGGGTAACTGCTTCATTTCAAATGGACCAAATGTTTACTCACCAATATTCAAAATCAAACCAGCCCACGGTTCATATCAATGATACCATCCCCAAAAATAAAAACAAATACACTGTCTACAATTGATAGTTGAAAATAATGTACAACAATTTGCATTTAACCTAGGATGAACAATTATGTTACCAGAATCACAAATTAGCAGAACATAATATGCTTACCTATAATTGGAAAAACACACCAGGAATCCGGTAAAATGCATGGGCCCCGCGCGAAGTAAAAATACACAGCAAACCACAGATACGTACATCTTACAGACCTGCTAAATGTTTTTCTGCGCTGGTCGTATAACATGGCCTTGACCGGTCGACCCTACTCCTCTGTCAACCGCTTGCCCGTTTTAATGGACATCAAAACATTTGATCTGTCTGATCTGCTGTGTCATTTGCTATAATAGACCTTTACATCAATATATTGATGTTATGCTGCTAGACTGAAGACATAGTGTTAATATTCAAAGTATATTAACAACAGTACATCTTAGGATATCAAATGACACAGTTGCTGTAAAAAGTATGTAAATGGTTATGGCAGATGGAGGTTAAATAAATATAATTGTTGTTCTGTGACACAGATGGATCCTGTAATGACTGAATATCGTTTGTGTAAGTTAGAAAACAAGAAAACCAGATGACATACCATTCATTATTTCAGTCAATGAATATTATATAACAATTTTTCATTATTTAGATATCAAATCAATGGGTAAATGCCCCTTGCCTCTGCTTGCAGGCACATGTCTATGACAGCCGATGCTATTGAGGATCAACTTTCTAATGAAATGCAATTGCTCTTACACTATGAGTTAGTCAAGCAACACACTATCTCAGAAGAGATGAAAAACGAAATTCATCTAAATATCACCAGGAAACCATTTGAGATATTTTACATAAACTCACTTGAATGTAATTCTGCACAGAGCAGCAGGTTAGATATAATTCAACCTCATTAAATAAAACATAGATTTAAACCTGAATATATTATTAGAATAATTAAAGTTAAATAAATAATTAATAACATTATTATTAATTAAAGTTAAATTAAATAATTAATAACATTAAGAAGACCAATCAGCAACTGACCTGTTGAAAGCCTTGCCATGGTACACTTGACTGGGTAGGAGACTTTTCCATTTTTCCATAAATCAGACAAAATATTCACTTTCTTTTGAATGTCCTCCAAAACCTTTGGCTGAATAAAAAGACCAATAGAAGATGTGTAATATCGCATTCTGCTTCAATCGCTTGAATTTGAATGGTTGAAAAAAGGTTGATAAATTGTAGACTATTGGAACAACAGTTCAGATCCTAAACCCTAACTCCTGATAAAGGTGTCATCAGTCCCCAATAATGCACATAGCAAACAAATTGTTTCACACTTGCAGACGACTTTAAGCAGCCATGGTCATGAAGTGCAAGTGGTTTAATTACTTAGCCTTGGTAAATTATTATTATTACTGAAATTTTATACTGCCCTTCTTCCAACATTTTTACTCAGAAGTGCACACACACGCTTCGACGGTGCAATTGCAGTTGTACTGCAGAGCTATTGTGCGCGAAGGACTCACTCAAGGTCCCTACACAGTGACTCCTCGGATGAGGGTCGAACCCGCTCGCTCAGCGCACACCGAATGTTACGGGCTGACCACTCTAACCGATCGGCCACCATGCCACACACATGAGGGCGGGTGGTCAATCCTCTCCCTTGCACTCTCATCTTCCACTGACAGTACACAGTCATTGTAAGGCGAGTTGGCAAGGAGGAGGTGCAGAGGTGGATCAGAAATCTAGAACCAAGTGTCTACCCTGAAGGGGATTTGAACTCCCAATCTCTCGGTCAGCAAAATCCAGGACATTAACACTATGCAGTGCACAAGAGATACGGTAATCTGGGGGCAAAGCAATCTCACATAACAAAGAAATATAAGGAAAATGGGGAAATGTACTAATCACAGCATGTAGTTAAGCTCTGAAGGCCAAAACAAAGTGGTCAGATGAAAAATCCACCAATGCATATTGTATAACTGAGGCTGTTTCATCTCAGTTAATCATAAGGATGTATGTGCCATGACAGACATTTAGATAACAGACCCGACCATTCACATGTATGGTAAAGATAAAAGGTGGTATTACTGACGCCAATAACACCATTGGGAGGAATGGATATGGTAGGGTTAAAAATTCACCAACATATAATCGAGGATGTTTGTCTTGATCAATCTTTGTGAATGGTGTCATATCCCACCATACAGATAAATGCAGAACATAAATTTTGTGTTGGATAACAACATATTGTCATTGCCATCAGTGAAAATATTAATTTGCAAGACTTCACTTTAGTAAGATATTCTAATGCAACATGTCACATAGACATATCAGAAAATACATGATGCAAGTTTTGCTTCTCTTTTTCAGAACATTAGGCATAAGCTGGCCTCATTCATGTACATGCAAAGTCCTGTTAATTGCTACACAGCACCAATAAATAACTCACAAATTAAGTAAATAGGCAATAATTAAGTACACAGGTGCAACTAAGCCTGTGCAAAATTCTACTGACAGATAAATAGTGTCATCATTAAGATGCCAGCAATACTTCACCTAATTATAATGCTACATTCTTTGCATTTAGCTTGGGTTAGGAGCACAGACACATGTAGGTACGGGAGTGGCTGCAGAGTATAAGTGAAATTTTGCAGAATATTCAGCAAAATATGGTCTTACTTCAACAACCATTTGACAGTCTCTGATGGCTCTGTGCAGTCGAGTGATGACGTAATGAAACATCTGTTCATCGTCATCGAAATTTGGAATTTGCAAGACGTCCGTCGTGTCACTGGCAGCCACGTGGGCTCCGGATACAGGGTTTGTTGCAATAACAGGCATTGGTCGAATAACCCCATCAACTGAGCCGCGAATCATTGTCGGCACGATTATTGGGGCGGCAAATTGGGGCAGTTCTGTCGTGTTCGATGGAGGAAAAAGCTGCACCTGAAGAAAATTATCTTCCAAAAGACTAGTGGAAGATGTTGTGGAAGGAGGAATCAGTCCACTTTCTGAAACTGATAATGTTATAAAAGCAGAATACAGGCAATTCCACCACATTTCCCAAGTGCCTCTATATCTAATTTAAATGCATGTAAAGATTTCAATTCCATATGCTGTGGGAAGGAAAATAAAAGCCCTTGCCTAACCAACAGAATTCTGAATCCAATGCAAAATACCATTCAAAACAACATGAACTACAGAATGCCATGGAAGCTAAAAGTATATAAATGATAAAGTGATGGTTGACTTATTAGCAAAACATTAATACTGTAATGTAATTACACAAACACCTTAGTCCGTTACCACACTTCTAGGAAAGCAACACAAGAATGAAGTAGCCCAAGTATCTTGAGAATTAGAAACCATTAAAAAGAATAAATCAAAGCCAATTCCTTCAAATTATTAAATCTAAGAAACAGTGCTAGTAATACACATGCACAGCACTTAACTAAACACAATAATAATAAGAAAAACAGAACAAACAATTTACATTATGGCTCGATAAAGCAAATGAATTAGTAAACACATTGAATAAATAAATGCAGGTCACAAACTAAAACATACAAAAACATTAAAAACAAAATACTAGTCAATAAAGTATACAAAGTATACAAAACTATACACACGCAACAATGCCCCTCAAGTCGTATTCCCATGCTGATGAAAGAAAATGCTTTATGTCTGTATTTTCCATTTGGTGCATTTTTATGAGTTAATTTCCAGGGGAATAAATATATTAACTAATGAAGTATTGCATGATGTTTACTAAAAAAACACTCCACTTCATCAGGACATCATATATGCAAATTGTGATACCTGCACAGAATACAAACTTCTATATTTGACAAAATACTTTCAAATAAAGAGGCAAACCCATGAATGTAGATGTATCAATCATTGAGCAGAGGTTTTGCAGAAGATACTAAACTACCCTCCATGATAAAACTCAATTTCTACCCTTTGGCTTCTCAATTGCAAAAGATGGAATGAATTAAAAGGCAAGCAATCCATTCCAACCACAGATGCAACCGAAGATATAAAGAGTGAAAACCTCATTACAGTCTATGCATCAAATTCAGCAAATCAATGCTAAACCCATTCGACACATTCTGTCCAACAAATCTTAGGCATGGAGGATTACACCAATGGCAGCCCTGGCCTTCATTCATAGACAACTTTCAACTGTAAAAAAAGCCCACGCATGGCTGGCATCCACGAACGCCAAACAACGCAAACAAATAGGCAGTGCAAAGTCATTGAATTGTTGGCTTCTGAATTGTCAGATGCAAGGACAGAACATCAATATCGACAAAGATCAAATCCAACAATTAATCATGGTAAAAAGCAGGTTCAATTCCCTCTTCCAAGTTCAACTCCCTCTTCCAACAACTCGAACTTCATTCTCTTGGGGGAAATTGGCAGAAACAAAGTCAGAGGGTGCACAATTTATCATCATTCATATTTCATTCTGCTGAAACTGAAAATAGTTGCATGCATGCATTTGAAGACCGAGTGACCTTTGGAGCCACATAAATAAACTGAAGCCATTTAGCATATCCTAAAAGATGCATCTTACACTATTACCATGAAAATGCTGCTTAAAGCCAATCTGGTGCTCAGCAAAGGTCTAATCTTGTGTAGTAAAACTGTTACACATGACGACTGTTATTGGTTTGACACTTCATTTGACAGTGCACAGGAATCGACAAACACCTACACGCCATCTGTCTCAAGAGCTACTTAGAAAGTGTTATAAAAACCAAAATTATATTACAGAGTCTCATTAGATGCCAAGAAACCCATTGAACCCTGTTAGCAGTTATAGAAAATGACCAGTGTGCAACATGCACCTAGACTGAACACTGGGATGCCATAAAACTCCAGAACACTAGGATGCCATAAAACTCCAGAACACTAGGATGCCATAAAACTCCAGAACACTAGGATGCCATAACACTCCAGAACACTGGGATGCTTAGGTAAGCCTACCGGAAAATATCCAGACGTTAATCGCTTCATATCGGAAGCAACGCAGCGTCGGCACAGACATGCACCGCCTGATGTCGTTGCCAGAGGCTACGTCGCCACACAATGAATCGCAAGTCAATCGTGAACTGTCACAGTTCCTGAATAATTCATGTGTGCCACTTCAGCGATCACTGAGGAACCACACAGAAGCCAGGTGATGAATGGACAATAAGTGCAGCTCAGCGTTTATCATGCATCATCATCAGATCGAGGAGTATCAATCAAGCCATCTGCATAATGACCTCAACTACAAAGACCACCCACTTGGAATGGGAAAACTGAATACCACTAGACCAGAACACTTCCATCAAAGCACAGACTCAAGCATAAACCAATCAAAGACTTATTGCCAGCTAACCAGGATCATACCTGTCATAATCTGCAATAGCCATAAAACCAGTGTTGTTCCGACAGCAACAACTTTGTGAAATTACTTCTAAGAAGAACTATGAAAGAAATTACTCAAACAACAATGCAGTCCCTACAGCACATAGGGCATAACATAGTCAAAATAACTTCTTGATATACAGCACTATAAAATAAACAGTACGTTATATTAAACTTGAGAAAGATTGTCTTATTGGCATTAAAACATTTTTTTTCTCAAAGCCATGAAAGTCATCATCATCACTGTTCTTCTGCAATTAATTAAATCTGTCTTAATTGACTTCTTGAATGCCATCGAAGATGTTGCACATGCCTCCTTTATATCGAGATCCTTAAATATGCCTTGACCTGCGTCCAATTTACGATAAAAAGTAAAATGTAAACACTGTCCAAAAGTGTGTCACTTATTCGTGAGTGTCCATGATAATACATCTAATCTATTTTGGGACCATAAACAATTACGACAATTATGACGCAGCCAACACTATTGGCCTGTCACCATGATTAAAACGGGTTGCAGACAAAAACACCCCCCTGACAAAACCCCCCCTAAGTAGGACAAAACCCCCCTAAGAATAAATTTTTGTTACTTTTTACTTTTATTATTTAGAAACGCATGTATACTTTAAAGTCTGAAGCAAAGCATGTGTCATTTCAAAATCTGACGCGGTCACTCAGGTATCCTCGTCCAATAGTTAAATAGCAAACAGTTAATTAGTTCCTTGGTCTTTTTGTTGTTAATGTATGATAGGTCTATGTACACTGAAGGCACCACTGTGCGTAATTCATAGGCTATCTGCGACATAGCTTTTTCAGACGCCTCAGGCGAGTCTATGCAGAGCGTATACATATGTGTGTTATCTGTGACACTATTTCTTATATAAGTTAGATTAGGGGCGTCAAACCCCCTCTAACTGATGGAGGCAAACGCCTTGGTTCCAAGTGTCAGGTAGTCAAGGTATCCCCCTAGGACTCAAAAAGTACCCCCTTGCCCCTATCTGGACGCCTCTGAGTTAGACTAATAGTCCTACTGAGTGTCACTTGTAATGTTGTGCAGACTTTGTTCGTAGTGCAGTTATTATGGTATGGCTTCTAATTGTGCAGAAGCTAGTTAGGGCAAGAGGGAGGTTTTTGTCTGGGGGGGGGGGGGGGTTAATGTCCTGCCTAAAACAAGGGGGGTTATGTCAGAGGGGGTTTATGTCAGAGGAGTTTTTGTCGGGGGGGGGGGTTTGCCCTACACCCGATTCAAACACTACTATCTTCCTATACCAACTAAATGCTAAACTACCAATCCTTGCATCTTCAAGCAGATATCAGTTGAATGTAAAGTTGATCATTACCATTGGTTTGAGCAGTGCATGGGCTGATGTCAATGGCAGAATTACAAGCGAGTTCTCATAGCAAATGACTTCCTTAAAAAGCAGGCTTCGATAGACCCACTCCATCAGCTGTCTGATTTCATATGCACTGCCCTCTGCAAGTCCTGACCTCAATATCATGCCCATAATGAATTTCTTCATTGGACTGTCGTCAATCTACGCATGGATGGGTCCAGCACTGTTGTTGGCAGATTAGCTGGTTCCTGGGTCCACCTTCAGATGGAAACGATAAATCAATTCCTCATCTGTGGCCAACTGAACCAACTCCAGATTATCTGGCTAACACAATTCAATTCCATCCAAAATTCATACAAAAAGCCATGCCCCATAATATATACAACAATAACTTATTCTCGACAAATGCCTATGTTGCAAGCAAGAAGAGAAGTACTGCAATTATAATTAGTAACATCAATTTCAGACCTTGTCTAAGGTACATGGCATCAACCAATGGCATACCAAAGGCAAGCCATAATCAGGTTAATAATATCCAGATGATCACAGAGAGGCAGCCTACATTGAATAAGCAATCTGAAAGATGAAAGAGGTAAGTTTGGGGGTTGAGACAAATGTCTATACGGAAAGCATTCCAAACATGATGCTCGTCAACAGAAAAGGCTTTATTCACCAAGAACTATTTTATTTAGATATGATCAGACAATGCTAATCAGATGACCTTGTTAAACAATGATGTCTGGAGAATAAGAACTGATTTAAAGCATTGTGGCTGGTCAGAGTTCAGTTTTATACACTCTGAACCCAAATGTGAAACCACTTGTGACTTGTCCTGAGCAGATGATTTGGTTTAATAACTTAATTGATTTCTATTTTATAGTTGGCTATCTGTCAAAGGAGAAGGACAGATGACCCATAAACCGGCAAATCCCTAATTAAGTTAAGCTGATTGATGACAGATGACACACCGCTGCTGCTGAACCAATTACCTGCTCCCACGAGACCAACCCTGATAAACACACGCCAACAGCAATGAAAGAATTGATAGCCAAGCAAAACCATGGCAAAGGTCACCATGTCCTCTACACAGACAACACAGAGAAAGACAAAAACATGGAGAAAGATAGACACGGTAACACTAAGACGAACACTCTCACTGCATCTGCAGTGAGAGTGTTTGTAACTTTAGAACACTTTAAATTTGAAAGCTTATGAAAAACTGTCCAGTCAATATCATATGCTGCAAAGGGTGTACTACTTGCTGTTTAAACCAGGTTACAAGCAGTTTAAATGTTAGCAATCAGACAAAGTCACACAAAGACTACATGAGTAAATAACCAATGTCCCTCATAGTTGTGTACATGTGCACGCACACACGGGCTGTGGAGCCAGTGCACATAAGAATTCAGTGTGTAAGGGAGCACCTTTTTTTCTAAACGAAGAGTCACGATTTTATTTTATGAAACTTAGTAAATCAAGTTTCTTAGCCCATTGCAACCTATCTTACTCCAGAAACTTTGGTTCCATGGCCAATACATACCCTTATTTATCTGTAGACAATGAACTTTTCTTAGGTCAGAACCAATCACCATAGACTTTCTTTTATGATCCTAATTTAACTATCATCACATTCAGCTCGGACCTGGGCACATAAGCGTGAACCATTTATAAAATGTTGCACACACAACATTTATTGCACACACTGTCCCAAAACATTTGATGGAACGTTGTAAGTAAACAAGTCAAAATTGGCCATCATGTAAATGCATGATTTGCAGATTCACATTGCTTTATTACTCTGCATTATAATAATAATAATTTTTTAATAACATGGTCAAGCATATCCTTCCTCCTCCATGACTTCAATTCTACCAGCAAACCACAGTACTTCACAACTATTCAACTAACTAGTCTATATGCATTGTAAATGCATATAATTATGCACATTTTCTGTTACTTGGAATGCAATCTGCCTCTTTATGTCTGTTTTTGTTCCATTTTAAAATTAACCCTTAGCATCTATAAGGCCTTTCTATAATTCAGCTGCCACCAAGGTCACAACACAATCAATAAATGCAAATGGGTTACATTTAGCAGATGTTTTGGTCATCTATGCTTGAGTTACTAGGGTTGTGCGTCACATTAACCAATACGTTTATTTTGGATGAGGCAGAACATATTATAAAATGAGTAATTCATGAAACACAAATATGCAACGGAAGCAAACGAATAACTCAACACAACACTCCACTAAACTGCACTACACTCATGCAAACTAACACAAGACATGTTGTAGCTGACAAACCATGTCCAACAATTACTAAATACAAATCAAGTCCATAGCTGTGCAACAGTGTGTATGGATGACAGCATAATAAGTGTACTATTACCAGCGATTAAAATGATTCTGGGAAATTAAAAAATAGCAACATTTAACTTGAATAGCTCCACATCCAAACTGCACAAGCCTACAATAAATACTTCAAAGAAAAGATGTATAATATTATGAAACACGATATATTATCTCTCCAGCATAGTCTTTGCTTGCCTCTGTTTCTTTGAATCTTATTACACAATTTACGTATTTATTGTAGCCTTAGGATGTTTGAATTTCAGTTTCCTACTTTTGTTGTATGTCTTTACTCGTCAGTTTCTTGGCATCATGCTTGGTGTTTTTTGTTGGTGGGCTTTACTTCTTACTAAGTCTCATAATAATTTCTCATTTTCAAGTTGGCTATTACTACTGGTATCCTATCAAAAGGGCGAAAATCAAAAGGGCGCAATCAAAAGGGCGCAATCAAAAGGGCGAAAATCAAAAGAGTGCACGATCAAAAGGGCGACAATCGAAAGAGCGCACGTTTAAAAAGGCGAAAATCAAAAGGCCGCACGTTCAAAAGGGCGACAAACAAAAGGGCGAACGTTCAAAAGGGCGAAAATCAAATAAATGTAAATAAAAGGAGGAACGATTCAGAGATGGAACAGCAAACTTACGGGACGGCAAACAAAGTCCTTATATATAAAGCCCTGTTCTTCTGTTGTTGAACACTTGTCAGTGAAAGCATGCTCGTTGTGAAGACTTCTGGATGAAAATGAGTTTAGAATACGTCAAAAGCAATAAAGGTCATGCTATGTTAGTTTTCGATGGTTACACATTTCGCAAAGAGAAAAGTGAAACTAGCAAGACTTATTGGAAGTGTACGGAATACTGCGTAGCGAAATGCGTGGCTAGGCGCCATACTGAAGGCGATGTTTTAACGAAGTTACCGCTTCAGCACAATCATGTTCCAAGTTCTGCAGAGCTAAGTGCAAGAAAAATAGTCGCTGATGTGAAACACCGGGCATTGAGTTCTACGGAAACTACACACGCTCTCGTAGCAACAGTCGCGATCGGTGCTGGACCAGCAATCACAGGTAAGCTGTCAACTACAGGTAACCTGAAGCAAAGGATCAGACGTGTGAGACACAAGTATCAGGAACCTTTGCCAAATCCTCTAACCTTGACTGATCTGAACATTCCTGAACAATACACGAAAACACTGGGTGACGAGAATTTTCTGATGCACGACAGCGGACCTGGACAGACGCGATTCTTGATTTTTTCCACAACACGAAATTTGGATTTACTTATGCGATCTTCGCATTGGTACGCTGATGGCACCTTTAAAACTACGCCTCCACTGTTTCAGCAAATATATACAATCCATGTGCTAGCAAGCAAAGCTGTTATTCCTCTTGTCTGTGTGCTAATGAGCGACAAAAGTACCAGCAGCTACGTGAAAGTTTTAACGGCACTCAACTCTCATCCCGGCCTAAAACCAGAGACCGTGATGACAGACTTTGAACAAGCAGCTATCCTTGCCTTTAAGACTGTGTTCCCAAACACTGTTCAACAAGGCTGCCTGTTTGATCTGAGCCAGTGCATTTGGCGCCGTATGCAGCAACTCTCTGGAGTCCAACAACATTATGCAGCGGATGCGGAATTTGTTTTGGGAGTGCGGCAGTTGGCTGCATTGGCGTTTGTTCCAATCTCCGACGTGGCAGCTATTTTCGACGAACTTATGGAGTCACCATTTTTCACGGAGAACTCTCACGAATTACGGGATTTGACAAATTACTTTGAGGATACTTGGATCGGCAGACCAGCTCGACGGGGCGGTAGGGATTCACCCATTTTCCCAGTTCAGCTCTGGAATGTGCATGGCCCAGTTCAAGACAATCTCCCCAAAACGAATAATTTCGTCGAGGGTTGGCATCGAGGGTTCAGCCAGCTTCTAGGTGCTTACCATCCTTCAATTTGGAAATTCATCGACGCCCTACAGAAGCAGCAGGCCTTGAATGAATTTGAAATGGAGCACTTTGTAGCTGGACATAATCATCCGGCAGGAAGGAAGAAATTTAAAGACTGTGCTAATCGGATGAAAAAAATCGTGGCCGAATATGGTTCGTGTTCTAACATGGACTATTTACGGGGTATTGCTCACAACCTGGAGTTGCAAGCTTAATAACTGACGTTGACATTCGTTAATAGTGCTTTAAACCATATGTGACATTGAGCTTTTGTATAATATGACACTATATCGTGCTTTTTTATCATTGTTTTAATCGTGCTTTTTACTCATTGTTTGTAATGGATTACAAGATGTTCTCTGACTCGTTCTGTTCATTTATTTGAATGTTTGCCCTTATGTTTGTCGCCCTTTCGAACGAGCGGCCTTTTGATTGTCGCTTTTTTAAACGCGCGCTCTTTCGATTGTCGCCCATTTGATCGTGCGCTCTTTTGATCGTTCACCCTTATGATTTTTGCCCTTTTGATTGCGCCCTTTTAATTTTCGCCCTTTTGATAGTAAACCATTACTACCTTGTGACCTGATTGATTTGAATCAGATTTGAGCATAGAATGATCTACACTTTGTCACAATTGAGTTACATCATATGTTTATTATTACATAGTCACTTAAGTTAAGTGACTTCAATCAGGTGATATATCGATGTCCATCTTGACCCCCCCTCAAATCGCCGCCCCTGACTGTCATCATGTCAAATTTGACATGAAATATTTCTGCCATTAATTGTTGCACTGTCAATTGGTATAGAATAGAATGATCTGCACTTTGCCACAATTGAGCTACATCATATGTCCTCCTGTCATTGCTTTTGTTGCTTTCTTGTTCCGATTCCTTCTCTTCTCTCTCTGTTGTTAGAACATTCACTGATCATCGTAGAATTATTCTTTTCTACACCCTCTTTGTCTCACAGAGTCAACATCCCATCTGCATCTTTCTACTTCTTTGACCGCTAAGCCAAGTGCCTCTGTGAAAGACAGTCCTCACATTCCATCTCCCTATTTCTTTGTGGTCCAGCATCAATCCTCTCATTGTAATGTTTTCCACTGTGATGGTAGTAGAGGTGGTAATTGTGGTGATAGTTGTTGCTCCTATTGTCACAATTTCCTCATGGAGCATTGGTTGTCACTGTTGGAGGTGATGTTAAAAGCTGCTCCTCTCTTTCATCAGCATCTGCTGGAAATTAAGTTGCTCCTATTCCAGGTCTTTGGTCAGTCTACCTCCTCATGTTCGCAACTCTCTCAGCGGGACTGTCCTTCACTCTAAGCTGGAAACTTACCTCTTCCAGTCTACCTGGCTTCATTGTTCACTTCTGAACTTTTTTAAGGAGGGCATTATCAAATTACAGTTTTATTGTATTATTATATCATATGCTTATATGCATGTAGATCTGAATATTTTAGTGCTTCTTCAGAATATCAGCTCTTGTACTTCAAGATTATACAAATACAGAATCCAAACAATAACTCTAATATGATTAGAGATTAGTTTGAAGGTGCAAAATGGAAATTTGAATCTGTTCAATTCCCTGTAGTCATTCCCACTGGCTGCACCAGATGTAATTTACTGATTGATGACTCCAAATCAGTATGAACTAATTCTCAAATATTCACCAGGTGGCATCTTATTCTGCTCTTCTTCACTCCAGCGGAAGAGTTACACAGGCAACGATCATACGCAAACATATCCACCAATTTATCACTGGCCCTATATAATTTTTACAACTTCTTCCACAACTATACGTGGAGATGACTTTCTTAGGAGCAATCAGGCAACACTAAGTTTGAAATAAACTTGGAGCTCTTTTAACTTAAATGGCAATGCCACTTCTTTTCCCTCTGCTGGTCTAAAACATATTCATACACAAAGTTAACAATTACCACCGAATGCATGTATCAGTGAGCATTGGAGAAGTAGTCTGACTGTGAAACCTTTGTAACATTCATTTGTAACAATTCTTTTGACACTGTTGCTGACTAAAGTTGACATTGAAGGGGTGAAAGGGCTGCAATAATTGGCAAACATAGACAGTATTCAGTATTCAGGAAATATTATAGCTTGGTTTAAAAGACTACATGGTGGCATGTGATGCCATGGATTTGACCTACTGCAACTGGAACTGCATCACCTGAACTGAGCATAGAGACTGCTAATTCTATGAAAACACTCACTAGTGAAAGAATGTAAAAGAGTAAATGTATGTCTCTCGATAGTTCATTTCACACAAACAAAAACTGAACATCATTTTCCAGCCAGATATCAGGATGTGAAAAGCAAGCAGGTCTGTGTGATATACACGAATTGGCTAAAAACATCATCGTTGATCCAAAATATGATGCCAACTAGTATTTTTGCTTACTGAAACATGCGATTTGCTTGAGCAAAAGTTGTGCTTCTAACACCAACAAACAATCGGATAAGCTCATGTACAGGATTATGGCATTTACAATGCTTCCTCTATAAAACAAATATGAAGAGAGGCTTAAATGTAGCTAATTACAATTCCAGGAATGTTTTTCTTGATGTAGTTAAACTGCTCTCACTGTGGAAGTGTTAAAGCAACATCAAAACGTAGCAGCATGCAAAGCATCAACATGCCAAAGTGAATCAAACTGATAGAAAACGCAATGCAGAAGTTAACATAAGAAACAGGAAAGTGGATCATCATAATGGGTAGAGTACTAGAGTTATGGTAAGTTTGGGGTTTAGGACTTCGGAGCCAAGTATGAGGCAAGTCTGAGATGAGGAGCCATTGCCAGATACACCCTGAATACACAAGTGCACATTATAGTCCACATTTGCAATACACAAAGACATGCCAACAACAACTTGAAACAATACGATAAACAACATACCAGAGTGATGCAAAGAGACATAGGTTAATAAATGTAACTACTGCAATGCACAAGAAAAAGGTGATGAAAAGGACATACCAATGTTGTTGTCAGTCTGAGGACATGGAGGTTCGCTAGATCCTCCTTCTGCTCCTACACTAGCAACGCTGCCACTAACTGGCGTCTCAGTGTAAGCAATCCGCTTTGTTAGTGGATGACGCTTTGGAGTGGTAGTAGAAGCAGGATCCACAGAAGGAGTTCCAGTGTTGTAGAGGAACACTGGTGGGTCATTCCAACCCCGTTCTATGTTGCCTATCAAGCACCATGGCAACAGATTCAAAAAGAGAACTAAACCACATAACTAAGAACAATCTCACGTCCAACACATGATAAAGCAGGGTACCGGTATAATCATCTGTTTATTTACATATAATACCTCACCAATTCTTACATGGTCTTGAGGAAAGAGCTGAAGAGGGGAATTGAATTAATCTTGTCCTGAAACAGTTAGGTACTGTTTCATCAACCTACTGCTCTATTTTCTCATTGTCTCATGCACAACCTTCTTTACGGTTGTCATGGTTAATGTCAACTCAGACCAGATACTAGTGCCTGTATGGCCAACAAGTAATTTTTACTGGAGGAAGTTAAGAACGTCAAAGCAACTATATACCCAATTTTCCATGCATATACATATCGACAAGAAGTCAAAGTTCTCAACTTCTCAAATGTGCAGGTTACGAGTTAATTCACAATTGAGAAAGCCTAGAGGAGAGAGAGGACAGAAGCATACACTCTTTGACCACCTGTTCCCACGTCATGGTGATGCAGCTTTTTGAGTAAACATGCCTTTGAAATGCAAGTTTGGCATGACATGATGGATGCTGCTTCAGCTGTTGTTTGGATAATGCTCTTGTGTTCTATAGATTTTACTATTTAAGCATATTTAGAGATCAAATTAATATGCTGACAAAAATATTTTTTATTGTAATAACATGTAATCAAGCAATATAAAGCTCCATCCATCAGAGTTTTGTAGCCGACTGAAATCCATCAGACAGCATTTTTCTGATTGCAACTTAATCAAATATTTCTCAAACAATTTAAATTACAGATAAAACAAAAGCATGCATTAATTATATACAAAATAATTCATCCGAAATTCTAACATTTCAGTTTATTTATATTTTCTGTTCGGTATTTTGACTAAATCATAAATATAACACATTATATCAGTTAGTAATACATGGCACATTTTGACTTTTAATTATTCAGCACTAGAAAGAGTGTCAATACAGACAATAAATACTAAGCAAGTGTTCACAAACACATAATATGTTTTATATTATATAAATATATTATATTATATATTATATTATATAGCTTCCTCCTTAGAAATGAAATAACTAAAATTAAATTTCAAGCCACAACAGTTTTTATGGAGAATGAAATGAAGTAAAGAGAAATGGTTATATGGAGAGTTTTAAGAAAGCTAAGAAAGTTACAAAAAAAGAAAAGCAAAATGAAGCGACATATAAGTAAGTAAAGACCATATGCTGAAAATCTATGTCTCTGTTTTCAACAACGATTAAACCTAAACGCAGAACCTCTCTCTCTGTTTCAACAGCGTCTTCTGCTAACCTGTACCAAAGTTATCAATTCTTAATGAACCAGCTCCTTATCTAATAGCAGCACTGTTACCACCCTATCAGCATTAAATCAGTAACACAGCATATTTTTTTAATCATTTCATTTTGAGTTTTTGCATGAAGCAAATTATAAATATAGTTACACTACAGACTAGGAAAGCACAGAGCTGTACTGCAACCCATCGCATCCACAGGTGGTGGATAGTGGAATGCCCGTCAGTAAGAAGGGTAGCTGCAAAATAAGCTGGGTTGTCCCTGACGAATAAGCAGCCACGGACCAAAGCAGCAACTCCAAGAGGGTGCAGTGGGGGTGGCGAGTGGTGGCATCAACTCCTTGAAAAAATTCATATACCCATGACATAGTTGTAGTATGGTAGGATCAGGTCACCATCACACCAAACCAAATATGTAGATGTGGTATGTGAGGAATTGACATATATTTCTCAATGACAAGCATGCCCACAGTAGGAAGATTTTGGGATCAATATTGCCCTATGGAACCCGGATTTCATTGTTCCTAAACTCAAAGAATCGCTATATGAATTTATGGCAAGTCTGTAAATGTCCATATAATGCTGAATCAGAGTATGTCGTATTTTTACTTAATCTGTCTATGTTGCATGTTACAGAATGTTACTTTGATAATTAGCAAATTCAACAGATATCCTTCTTCAGCAATTCTGTTGCTATTTTCTGATCTGTCTAAAGAACATGGATGGCATTTTGATTCCCATTTAGCATTATGGACCGACAGTTTTGGGTAAAATACAGTATCTTTGGACAAGCTGCCAATGGCCGGAGCAAGATGTCATTAGTACAGTGTGTCCTGATTGGCCACTTTAAACGCCAAATGTAGTACAAGAAACTTTCATGTACTAATGATGACATTAAACATAACAACATTCCCTTGCATAAATAGAAGCTGGATTTGTTATTGTTTTATTGGTATAATCAAATGACACATTACGAGTGTCGGGTTTAGGCATCATGAAGGTCGGTTAGGGTCAGGGTTGGCATCGTGAGGGTCAGTTAGGGTCAGGGTACGCAACTATGCATCGTCAGGGTTGGTAAGTGTAGTTAATGCATATAGGGTTAGGGTCACGGCTAATGTAGTTTATAGATATAACATAAGGATGATTTATAGAGGATCAGGTAGGGTTATGGCTAGTATCGTTTAGTCATCCCTGAAAAAACTTTAGCCACTGTAACCATAGAAGTAATTTCATTCATGATGCATAATTCTGTCATTTCGTATTCCTTTGATGCATAGCAAGCAAGGCACTGCACTTGCCATGTAAACTTTTTCCCCGTTGGAGATACTCAATCATACTCAACTTATCTCTACAAAAGAAGCTTTAAAAAGACGCTGATTATCTATGCTACACGTCTCATGTTTTGTATCCAATCACAGCGGACTTTCCATTACTGTGGCGCAAACAAGAGAAGCATAAATATTAGATCCAAATAAAAAACAAATGTAATAGATTGCCAATAACGCTTCCATTTAATCATAATTCTTGCAAAGTGATTATGGATTGCAAACTCTGCAATTATTATACTCCGTGTGTCATTTAAAACAGCCAATCACGGCGCGCCATTACTCGTAGGCCTTAGGATGCTGAACATTACACGAAAATATAACACCTGATACAAAATGTTAGCCTAATCCAGTTCCTGGCATCTCGTGCACCATTACACGAATTTCGCAAACACTTAGATTGCTAGGCGGGCTTATAGGAACAGAACATAATCAACCTGCATCCGAATCTATGGCAAGGTTTCTTGTACGTGCTGCAACTAATTTACTTTCATATATGCCAATGTTGTTACATCAGCTGACGTGGCTACAGTGAGCGATGGGTGATATTGAGGAACGCGACAACCAGATTAGCTAGCAGCATGAAATAATATATTTTCAGAAAGTGTTTAGTGTTAAAAACTTTGTCACAAAATTATTTAAGTATCAAAACGTACCAAAAACATAAAAAATATATTAGCTCACCAGGTTTTGTCGGACGTGCCATTTTTCATCGATCACGTGACAGGTAGTCTATACCAATTGGGTGTCATTAAAGTTTCGCGACGGAGAGGACTTAATCGCTTGGTGCATCGGGTATTTCCCGTGAGTGGAATGTTACTATTCCTTCGTTCCGATTTCCGACCATAGAGGTCTAGACCCTAATTTGTCGACACCTATGTTCGTCGATAAAGGGTCAAAAAGAGTGCCATCTCTTTAAAGTAAGCAGAAGATGTAGCCTACATCTGCTATATTATGACAATGAGAGACTAAGAGGAAAATTGCAAAAGGGGGTAATCTGGAGTCGCCAGATGATAAAAATGTAAATAAATTAGGGCGCGATATCAAAATTATGTGGCTTCCAAGGTGTCGACCGTGTCGACCGTGCCATTCATTCATTATTCATTACGAAAATTTAAGCATAGCGACTATTCTAGGTGACTACTCAGAGGCGCTCCCAAACCCAGCGCGGCCAAACAATTGTTTTAAGATGGGAGTGGAATGTATGAGAAGGGGTTCTATAAAAGGAGCGGAGCGTATAAAGGGAAGGCCGTTGGTTTGAACTCATTAAAAGTGATATAATTATGTTGTGCTTTAAATATTTTAGTAAATTTTGTCAATTATTCGCAAATATGAATTGGTTCCTAAACATTCACGTCTGAAGTCCATCGAATAAGTAAATGTTAGACAAACGCAGAATTAGGTCCGTAAACTATATATAGCATTAAGAAAGTGAATTGTGTGCATAATAGCTGACATAAAATGATATTTGCTGCCGTCCATTGCAATATCCATCAAGCCAGTTTGCTTGCGCTGTGTGCGTCGATTCAACGAACGGCAGCAGTTATATATAGCCCGTTTTAAAAAGAATTATTGTAGCAACAAATCTATTTTATTTTAAAGCCATCAAGCACAAATAAAGACTTATTAGACATATAATTTTATAGTTATCAGGAGCGTCAACTCACCCCTGAGCGATGGAGGCAAACCCCGGTGCCCAATGTTAGGAGGGCAAGATATTCCCCTATAAGACTAAAATTTTTAACCCTACCTGAAATTGGAGGCATTTGCCTCCGGACCGCCCTATGTGGACGCCCATGCTAGGCCTAGTTATTTTTTTATAATAATAATAATAATAATTATTATTATTATTATTATTATTATCATCATCATCATCATCATCATCATCGTCATCGTCATCATCATCATATTTCATCAGGGTCTTCAATGTAAATTAATGGTGATGTCGTCCGGAGTAGCCCTGCTCGATCGTTGGACTCCTGAGCAGCGAAAGTTCCCTTGAATGCAACTGCGTTGTAGCGTTGAATAGTCATAGAGATGCGCTGGTAGAGGAGACCCAGTAAACCACTACTCGGCGGCCCGACGTCAAATTGACGTCTTCTTAATCGGCAACTCATCGTTGCGCGGCATCTCGTACGGTGCTCGTGGTTTGGCTTTCAACCCGACGAGAAGGACCCTTTGCCGAAAATTCCCGCTCCGTTGGCAGTGCGGGAGGCAGCGGCTTGCTTGAGTTGGATCACGTGGCCCAACGATAGTGAATCATCTGCGGGCTAATGACCGACCATTCTAAATTGATGTCATGCGTGATCGTTCTTTTGTGAAGTAGCGCTGAATGAGGTATGCACATCGCTGTGTTATATTTAATCACTAAAACGTTATAACTGTAAATAGCAGCGTTACGTTGGGCCTAATTAAACGTTATTTTGATTGTATATCCTTAATCCTTTGCGTAATATTCATAGGCGTAATATTCATTACCGATCACATGGGGTAGCATTAAACAGCTAAAAAACATTGAAAAGGCCGAAAGATACCGAAAAGATACCGAAAAGCACAAAGAGATTACTTCTGTAGCTTTGTATCGATAAACTATACGGGTAGGTCATTTTCGGTGCTTTTCGGTATTTTTTCGATGTTTAGTGCTACCGATTATGGGTGATTATAATAATGCACATTTTATAGTCAAACAGGTTGTCACACCTGCTGGTGTGGTTGCCTCCTAGGCGTCTATCACTGTAGTTGGATCGGATAAAGTTCCTCGATTATTAGCAGCCACCATATCTGCGTTTTTGATATTCTCTTTAAGATTGCAAAATGCTCGAAGCTTGGGGCGTTCAATGGTTGCCGATTATTCAAAGTTACACATTAAAAGTTCATTGCCCGATACTGCAGTCACGATAGTCACAGCAAGGGCACAGATAAAATGCTGATTTGCTGATCTGCTGATTTGCTCATCGGGGCAGGTAAAATGCTGATCGGAAATTGTTGATTGGTCATGCTGATTGGTGGGTAAAATGCTGATTCGCTGATTTTCGTTTTTATGAACAACAGTATGAAGAAACTATTGAACAACTTTTATTTGCAGATGACATGAACATAGGCCTATATTGTTTTCTTAATGAATAATTGCTCCACGTGTGGGTAGATTCTCAATTGCATTTACTGCTTGAGTAGTAAATAACTCGTAGATATCACTCATGTTTTCACTATATTCAAATCAAATGTATACTAACTTTTCAAATTTTAACACTTTTTTGGGTAATGAAAATGTATAGGCATATGGTGTCTAGGGTCAGTCAACCATTTCTGATTGACTTTACTGGTAAACAGTGCTGTCTGTTTGTTGATTTTAATGCTTCATGAACTAAGTCTGTTATTATTTAAACCAGTATTGAAGACAACTATGTTCTGATTAACTGTGACTAATACATTAGTAGGTCTATGATGACCAATGCCTCATAAACAATGCGGTCTGTTTGTTGATTTTAACTATATTGAAGACAACTAAGTTCTAATTAACTGTCATTAATGCAATTAATACATTGATTAATGCTTCATGAACTCTTTAAACCAAACAGGCTTAAAGGCTTCATAAATACTTGTTTGTTAATTTTACCAATCAGCATTTTACCAATCAGCATTTTACCAATCAGCATTTTACCATTCGCCTTGCTGGTTGTCTGCTTTGTAAAATGATGAACAATCAGCAAGTTCCGATCAGCATTTTACCTCAGCAGATCAGCAAATCAGCATTTTACCCGTGCCCTCACAGCAATAGATGTTGTGTAACTGACCAGCAGAAGCACGTGAAAAATTTTTTACTGCTCGTTTTTGGTTGTTTGCAATATGGCGGCTGCCACTTTGGGGTGTTGGTAAAATGCGAAGCGGCGAACTGCGAACCGGTACAACGCGAACCAAAATGCGAACCATAGATGCGAACGGATCAGGTTAAGGCATCGTGAGGGTCGGTTAGGGTCAGGGTGTGCATCGTGAGAGTAGGTTATTATTAGGGTTAGTGTAGTTGGTAGATAGCGTTCAGGGTCATGGCTAGTATCGTTCGCAAACGGTTCACATTTTACCAGTTCGCCGGTTCGCATTTTATCCACACCCGCCACGTTGTTGAAATCTCCAGTAAAATAGCATGTGCTTGTGAACATTAGATGCTCTTTTTCTGCCTTCACTTAAATCATTATTGTAATTGGGGAGATGCCAACACACCCAATTAAGATTATTATATTTAACATTTTTTTATAAATTTACAATTTCTTAAGCCATATTTCATTTGTGAAATAATCATGCAGCATATTTTCTCTGATGGAAGGCATGCATGCGTGTATTTTTTATTTCAGTTTTCTTTCCATGCTCATGTTATTGTTACAGATCAGATACGTTGCACATAATGGACATCAAAATCAAAGTCTGTTGGGAGAACTTTATTATGGTATTGTTGCGCAAATGCCTCTGCGCAACGGTCTCCCTCGAGCTTTCGCTGCTGAGCCTAATGGGGCCCGCAGCTAAAGCTCTCGATGTAATCGCTTGAGGCGCCACCTATTTTTCCATTGCGTAGGTGACGCGTGAGCGGCCATTTTGTGGTGTTGAAACTGTCGAAGTTCTAGAAGGGTGGAAGTTGGCGAGTCGGTAAAAGTTCATTAAAAGGTCATATTCGCGATTAGTTCCGTGTAGAAAACTTAGCGAAATTGATAAGGGAAGTATTACGACTTGCGTGGTGCAAGTGTCGTTTGGAAATTTCGAATGTGCACAAAAATAAATGTGATAAACTTTTGGCCAGAACTGGCGATAGCGCGAATGCATTGTAACTGACGGCATTCGGCTGGAGTACATTTTTATAGCGCTGTGCTAGGAAGAATAGAGAACAAAGTAGCTAAGAAATTTGGTTAAAATCTGTCATTACCTAACTATATAATTAGTGCAGTTTTTAGGGGTCTGTTTGATGTTTGGTAGATTATAAAATTCGTTTGTTTGTTGTATAATCGTGATTAATAAATGTAAACCTGCAGCGGGTAGCTGAGGATTAATTGCCGTAAATAAAGATTGTTTGATTATTGAACATACAAATTGGTTAGATTTTAAAATAATTAAGCGGTCATAGTGAGGAGCCCTATGGAAGCAAAAATAGATAAGTCTGCTCGTAGGGACCATACCAGCCCAGGTGCTTCATCTGCTCAGCAGATGATCGCCACCATCAGTCCCGAGGTCACGGACATTATGTCAAATCCAGTACGAGGTAATCCTATGGTGCAAACTGGGGCCCTCACTATACTAGGAGCTGAGATAGCGCCGACGGGGGTGTATGGGCGAGAAGCCCTGACTTCGCGCTTGAGACGTAGTCGGCGACTGCAAGGGAAATGGCCCGTAGGCTATGCAGTAGGACCGGAAGTGGGATTAACCATTGTAACCTCGGAAGGCGTCCCCGAGCAGCCAGCAACCCCTAGGGGCAGTAAGTCTGACAGTATGAGAAATGGAAGTCAGCCTTCAATTGTGAATTTTAAAGCCATGCCTCTGATTTTCGCATTGTAAATTCGTAAATATATTATGCCTCCACCAAAACAATTTACTCAGTTATTTTGGATCCTTTTGAGACTTTATGTAGAGCCCGTAGATGATAGAAACATAAAAAAACTTAGGTTTGTTATGATGGTTTTGTTTCATAGG
Source organism: Bimastos eiseni (assembly GCA_959347315.1). Lineage (NCBI taxonomy): Eukaryota > Metazoa > Annelida > Clitellata > Crassiclitellata > Lumbricidae > Bimastos > Bimastos eiseni. The sequence continues at coordinate 24,391,237 of OY365807.1, forward strand.
CTATGATTATTAGGGATGAACCGAGTGTCTATTTTGTGCCGAGTCAGAGTATTGAGTTTACGAGTTTAATTGTTCAGAGTCCGAGTTTCTAATATTTATAGGAATTTTCAGGTTTTGGTTCATTCCTCATGATTACCATGGGGTTATCGGGGGGTTGATCATCAAGGTTAGTAGGTCACTACAGTTGACATACTCATGGCTCTGCAGATGAAGAGTTGGCATATGTGTAGCAATTCAACTTTTGTGGGCAGCATGGCAAGCACAGCTTAAAATTATTGCAATTGAAAGTTGACGGCTAGTCTTTCAATGTGACATTATATCAGCAAGTTACGCTTTAGAAGTGCGTATAACTGTTTCTGTAACACGTCCTTTAAGTAAGATCTGTTTTATTAAGGTGCGCTATAAATGATAGTTGTATTGTACAGTATAATGAGGACTTAAAAGATTTTGACATATTGGACATTGATGCAGGTCTAAAAATATGTTGACTTTTTGTGATGAATTGTGCAGAAATTCTTAGCCAAAATACTTCACAGACAGGGCCGTATCGAGCTATAATTGTGCCCTGTGCCCAGCATCAATCTGGCACCCCACATTTTGAAAACAGTATTTGCGCCCTGTGCCTAGCATCAATCTGGCGCCCCCACATTTTTAAAATAGTGCATTTTATGGAATAATAAGTTATTCCATCCTGAAATTTGCGCCATTTCCACATTTGTGCCCTGGCCAATGGCCCCGCTGGCCCCTCCCTCGGTACGGCCCTGTTCACAGATGCAATATTGAATGCACAACACTTGTATAAGATGTGATATTCCAGTTTGTTGACTCCATACACATTGTTTTTAAACAAGATGTCAAATCTGAACTGATTGGGTAGCCTTCTTTTTGGCATTAATATTAGGGCTTCTCAATTGATATCTCAGCTTTCAATTAATTTAATTTAACTTTAATTATTATATATATATATACATATATATATATATTTACAATACAACTTGGCTTTTATAACGCTCTTTATCACGACAAGTCGCGTTCGAAAGCGCGTACACGTCTCGATGACGCAACTGCAGTTGTAATGCAGAGCATTGTGTGCGCAGGACTTGCTCAAGGTCCCTACACAGTGACACCCCAGACGAGGGTCGAACCCGCTGGCTCAGCGCACATACGGGCTGACCGCTCTAACCGCCCGGCCACCATGCCACATCTTTTTTGCATTAATATTCGGGTTTCCCAATTGATATCTCAGCTTTAAATTTATTTATTGTTACATTAATTATTATTATGCATATATATTTTTATATATATCATAAAGATAGAAATTTTCAGATCCATCTGGGGCAATCACCACAAATGCCTGGTATCAGGAACATGATGATCTGATATAATTTTATAATATGACGTGTGTGATATTGTTACTTTAGTTACTTTGCCTATTCACTGACTTTTGCATTTATTATGTTGTACACAGATATGGTAAACTGACTGACTCGCAGTGAAGCGAATACGGATATCATCACTATATGGAATGGCTGTGTGGGGCCTAGGGGCAGGAATTGTTGAATTTCAGCAGCATAGAAGAGGGTAATAATTCTGATATATAAAGCTCACACGTTACTATTAATGACAATGTGTTCACATTTTGCTCCATTAAAATTGAGATATAAATCAATCAATGTGAACTTAATAAAGCACCCCTTCAATGTATCTACTCGCAGGCGCTCCTGGACTGACAACGGTTGAAAATACGGATTTAAACGTAGAGCAAAATGCAGGCGAGGTATTTCTAGGCAGGAGGCATAGCTCTTGGTGAAGCCCATTCCAGATGGTCTGGCCCAAAGCTGGAAAAGCCCGATATTGCATCGTAGTGGAATTATGCTTTTTGATGGTACTGGCTAGCATTTTTATTTGAATCCCTGTTCTCTTAGTAAGCACCAAGACCAGCAGATCGTCAAGGTGAAAATCATCCAAGCACCACCTAGCTATTGTAGTATTGTATGGTATTTTTTTCATTGATTAGCGCTAGTTGTCATGATGTCACTAATTCACAAGTCTTAATAGTTATCCATATCCGTGAATTAGTTGCAAATTATCCGAGGAGCCCACGCATAGGAATAGGTTAAGGAAAGACATACCAGCAATGGGATTCTCTTGGTGAAGAAACACAGCACCATGTGGTGCCACATGACTACGTAACAGGTCACATGCTCCTACTCACGATTCAGAACCTCACAAATATGTCCTATACCATGGTCCCCACAACGAGGTTGGCTATGGATTAGCATTGATGATTTGTGAATTTGTGCTGACTTCTAGATGCTGTTTTCTTTTTTTATTTTGTCTGTAGGCTTATAGCAAAGTATTTGCAGAGCATGGCTTGCAAAGAGTCACTGAGAAGCAAGAAGCTGACTGTTCCGAATGCCCACAAACCTGTTCCCTCCGACAAACAGGGAGAACATGGGGATGCGAACGCACACACGTCCCTGGTGCATCCAAGGGAAAGGATAGAAACCAGAACGAAAATGGCATCTTCGACTTCCAAGCATCCGTAATCAACGCTGTGTGACAGGCCTGCCTTTTCATCTGCATTGTTCAGCACTGTGGTCGAAAGCTCCAGCAACTCCTCGATGCCTGTGAATTAAGAACTGGAGTCGCTTGTGAGAGCAGACTTCAGGAGTCAAATTGAGACGCTTCTCACCAAAGAGAATTTCTACAGGGAAGAGTTCATGCTCATCAAACAAGTCAAGATTGAGAACGCTTTGAACTCATAATATCTACATAAAGATAAAGAACATTATCAACTGCCACGTTGCCCTAGGTAGCTGTACCTGAGTGCCCTTGTGAGTCAATTGCTGTGATATATGCATACTTTGTAAGTTAAAGCACAGCCTTTGTTTTAATGCCCGCACTAGGCTTATCATCCTGCAGAACAAATATCTATAAATTGAATTTGTGCAAGCGCATGTATTTATGTCCCAATACGATAAGAATCTCCTCCCATGTCATGCTAAATTGGGACTGTCCCAACCGTGTTCCTATTGCTTCCAATGTGTGTTTTTATTGATGCCTGCTTATTATGATTATTGCCTTTTATATCTGAAGATTGGACTACTATTGAAACAATAAAATGGAATTGAAACTGAGTTGTATATAAAGTTAAGATGACTATATTATAGATTTCTATGTTCTACTTCAACATTACAAACTATCATTGTGTGCATAAAGATGATGAACATTAGACTGACTAGGCTTACTATAAATAACACATACCTGCCCCAACAGCTGTGACCAAGATGTGATTAGAGTAGACCCAAATCTGCGTAGAGCAATGCATTGGAGAAGTCCTTTACCTCTAGTTTTCTGTTTGGGGTTTTCTGGTTTTCTTGAACCCCATAAATTGCATATTATGTACTCATACATTTATTAAACTGATGTTGAATAAAGACTGAGTGAGAGCTAAATCTACCTTTTCACAAAAGTCTTCATCTGAGCTTAAACACTATAACGATATTGTCTATAAATCATTGTAGGTCACTTCATTTGTAACAGTGGAAAATTTGACTGATAAAGCAATCGGGTACCATGCATTGGGCACGGTAATTGACTGTGAAGCACTCACTGTCTTGATATTTGAACTGATGTCGAACCGACGTGAATTAAAGACGTCGGAAAAAGCCGTGGGGCCGACGTGAATTAGAGACGTCGGATTGACGTCGGAAATCGATGTCTTGCCGACGTCTGAAAAACTCGCCGGATATCTGAGCAGCCGCTGAGCGGCAAGACGTCGGTCAGACGTCGGATACTGATGAGTTTGTGGACGTGTTATCGACGTCGGCCGCCGTGGGTGGTTATCTGGGGAGTCGTCTCCCTCTGCTCCCCAGTGACGGCGCTCAGTCTTTGTCCCAGTTCTGAAAGGAAGCTTTGGCCTTCGGAATTGATGGGGCCAAAGGTTTCGAATACCACCGGTGAGAAGACGTGCCTGGTGGCTAGCTCGGCGTATTTTATAGTATTATTAATATATTATTATTATTATCATTATTGTTATTATTATTATTATTATTACTTTGCGGTTTGACAGTTTTAAATTAAAAAAATACTATTATTATTATTATTATTATTGTTATTATTATTATTATTATTATTATTATTATTATTATTATTATTATTATTATTATTATTATTATATATGTTTCACATTATGCTGTTATCGCCCATGATGAGCTAAGTGAGTGTTGTTAATATCCCGAAGAGGCAGGCTGCGTTCCCACGCTGAAGAACAACTGAGATACGTTGGAACAGAAATGACGTCTCCATTGGATCGTGGGTTGCAGCACTCGTTCGACTACCCAACTCTGAGATGAACTGCAGTCCTTCACTGCTCCAAGCGCCGCCGGATTATTGTTATTATTATTTTTATTATTATTATTATTATATTATTATTATTATTATTATTATTATTATTATTATTATTATTATTATTATTATTATTATTATTATTCATCATTGGCATTGCCAACGGATCTGTTATCATGCTATCTGGGTCGCCGCTTGTCAGTGGACTGTAATCTTGACATGGTGCCCTGAAAAGCCACCGCATTGAAACGTTGGATGAATGCCGACAAGTTCTGGAAAAGGAAGTTTGTCTCTCGGGTGTCACCGGTAGTTGTCGAAAGTCGGCGTCCAGTCTCAGACAGAAAGGCGAGGCCCTCACTATTGAGGGGACCGAAGGTTTCTATAGCGATTGGAACAAAAGTGTATTTCTTCTCTAGCTCAGAATATTTTGTGTGTTTCCTTGTGGCTGCTATCTCCGCCGCTCCTCCAGCTGTGGAAGCTGTTTCGGGGATATAGGAAGCGGCCACTGTTTTGTCCACCACAGTTGCGTCCCAAAGTAAGGTCAGCCCCCCACTCCACGGTATCAGGGTCTGCCCGTCCGGTCTCTTTCCATCTAATCTGGAAAGACCTGACGGTTCCTTGACTGCTGGAATACCGGCTCTGTTGAGGCTGCGATGGATTAGGTCGTTGATATTACAGTGTCTTGCTTGACGGCCAAAACCCAATGAACATTATTATTATTATTATTATTATTATGCTCTAAGAAAACGTAGGCCTAGGTCTATAATTATATCCATGTTATTAAGATGCCTTCAAAGTTTCCGAGCCATGCCATAATGATATAGGGTGACTCGATAGGTCGAGAACGATTTTGAATGCAGACAAATATATGTTATACACAATATAATATGGAAAGTTGTATACTGGAGGATAGGTTGTTCAAATGAGAATGTTAGGGGGAAAAATTAGATCACTAGCTCACTTAGTAAAATTGTAACGCCAATATCCGTGACGTCATCAAATTCGTGCCAAGCAAACGTCCAGTTACGCCGAAAACAATATTATACGACCATCATTGTTAATCCACACATAATTAATTAATACAATTTATCATTTAGTATTTAATAATGTTTCCTTTACTCTTTATTACAGCCTCAAGTCGATTAGGCATCGAGCCGATTAGATTTTTCAGAGTTGTAAGAGGTATCGATGTCCATGCCTTACGAAGCCGACGTTTTAAAGTGTTCAATGTCTGGGGTTCGGGATCGGCATAAACAGTTGCCGCCATAATACTCCAAACATTTTCTGTTGGTGACAAATCCGGCGAATTAGGTGGCCAGTCCCCCGGTGAGATGTATCCAGTGATATTTTTGTTCAACCATTCGACTGAGGCTTTTGATGTGTGTGCACGTGCACCGTCTTTTTGAAATAATCCTTCGCCGTTATTATGAAACATTTTTGTGGCTGTTAACTGAGCGCAGACTGCAGTTCGCTGGAATGCGGGTATGACCTCTTTCTCCAGTATCTCATTAATGTAATAACTCGAAGTGACTGAAGTTTTATTTGGAATGATATGAAGTTTTGTTAATCCAAGAGAAGTCATGCCTCCCCACACCAGAACTGAGGGACTGAACTTCATCTGTGGAGCGCACGGAACAGAACTTTCTTGTGATCCCCACACAACGTCGTTCTTACTGTTAGGTTCGTGGTAGAGTTTGAAGGGCGATTCATCACTGAACATAACACGCGACCAATCAATATCCTTAAACTTTTTCGCGAAGTTTACTCGGCGAACTTTGTAAGCATCAGTTAACTTTGGGACTTTTTGTCTCTTGAAACTCTTCCATTTCAGCGTCGTCTGCATATAACGCCTGATTGTCTCTTTGCTTCCAGCAAGGCGTTTGTCTTTTAACCGACGTTCTAATTTTCGCAAACTCTGTCCTCGCCTATATTTATACTGTTTGATCAGTTTTTGAGCAGCAGCAGTCAGCACGGACTTTCTACCACCGTGATATCGATTCCGCAGCGTCTCGTTTGGACTCTGCTTGTAGCGTTTGGCCCACTTGCTAATCCACGATTTAGAACGACCCAATTTCTTTCCTATAACACTGTAACTGTACGTTTCTTCCAATAATGTAATAGCTTGAGCCCTAATTTGCGATTCATTTAAGGCCGCCATTGCCTAATCTACGTATTCACTAGTCAATGATAATGCTGCTTGTTTACGTTTGCTTGGCACGAATTTGATGACGTCACGGATATTGGCGTTACAATTTTACTAAGTGAGCTAGTGATCTAATTTTTTTCCCCTAACATTCTCATTTGAACAACCTATCCTCCAGTATACAACTTTCCATATTATATTGTGTATAACATATATTTGTCTGCATTCAAAATTGGTCTCGACCTATCGAGTCACCCTATACAAATGTCATTTTCATTTTCGCTCGTCAGAGTGTTGGTGACGTCATTGTAATTGTCTGTCTAGCCGTGGTCTTGGCTTGATAAAATTAATGATTTATAATTTCGAGTGTTTGCGATATTTTGTTTGGTTGTTTTACTGAAAATGAAACAAGACTCAGCTGAAATCCTACTATAGGGGCCTGCTTTGCAACGAAGTAAATTCATTCAAAAGTTTTGATATTGAAAAGTCTCATTTGGCGAAATACTGTTATCATTGACGAGAGAATGACGACTCAAAATCAAGGTATTTTTAATTGATTGCCATACTATGAGCAGGACAAAGGTGATAAAGTGCATAGGAGTATGTATTGAAATATCCCGTTGGTAATTTTTTTAAGTAGCTATAGGCCTATAGGCCTACCCTGGTACTGTAACGTTTGCCTACTGATGACACCATTTGAAGTTTTTAAACATTTCTTCCTGCATTCAGAACACGAGAAACCAGTATTAAACCGTATTAGGCCCACAAAGGTGAAAATTTAGCATAACTAGTAGCATAACTGTTTCTGCTCGTTCTCTTAAGACTTTTCTTTTCTCTAGGGGTTTTTCGCACTGGGAGCGCCTCGGATTAGGTTGTACTGTGAGAGGCGCTATATAAATCCGTAAATAGAATAGAATAGAAAATAGAATTTGCACCGCTCGGTACATGCACGTATACGTAGTGAGCACCTCTGTTCGCTTGGTTATCTCGCCTGGGAAGAGGCTCTGGGTGATCAACCCTTCGAAGAGGCGCTGGATGATCACACCTGTGAGGAGGTGCTGTATGTTCTCGCCTGTGAAGAAGCGCTGGATGATCTTCGAGGAGGTAAGGCACCGGTTGATCAGCCTTTTTAAAGGCACCGATTGATATAGCCAGTTGAAAGGCGCTGGCGGACTTTCGTCCACGAGGATGCGTTGGATGTTTTTGCTGCAAAGATGTGCTGGATGATCTCGCCTTCGAAGAGACGTTGGATGATCTCGCCTGTGAGGAGGCGCTGGATGATCTCGCCTGTGAAGAGGTGCTGGATCACTTCTCCTTGAATGTTCAGCTTTTATGAAGTCACCAGTGTATCTAGCCTTTTTAAAGGCACCGGTTGATCTGGCTTTTTAAAGGCATCGTTTGATTAAGCCACTTTAAGGGACTTGTTGTTCTGGCCAATAGATAGGCGTTAGATCATCTCGCATGTGATTAGGCGCTGGATGATCTCATCTGTGAAGAGACGCTGGATGATCTCGTCCGTGAAGAGACGCTGGATGATCTCGCGTGTGAAGAGGCGCTGGATGACCTCGTCTGTGAAGAGACGCTGGATGATCTCGCCTGCGAAGGGGTGCTGGATGGTTCAGCTTTTAAATAGCGCTTGTTTATTTCGCATGTGATGATTCACTGCATGAATGTGGAAATCTTGAACAGATAACACAAAATAACATAACAAGGGTTTAAAATGGGGTCAAAGGACGTTTTGTCTGTGTTAAGACCACTGTAATTTGTCCTGGATAAATTTAGCAGCCCAATTTTCCAAGTTTCCTCTTAAAAGCTGTGATGGTCCCCGCTGAGACAGTACTATCACCCATACCATTCCACAAGTCTACAACTCTCCCACTGAAGAATTTCTGCTCTAATGGTCCTTTCGATTTCTTAATCAATTTATATCTGTGTCCCCGAGTTTCTCTATTTCAATCAATCAAAAATACTTGATATAGCGCCCCTTCAAGATATCTACTGAGAGGCGCTCGATAGGCCTATGGTTGTTTGTCTCCTTAGTTTGCAGCCAGGGATGCCGTCTTGCTTTATCCTTCGGGAATGGTAAGAACATCGTTAGCTCTCCAGTCAGCGTATTATGTCAGTCGTCATGCGACATCTGCTGAGTAAGAAATTCAATTAACACATGTATCTTATGCAATATCGCATCATTCTGATCTCATGTTATCTCATTTGCGCTTTTTCTGTAGCACCTCTATGATAATGCACAATGCATCTGTCGATGTTCGAGTCGTGTGAGTTTGTTATTAAACTTATAAATCGTGGTAGAAGATACTGGTCGAAATCTTTTATGAAAACAAGAAATCAGGATCTGGTGGGTTAGGATCGACGCTAGCTTATTGTTGTATGCTATCTATCCAGGCATCGAAGAGGGTGAGATTTTATGGCCACTTGAGGGCCGAGATAAGGTTCATATGTTTGTGCTTTAGAATAGTTTAAGTGTGACGTTTAGCTGTTCTCGGCTCGTATACAGACACACATTATTTATTATAACCGCAGCAAAAGCAATTTTTTATTGAAACCGGAAGCGTATCAGAACAGTGCGTGTTCCTGTAATCTTTACGTTCCAATATTGCAGTTATTCTTTCCATAGTCAGCTTATTCATACCTTCGGTCATTTTAGAACCGCATGATGAGAAGGTATGGAATGATCTCCCATTTGAGCTCGGCTCATTACTTATTGACCAACCGTCAAGTTTTTCCGAGTCCTCAAGTCTTTTGTCTTCATTCGTGGCTGGGTTGGGAGCGCTTCTGAGAAGGTTCTTGAAGGGGAGCTATGTAAATGCTCAGGAAGAATTAATTCCGTCGACAACAATCATAGGTAATAGGGTTCAGTCCTTCGTGGAAAGAACATTGACATTATTTCTTTAAGTTATTCCTTCACATAAATTATAGGTCTATCCCAGTAGAGATGACAGAATTTCGAACTTTTGTCGACGATCGAACTACGATTTATATTCGATCTTTCGGCTAGCTACCTAATACCTATATATCGCATGTGCACTCTGCTATCGATTTGCAAGAAACTGGATTCTGCTCTCTTTCCTCAGGAATGGTGCAAGAGAGCTGAATTGGAAGATTTGTCTGCAAACACTATCCGCTCCACAGTGGCGGCACTTGGTTTTTCCATCAGGGAGTCCACTTAAAGGCGAGGATCCGACAGGGGGAAAGCAATTGGATACCCGAGTTTGTGGAAACTTAGAGTGCTAGGTGTAGCTTCACACTGAGGAACATCAACGACTAGATAAATGTATCTGTATTTTAGAGCAACAGCAATTCTTCATATCAACAATCTCAAAATCATAACAATTTGGAAAACAGTATGGCTGTATTTGAAAGTAAAGCATAAACTACACACAGTACATGTTAATACACTGCTGGACACCATTATTAATACTGCTCATTACACTTGCACCATCATAACCTTGACCAACTAAATCTGAACCTATATCTGTCCCAAACCACTTAGAAGTAGCTATAATAAGCCTTGGCTATGACTGTGCATGAGATGCGTTTGCCGATTTGAAATATAGAAGATGTTAATTTGACCTCTTCTCTTTTCTGATACGTTGACCATATCTGCCAATAAACATTTTAAGCAAGTAAGTTATCCTGTGAGAATGTTCCGAAAAAATAATTTCAGATTTTATTTTGCAGGTAAGTATGTTATGCATTTGAGAATGCCCTGAAAATAAGTTTGAATTTCATCATGCATCGTATCTAAGCAAGTAAATATCTAATCTAAACGATACCAGATGTCGTAGTAAATCGATCACACGTCTGGGAGACCAGCGGGAACCACAGGTTCAGCTGGGGGGTCATGTCCCGCCCTGTGTAGCAGGCCACTTACTCGTGTGCGTACTTGATGTTGTCTTTGCCAGCCCATTCGTCACTGTTGTTGGTTTCTGTCGAATCGTCGATGTTTGCCTAAATGTTGTTCTTCTCGCCGTTGTCTGTCCGCTGCGTCAACTGTGGGCAATACGCGAGCTTAAATAGGTGAATCTCGAAGCGACAATCGCCTTTTTAACACGATCGACAGGTGGTAGGTACTCTTATCGTCGACAAAATGACGACTTCCAAAATGGAGAAGAACTGGAAGTGCCCCTTGTAAAGCGTTACACACCCACCGTAGTTACATAGAGGTGCACTGTCAGAAAGGGATCATAGGAGTTGAAGGAAAGGGAAAACTGATCAATTGCACAATTACTTCCCAGAAGGGACAGCTTACCTAACAGGCACGAAGATGTTTTTGGTCAATTAGGTCAATTATGTCGTGACCCGACAATTAAAAGAGCGCCCGACATAAGGGCGCTGAACATGTCTCTAACGCGTTTGATCGGCGTGGGTTCTACGACAATTCGTTTACAGACATTTCGTCTACCACACTTCGTCTAAGCAGGAGCAGAACTATGAAAAGAATTTTGTTAAAACAGAAACTGGATCGATGAAAAGGGTACTTGTTAGCTAGAAGCAGGTCGATTAAAATTAATTTCGTAAGACTTGAACTGGTTTGATGAAAATAATGCCTCTTAAGAAAACGGGAACGCATTAATCTATAGCTTTAAGACCGAATTCCATTCACAAACCTAGCTTCTGGTTAAACATACAGCCTTTCATCAATCTACCCTCTAATTAAAGTCTTGTCTTGATCCTCGCTTCCATTTAGGCAGAACCATCATCATCGCTCCCTCTCCCATTCAAACTGCATTTATTTAATCAATCCAGCTTCTAGTTGTACAAAATTGCTTTCATCAATGCAGCATCTTATTTAAATAGAATTCTTTCGATCATTCCCGCTTCTATTTAGGATGAAACACTTTTTATCATTCCCGTTTCTATTTAAACGACATTCCGTACCCCAATCCAGCTTCTAGTTAGACAGAATTCTTTTCATCTATCCAGCTACTAAGGGAAATAAAACTTGCGTTAGATACATGTTCGGCGCCCTTATGTCTGGCGCTCATTTGTCGGGCACTCTTTTGTCTGTGCTCTTTTGTCGGGGCTCTTTTGTCGGGGTGCCGTTTATTTTAAATTCACTAACTATTATTATAAACTAAGATCAATTTTGGTCTCGAATTTTCTTCTATAGATAGGCCCTATCTGTGTGCCATAGGTCATGATGAAGGCGTTAGAGCGGGCATTTCATGACTTGAAAACACTGATTCCAGTTTACCTGTGCTAAATAAGACACGGTCTACCTGTACTTGGACAACATTTGCCTTCACATAGAACGTTCACCTGTACTATATGTAGGACACAGCTTACCTGTACTAATAAACAGTCTACAGAATTCATGTGGCAGAACAATATACTAGAAACAACCGATAGTAGAATCATATGAAAATGAAATGATATGATCCTAAATTGAAATCCTCCCGAGTAATTTATTCTTCCATAGATATGTAAAAATATAATATACAAATTGCATAGACCCTACAATGCATTAAAGCATTCGTTAGATGAGCAACACCTTGAGCAACTGTGAAAATATTATTTGCAAGGGATGGAACTCCTTTTAACCAATTCAGATACTAGAAGAGTTGTTTCGAAAGTTAACCAAGAGAGGCAGCCATGGTATGAAATGTTAACAGCTTCATTTTCCTCCTTATGTAGCGTTGGCTTATGTTGGTGGTGGCCTTTCATTGCATGCACTCTCTAATCTTTCCGCATATGTATACAGTCATGGTGTTCATTATAGCCAGGTTAGAAAGGATAAAAGCTTAAATCCATTAACAAATTTATTATCTGTTGGGGATTTGAACTCTGTATCTCCTGGTCAACAAACCAGCATAGAGCCTACTAACAATTAGATTAACCCCATGTGGAAATATCAAGACTAATCTCTAATTACAGCAACTGATTATTTTATTATCCTTTTTGAACTGTGAAAGATCGCCAGTAGCCTTAACACTGTTACAAACCGTTACATGGACTGTAAAAAAGCAGACCTATAGTTATACTGTCTGTGATTTTTCAACTGAAACAACATGCTGATGACGCTCATTGGCGCTACATGATAAATCAGCAATATACATGTTGCTTGGTTAGTTTACTGATGAAGTGCAATGTCCAACGAATGACTTTCTATTAGGGAGGCGCTCAAACAAACTATTACCTTCTACATTACCCATGAAGCATATATAAAGGGCCCTGATGGCAACACAGGTCTTGATGCTCATTGGCATATCCTGACGAGGCTGATCGTAGAATGAAGCGTTCCAACTTCTTGGTCCATTGGTGGTTCCAAATACTATGACCAGCAGCACCAGAATTTTTCCAGTGAATTTCCAATCACACGGCATCTAAACAACACACTTTTAATACCAAGACTCATAAAAGTCATAATTCTCGGGCACAACAGAAACGAACTGACATAATTAGTTACTTGCACAGTGATAATAAATTATCGACATGATGCAAATAGTTTAACATTTCCACGAAGCTTGCAGCAGATTATGTTGAGAATGCTGGAATAGGATGCTTAGCCGGAAATGCCAGAGTCGTCCGGTCGTAGACCAATCAATCAGTGAAACAGTGCGTCTCCGTCCACTCACCCCCAGCCTCTCAACTCCCATCATACGCCGCCCAGTACTGCGCCCTATCGAACAAATGCCCTGCATTAGTGGTGGAGGTCTAGTGGGAAGACCTAGGTCCATTAGATCGCCTCGTTTCGAATTTTCGAATTTTACTTACTTTTCTGATGGCCCATTCAGTCACAGTCCCTGCCACTTTCCCATAGTTTCTGAAGCAAAGAAAATTTAATTCTCTAATAACCACTATTTCATGCACAATACTAGCAAATGGAACAACTTGTTCTACTTGTTCATCTAGTTATTCATTGTTTTTGTTGTTGCTGTACATCTTTTCTTCTTCCTCTTCAAACTTTTGTTGTGGTGAAACTCTCTGCCAAAATTTCTGGCTGATCTTTGCCGCTGATTCCAGTCTTGTTACCTTTTTTACCAAGCAGACCTCCAGCATTTAGCAAATCTCATGTTACGTGCAGCAACATTTAAAGACCACAATGGTAGACGATTCGCTAAGTCGTCTACGTCCAAGGACGGCTCGAGTCTTCCCGCATATGCCTCATGCGAAAACGATCAATCGTGTGAATTTTGTATAAAGACTCAAACAAGTAAACTTTTAAAACGTAGCTGATCTGTCGTCATATCAAGTCATGTCACGTCAAGTCAGCAGTGCAGAGCGTCGCACGTGGAATTAACTGCAACGCTCCACGAGAGAAAGACGCTGAAGACGGTGACGACGATGCAACAACACATTACTGGTATAAAAATTATTGTGTAGACCGTCGTAATCAGCAGCATCCTCTGCGACGTCAACAACGAAATCAACAGCTGCTCCGTCGCAGTCGTTTTCCGTCCGTCTTTGATGCGCTCAGGATCTTTGTCGGCCGTCAGTAATCGACTGAGAGAGGGAGCGAGTAAGTGACCGTTGCAAGTTAGACGAACGACAGAAGAAAGCCGTTGAATGTCATCCACGGCTGGTCGGTAACAAAGCTCATCCACGCACCGACTGCGCTCTCTCGCCCGCCCGCCCTGTGCACGGTCTCGATCGGACTCATCTCCCGCGCGCACTTGTCGCTTCGGCTGTCAAGACGTCTGCAATCACTTAGGGCCTTAGAAGTCCATCGAGGCAACGCAGGACCTCCAAGATAACACACCAGAGGAGCGAAACAGGATATGCAAATAGTGGCGCTGTACAAATTCCTAGATCGTTTAAACAAAGAGCGGCTACACGATTCAGGGAAGTTTGTGCTCCATTTACAAGAATCTTTTCTATAGTTTCAATAAACGGAAAATTGGGATAATATTAGGCTACGCAATATTATAAACATAGTCGCTTTCTAAATGTCGACCATTGTCTCGAGACAAGTCGTTGTCATCTGCTTCGGTTGGAGTGGAGAGAGGAACGTTGACGCCAACATTCTCCATCTCGTGGTATCTGGACAGAGCTAGAGAGACATAGAGAGGTCAACAGGTCAGGTCTGGAGATGTGTCGAGGACAACCGCTGGGAGCGCGAATGAACCTCCCGACGAATCCTTGGTACATTTTGCTACAAGTCGCTCTCTGCACCGAAATAAGTAAGCACACTTTTGCTAATCAGCAATGTCTGCTAAACAGGACACTATATACGCCTACACTATATAGGCCTACACTATATAGGCCTACACTATATAGGCCTACACTATATAGGCCTACACTATATAGGCCTACACTATATAGGCCTACACAATGCATTGTTACTGTTACTTGTTGTTTCTACTGCTGTCTTTAAAAGCGCAACAAACGACTAGGAAAAAACTTGGCAATCATTCACATAGGATGATATTCAAATTTCCGTAGTTTGACAGTTTGTCTTATCGTTCATCTGTGCGTCTCTTGTTCATTGCCATTGTGGGAATGTACAGACCTGGAAAGCGACTGATGATCGCTATTTCTCCACTCGTCTAAGACTGATCATTGGGTTCATCACAGCAACAAACAAAAACAGTTGAAGGCTGTAATTGGACTTTCAAGCTGGGTGACTCACTTATTTGCTACAAACTTTGACTTTGCACTTTGATACATTCCACAAGTTTTCACTGAAATTCGTCTGTTCGCAGCCGATAGGCTTGCTTTTTTATTCAAAAACTTAGCTTCCCCGATCACATCACCCATCTTTCCCGCTCTTGTATTTGTGCATAACAACGGACTTGGCAGAAAATCGTCCTACATGTATGCTCGTCTTCAAAACTGCATCAATAATCGCATTATATAGGGTGTACGTACATCTATTATAGTTCACGCAGAATTAAATTTTCCTTAACTTAATGAACCGCCTTCTACAAACCACATTAGGCCCGCATCTATCTTCGTATCACTCCACCTGGCTAAAATACCTGAACGAATAGATGCATGCATACCAACATGTGCTAGAGATTTAAATCATCCCAATCGTATCTCCTTCCGTTGTTCACAGACCAACCACTTTGCTCAACTCGCTTCCATTGTCATTCCTTATATTCTCGTTAACTATATGGGTAATGGAAATTAGTTAAGGAAACTACTATAATTTCGTTACCGATAACTATAACTTCAAGATATCATTAACTATGACATCGTGAATTTTGTTGCCAATAATGAAAATGAAAATTCTATATCGGTAGGCACGATAAAGTGGGCTCTGCAACTAGCAGGCTACCGTGCCTATACGTCCGTGCATGTTCGCCCCGAGTTTGGGATAAATGTGTATTAACCATGCAGTAAAGGAACATTTGAGGAACTAAATTTAGTTATTTTGTAAACGCTTAGGCTTTATAGCAATTGAGACCCAAGTTGACTAAATCTAACAACAATTTTAAGCTAACAGTCAAAGTAGGCCTAATGTCTATAAAATCTTGATCGGCCGCAAGCGTAGGAATGCTGCCTAGAATTATTCTTTCAAGTGCGAATCAGTCACAAATGACTGTTCGTATATCTTTAGCGGTGCAAGTGTTAATGAGGGGAAGCTATGTGGTCAACATATAGTCGGTTAAAACGCGACTAATCTGCTCATCATTTCAAGTTGCACCATCCACCTAGACACAAAGAATTATAGGCCTAAGCATGCGCTGCAGATAGCGATAAAAAGAGGTGTAGATCTATTGAAGGAAATTCGACGCAGACAATCAAACGTACTGGTGAGATATTCATTAGTGCAGGGCGTACAGTAAAATTAACATACTCAACTTGAATGATTTGCTAAAACGTGATAAAATTATGAATGTGCTTTTTTACCATTGGATATCTAACCTCATATGTCTATCGATCTTCTTTCGACTGTGTGCCTCTCCCACAACTTCGTTATCTTTTGGCGCTGATGAACATCAACTCGATAGATCGGATAGCGCTAAAGCCTCGCACTAAATAAATTAGAATCTAACAATCCCATGCAGTCAACGGATTTTTTAAAATAGAAAGTTACCGTAATATTTATTATCGTTATCGTAAACGTACCCTCCAAGCGTTTGCAGCAGTGTTGTATGCAAGACTTGAAACTTCAAGACCAAGACTAGACCGAGATAGTGAGATGCCAAGACCGAGACTGAGACCGAGACAGTGAGGTACCAAGACCGAGACCGAAACACTAGGTTTGAGACAGTACGAGACAATAAAAGACAAATGATCTTATATACAAGGCTGTAAAATATTAATGTATCAGTTTTCGGCGAATAATGTTCATTTGTAATTTCAATTTGAAACTTTTAATTCCAATTCCCGAGAACAGTTTTTATATTGCCGCGTTTGATCTTTTTCATCGTGTTCTATCCTTTTCGATATCTTTTCTTCGGCCTATCTTCTGAATAGTATAAAGAAAGCCCTTTTAGACAGGTCTGAAATATTCTTGACGATTTTAAACAAGCAAATTCGATACCAAATACCAAACGAAATTATATATTTACGCATATCCTTACTCACCCTGAGAAACTCAAAGTTGTTCCGATCGTTTCGGTTATGGTGGTTTACATCAATGACAAGCTAATAGCCAATAGCTATTGTTTTATTAATAACTTCAAATTACGTAAACGAAAACTTCACAATTTCAGGTTCTCTCTAAGACATTCTTCCACTTTAAGATTGAATTGATTTCGGTATCATGTGACTCGCGCGTTTACCAAAATAACCGTTTGCCGTAGATTCAGGTTTCAGTTTCTAGTGCAAGATTTTAAGACAGTTAACGCGAAACTTATCGAGACCGCTTGTTCGAGACAGAACAAGACTTTCACTTCAAGCAGTTTCTACAAATTCGAGACACTAACGCGATACCGAGACCGAGACAACCGGCTTCCGAGACCGAGACTGAGACACTGAAAAACTGTCTCGAGACGTCTCGAGACCGAAACACTTTCTCGAGACCATACAACTCTGGTTTACAGCGTCCCTTGAAAGACAAAGCAGGGCATCAGCTTATTCACGAGCGCTGTCAATGAATTAGTGAAGCATAAACTTTGTTTGCTGTATGTTTGTACGATATGCTGTATATTTTTTACGGCGATTGGTCGACACGCTGTCATAGAACAGAGTGTCGACTAGAGACAATAACACCAAGTTATAGAACTATAGACAACAATAGCTTGTTTAGTGTTCCAGTTCTGCGTTGCAAACGATAAAACCCCAGTTTGACAGCGGCAAGAAACTAGATAATTGGCCCGTAATACATACATCAAAGACTTCATTATCGCTCAGTGTTCAGACGAGACAGCCAGTTATCATGACAAACGTCGTTTTAAGGCCGAAATCAATTAGATGCTGCAGTGCTTTGCATCAGTATACGTCCAGCTTATAGTTTAATACCCTCTCTCGCTCGCCCTCTCTTTCAGTCCAGCTGTCTATCTCTGTGTCTATCTCTTTGTATGCCTGCTTGTCTCTCACTCGGCTAAATCTGTGCTGCTGGTCGCTATTTTCTTTCTTTTCTCAGGTGAGTTTACCCGCATGTTATTCTATTTGTCTGTCTGTCTGTCTGTCTGTTTAGCTGACTGGCTTCTCGTCGTGCCTATTTGTGCGTTTTAGTCAAATTAACCTGCTTTCGATCATGACTCACCTTTTAGGAATGATAAGAAACGCTGATTGGACGTGTTTTTATAGATGCACTAAAAATATATAGACATATATTTCCCTATATTTGTCTGCTTGTCTGTTTTTCGTATACACGTAGGTAGGTTCAGCTGTATTGTAAACAGTTTATTATATCCGATAGAACAGTCTGTTGCAAATATTTATGGGACGGCTGTTTGTGCAGGTTGAGTTATCATACGACGAGAGCGATTAGACCTTAATTATAAGAAAATCGACTGGGAACCGGTTCACACTTCATTTAGACGGAAGATGATCTTCTGCGAGTCTTCAAGACTCCTCTCGCTCATCCTCTTCCACTCCATCCCTCCCGCTCTTCCTCCCGCTCTTCCTCCCGCTCTTCCTTCCCTTTGCGTCGGGCCCAACATAAAAGACGAGCGCCGATAATTTTCCTTCGGTATCCATGGCAACCGAATTAATTATACTTGGCTGAGAGTCCTTCAGACATCGAAGACTCAACGCGTATACGTAGAGACTGAGGCGCAGATACACTTGATTTAGTCGTCCACCACCCACCCACTCACCCACCCAAGTGCTACACCAATCCTAGCTCTGATGGTGGTCCACACACCCAGCGTCCGTATCATCACTCCCTCAGAACCCTTTGGGTCAGCGCTCGGTGTCGATGCGGGCCGCCGTCGAGGGAGTGGCGTCCTTATCGGGGGCTCGAAGTTTGTTGGGGCTGAGTCGGTTCTGAGCGGACGACAATGGCCGTTGGTCCCAACGGACGTCAGCCGTCCATACAACGACGACGACGCCGTTTTATTGAGGCCAAGATGGACGGAAGGAAAGACGAAGTAAATCCTGGACCCCAGACGACGACGCAGCGCCAACCACCAATGCAACACAGGATAATGCAAAAGTCAAAGGAAACCAACAACATTGAGCAGAGTCAGGAGGTCAAACGGTAAACCGTGAATGCTACGGGTAACCGTCGCTGGCAGAGAAAAAACTAATCCAGGCGGCGATGTTCATTGGGCCAGTAGTGGGCCCCACACCAGTGGCCAGTCAACAGTTGCCGCAAGTGAAACTGTCAGATCCACCAAGAGGCGCTTAATAAATTTGACTGTCGACGAAATACTGAAGTCCCCAATATATTATAATTGAAACGGTAGGCACTCGTGCATATCAACAGTTCATATCAACAGTTGGTAGAAGCAGCTGCGCGTTTAGCTATAGGCGCATTAGGCGCGCGCCTAGGGCCCCCAAATCTCAGGGGCCCCCAAATGATGAAAACATTAAATACAAAGTAACATCTCAGAGTCCCCCAGATGAATGAAAATGTTTCATGCAAAAACACATACCAGGGGCCTCAAAATGAATTAAAACTGTTCATACAAAATAACGTGTCCCACGTTTGAAATATTATAAATATAATAACTTATATTCTTTATTTGTGCCGCTAAGCATTCACATGACAAGTGTATCGTGGTAATTCCTAATCGCTTTGTTAATATGAATATCATTAGATTCGATTAGCTGTGTTGGTAAGAGCGACGGCTGCGTGTCATGAGCTTCTTCGCCACTAGAAGTTGGCTCATTGTTTAATTAAGTTAAATTTTTTTAATAAAGTTGCGTATTTCGATATTTGATGTGATTCACGTATCTTAGACTCTCTCCCCTTCGTCACAAATCGTCACAGATGTTTGACCGCTCCAATGGGTGCGTGACGTCATTTATAGACGGGCCCCTCAGACTCAGTTTATAAATTCGGAGGGCCCCAGAATATTTGCGTCTAGGGCTCCGTTTTCTGTAAACGCGCCTCTGGGCAGAAGCTGAAAGCAAGCAAGAGTAGGCCTATTTGAATATTGACAAAGGGGAGCTAAATGTTAACCAATAAGCATAGCAACGGTTGAATAATTAAACTAATTGGAGATGGACATTTAAAAGTAGCCCTACGTAACATAGGTCAAACGCTGAAAGCTATCACCAACAGCAATGGTCAATTCAAACGCTCAGGCGTAGCATTGACAGCAATTATAGTCAAGCAAAAATCTATACGTAACATCAACAACAATATAATAGAAGTTATTGTGGACAGCAGTGAGCTCTTTCTTACGGTGAAGCGCCAAAACGAGGTTTTATTATTGTGCCTAGCAGTGTATTCGAGGAATTGATTGCTGCAAAACGATTTAGTACTGGAATTTTGACCAGCCATTTACGACGTTTATGATACAAGTCTCGCATTAAACTGTATACGCACAGATTACGACATGCTCTAGTGTGAAAAAGCGCTGTAATAAAAGACCTCTTACGCCAAGGGAACGTACAAGGTTATCGGAGGCGGTGAAGCAGTCTGTAGAGCAGTGTAGACTGATCTCAGAGGAACAACACAACTGATGCCAAATCTGTTGTTGGTTGCACTGAGCGTAGATTGATGGAAATGGGACATATGCGATGGCGGTAAAATAAGTAGATATATAGATATGTAGGTGGAGTAAGGATTCTAGTTGTTGTAGACGTCTAAGCGGGTACGTAGGTGGGTGGGTTGGTCGGTTGTCGAGTATGAGGGATGTGATTTTTTGGGCAACAGTGACGTTTCAATATCTACGAGGCTTGGGTGTACAGAGCCAACAGAGGAGCAAGTTAGACGACGTGAGCGACTTCCAGCTCAGCACAATCATGAAGTGAAGTCCAAATTGGCAAAACGTCATTGAAGAATAAGCGCAGCTTATTCACGATCGCTGCGTCAAATCAGAAGGGAGAGAGAGGGAGAGGAGAGACAGAGAGAGACAGAGAGAGACAGAGAGACAGAGAGAGAGAGAGAGAGAGAGAGCAAAAAAGAAGTTGCTAAGAGAGTATTGTTTAGCACGAGAAAGACTTGAGGGCGGAGGATCAGAAGAGTCAGGGATGGGTTATGTAGCATAGGTTCAACTTGATGGTGAAAGATAGAGTAACCCGAGGCAGATGATGGTGGGCTAGTGACCATGCCGACGGTGGAATAGATAGTTCGCGAAATTCAAGATGAATATCTTTGTACAGCCGTGGTGCAGGGTAGTACACAGTTCGGTTGAAGAATTTGAGACGAGTAGTGGTTGGGGCCGGGGGGTGACTAAGACAGGAACAGAGTCCTCAAAAGATAGAAGCTCTTTGATTGGGTCCAAAAAAATTTAATTCAGCAACTTTTGATTTTTCCAGCTTTACTAATAGGACTATATGAACGTTTCAATCCTAATATTTTCATATATTAGTTACATAGAATAATTCTAAGACTTACTATACTAATCATATAACATTGACAACTTTGATGATTAAGCTCAAAATTTGAAAACTTTGCAGACTCAAGTGTACGCGTAGAGGTGGGTAGGTACTCTCAGAGTAAAATTTTTATATTATAGTGGCCGACATTGCATATAAATTTATAGTAATCAACTGTATATATATAGGGCCTACTCGCAAACTGAAGTTGAGATATGTATTAAAGTTGAAGGAGTAACCACTGAAAGGGCATGAAAATTGTTCTTTCGAAATATCAAGCTACATGTAACAGGTCGCCATTGTCCATTTCTTGTCTGTCTGCTTGCCTGTCTGTCCGTTTGTCTGCTTGCCTGTCTGCCTCTCCTCTGTCTATGATCTATCTATCCGCCTGACTGGCTGTCTGGTTGCCAACCCACCTATTGCTATACTTTCTGAGATTTTCTCTCGGCAGCTGATTATTCCAACTCTGCTTTTCATTTAGGTTTTGGATCAACATGGTCTGAATGGTGGACTTACGAAGGAATTTCTGGTTAGTTGACTTCACTGATTAGCCGATCCATTTATCTTTTCGTCAATCAATCAATCGATCGATCATATACACGGATCGATGTACCATTAGTTTATTGATTTATCTACCCTATCGATCATTCGCTCAATCCTATAGATCTGGTCAAAATTTCACAGACCTACGATAAGAACACAATATATATATATATATATAATTTATGTTATAATGTATATAAGCTTATATATATTAGATATATATATATATAAAACAGAGACCATGCGATGGCGAGGATTTGGGGCAATAATCAATCACTATCTATCATCTATAAAAAGTTTAATACTTCCTTGTGTAAGACCAGCCATACAGATGAGGCAATTAATGTCGAGTATCATAACAATGGCCTGCACGCAAGTAGGCTCATCATCACCCTCATCCTCATTATAACATTATGACCATCAATACAGATGGTGTTGCTATTTGCTGTTATCATCATCGACTCATCATCATCGTCATCGTCGTCACGGTTGCCATTGTAATGAATGAATGAATGAATGAATGAATGTTAGAGTAGCTTTGATCTTATTTTATTTTTATGGGTGTAATTTGAATAGGTATAATTTCACTTAAAAATGCAGGAAAACAATTTGCGAACAATTATACCTCTATTTCCCACCTCCTCCTCCTTCGTTTCCCCTTATTTCCCAAGGCAGCACACGCACTTCTTAACATTGCTAATCATTGGCTGACCTTGACATTAAACCTTTAGCTCGATTTCCTCCTTCCGCTCGTTCTTTCCGTCTCGTCGGGTCCATCTGCAGTCATCCGAGATACACATATTCTTGACTCCATACTGGTTCTTCTAACTGGTTTCTATAGCACTTTCCTTGATAAACCTCTTTCTTGCTAAAATTCCAACACTTTCCAACTTTCTTGACCGCCGTGCGACACGCATCAGCAAACACAGTGCACACATAAGTACTCCTTGGTTTGCTTATTGCCTCCAGCATTTAAACTTTTGTATACATGAGGCCCGTGCCTTGAAAAATCTAGAGGCGCGTCATTAAACCCACAGCTAAATAAAATGCTTCACGCCATTCAGATTTCACATACTCTGATCACTGGTGCTACTATTCTTTACTTATTTATCACCTAATTCTTCCGCTCTAACCTTCTGTTCATTCATGGAACAAAAATCTCATTCCATCGCTTCTCATTAGGTCTACAGCTCTTCTACATATTAACCTTGCCCAATCCCTATACCTTATCCAACCGTTCTTTCAACCCTAACCCGTTGCCACTCAGTCGCTCCCAGTTCTCTCCTCTGCCTCTGAAGCAATAGTATCACATCCAAATTCGATATCTAATCGTCAATGCGAACTTCAAACAATTCCCAATTCTCTTGTAAAAGACTGTACTTCAGTCCTTGTTCACGTGATCACAAATTCACAATAATTGCCATTATCTCATCACTCTCCACTGTCAACTTCTTCATATAATTATCCTTTAAACTCTTTCTTGTCACACATTCTCATAAGAGCAAATCTTGACACGGTAAACTGATCCAACAAACTTCCGTCCGATCCCTAATCTGTCCTGCAACAGTTGCATATCCAATCTGTCCTGTCTATCCAAGTGAACTGAATGAATTCGTTGTCCTTACGTATCTAAATGACTACATCTCTTATAGGACTTTACTTGCTAGACATTTATATACATCTCTAGAATGAGCCAACATCTGGAAGCAAACAGCGGTCCGTAACTTTGCATGCTCTATTTATTACCAATGTAGCTAACTGGGCAAGTTGTAGGCCTATGCATAAGTAGCCACAGCTCTTAGTTTTCCACAGATTGTCCCGGTTTCTGAATGCCAGTAACAGGTCACCCAGACTCACCCTATTATCATATATATATATATATATATATATATATATATATATATATATATATATATATATATAGGCCAATATCCTATGAGCTCAGATTGTGAGTTTAAGAGTTCCCTACTCATGACCAGTGGACATGGCCAGATTGCCCATCCTGGATCCATCCTTGTTATCTTACCAAAGAAATCTACACTGGAACTTTTTGGTGTGAGTTCAAAGGACACATGAGCAGTAACACAGTGTTATAATAATTATGATCACAGGAAATAAAACACACTGCAGGGATCGTTTAGTAGGTCTACTTGCGGGCCCTACAGGTGACCGACCGTCTGTGGATACTAGACAATAGGCGCTGTGGCTGGAAACACAAGCGAACGTTTTCGCCCGGGTTAAATTATGTCGCGTAGAGATCGACAGCGTCCAATAACCGCCGTATCTTATTAGGCCTACACATAACGGAAACTAAAGAGCATGGATCTCATAAAATGAGAACTTTTCCTGGCAAACGGATCAGGACGAGCGTTGGCTCCTAAAATACCAACTGTGCGGTGGCAGAGGAAAAGGACGACTAGACACCAAGCGATCATTTCTTGTGTGATCGAGAGACGGGATACGGTCACTCGTTCGGAAGACATTTGCACGCTTGACCGGAGTTGTCCGGCCTATGAAGTATTGCCCACTCCGTGCGGACAATATGGCTGATTTCACCCGTCACCGCTAGTCGCCCGGCATCATGCCATCTCCGCCGCTGTCGCTGCCGCAGTCGCAGTCGCCTCAGCCGAAGACGACGGAGACAGCGCATTAAGCCGCTTCTCCGGCAGACTTGCTGCGAAGTCTGCAGCCGCAGCGGCTAGCAAAGCAGGCTTGTCGTTTAATTGCGTCTCAATAATGGCGAAAATCCAATAGCCATGTTACGTCCGGACGGAACGATGGTTGGATGGATGGACGGACGGACGGATGGATGGATAGAGAAATGCGGATAGAGACGGACGGTCGCGTGACGGTGCCAAACGGAGCGGAAGTGGCGTCAGAGTGTACGACGTGGCTCTTCCGGTATAGACGCGCAACGAAGCGTTTTTATCTCGTTTTCATGCCAACTTCACAGGACCTTTAATCTATTTTTGAATGCTTAACGCAAAACGAATGAATACGTTTTTGTACACATACGCTGTGAATTCATTGCGTCCTTGACGTAGCAACGTCTTCGCAGAGATGATGAAGCGCTAATGCAGTCGATCGTGATAATAGTTTACGCTGGCGAATTGAGATTGCAATTAATACGCTTAGTTGTTGAGTCCTGAATGGGGAGGGAGGTTTGAGTCTAGGGTACTTGCAAAATAGGCGCTTAAGAGAATGCGAGCCAAATTGGTCGTTGGGTTTGTTTTTCTTAAACCAATGGCTGACCAGTGGCTCAGGGTCTACTGGAGGTGTGGTGCGGAAGGAAATTGGGTTGGTGGGACACTGGGACAGTCAATATGCAGGCCTACGCCAATATCTTGGCAAAGGTGCATGGATCGTGGCTAGCAGATCTTAACTAAGACCTAGTTTTTTTCAAAAAGTTTTTCTGTTTTTCACGTACGCATAGTCGCACAACGGACACAGAATTACGACCTATAGAAGAACGTGAGGGACATTCCATATATCCTCCTTCCACGTTGTTTGTAGCCGTGTGCGTGGCAAAGCGTAGACCATAGCATACAGATACAATCATTATTCCAATAAGCCAAAACACAATTTACCTAACTGAAAAGTTAAACGCATAAATTGAGACTTTTGAGAATTGTTAGGTTGCATGTTGTACAGCTCTGATCTTAACGGATTGTGATTGAAAAGTGTATGTAGCCGAGTACACTGTGTATAGGCCTTTAGTTGACAAAAATGACAAGTTGTGACATTTTTGCGATTTACACTTAGTAGAGCAATATTTTTTGTTGTTGAAATAGCTGTTGAAAAAAATAAGGAAAATTATTCACAATAACTATCTAAAATGTTTTACTAATAACTGGTTAAACTAAAACTGTTCAAAAGTACTTAGAAAGTAGGTATTATAGTATCGGCATTTTATAGTTAATTAAGTGTACATCAGTAACATCACTATAGGTAGACTTGTATGTCGATTTGGTTAAAGACGACACAATTTTGTGTAACGTATTGGAATATGAATCTTGTGAGATCGTCGAATTTAATTTTTTTTAAATAACGCTATCAATTGTAATTATAGGCCCCTATGTCTTAAGGTTCATCTCTTTCTCTTGGCATTGACGATCTACCGCGTCCGTTAATTATGTGGCCAAGTACTACAAAAGGCTATTGAAACTGCCGAGTCTTTAGCAAAGATCTGTGAGGTGAAGCCCAGTTCGCTAAAATACCGATCGGATGGGGATTGGTTCTGGTGTCGGGACTCTGGAGCAATTTACACACCTACACGTGTCTATAAGGCACACTTAGAGGATTGCATGATTACCCAATGAGACATTGATGGCGGACCCTCACGGACCATTTTCATACGGCCCACGTGAGCTCTTCGCGAGCCCCTCGCGGCAATCGACCTAGTGACAGAGCAGCTTCTGGACCTATGAACCAACAAGCGTTCAAATTCCAACGTGTGTTGCACAGCTCACAATTTCTTCCCGATGAATGCAACGCTTAACATGGTCGTCGAGTGCCGCTGTTTTCTACATATAGGACTAGAGTCCACAGTCGAAAGGTTTAAAGAGAAAGATTGAGAGGGGTTTAAGAAGAGAGTCTTAGAACCTATGAGGCTTGCTCAGAATAGTCGACGCTATGATAAACGATCACAGCTCATGTACGTACTTGCTATATCTTTGTCAGCCTTTTCCGGGCACATGGAGTAGTCGCTCCCTATACGATCAGTGGAGAAGGGGTGCACTCTATACAATTTACTCGTACCATGCATTAGCATGCAAAACAGCGCTTTTGTGGCGAACTCGGTAGTATGGAATGGCCTCCCTCTTGAGTAGCGCCTCCTTCCTAGGACATTTTCTAACATTCTATAATCTATAATAATCACATGAAGTTTTCTTTTTGACCGTGCACTCTTAAATTTGCAATGGTCTGCCAGCTAATTGCGCGGGCAAAACAACTTAAATGTATAGCTGAAAGTTAGCTTCGTATGCCTTGATCTGAGCCATGTAGTTCTGAATAGAATGTGGGTAATTTGCGTTTAAATGTGAAGTTTATTCTTGGAGTCGGGATCACTGCTAAGTAGCTTCCTTGGATGAATGATTGAGTGAATATCACACACTATTACTTAAGCTATGGATGTCCGCTCTAGTTGACTAGCCTCTAACCGCCTAAAAATACTTTCTCCATCATACATCTCAACAGCAGAAGCAAGAACCACTAACCGTCTGATGTTCAAATTCTTCTCTTTCAAACAAATGCTACTGTTATTGTCTTAATTGCAACTTGTCGAGACCAAGCTCTATCGTCATCAATAATCAAGCCGGATCATAATAATATTGATTGTGCACAAATGTTGGTTTGACACGAGAGACGTAGGATTTGTCCGTTAAAGACCATGTTATCTTATACATTGCAGCTCAGACCATGCCTAAAAGCAAGACGTTCAAAAAGCACGCATATATTTATAAACACAAAACAATAGCTTTTATTTCATTTCGTTATAATATTATTGTAAAATATGGATAAAGACATTGCAGCATTGTTATCTAACGCCCACTTGCGATTCAACTTGATCTGTTTAGTAATACTTTTGAGCACCCGTCGAACACCTTATTCGATTTAAATAGCGAACATTCTAAAAGAGAATTACCTTTAAACATAATGTATTAACGAATTCAATTCTTGATGCCTTAGAGTCAGGCATTAAGATATATCTAGCATCGTCTTATAATCATTGCGTTTGCTCTCATGTGGTCCCAAACTAATCCTTGTAGAGCAGAGAATTACACCGATCTGACCTTGACTCGTCACTGAGGAACACCGACCGGGCAGCAGTACCCCTACACGTTCTGACAATGACCTTCGTTTGATTATGGCCTATTTATGAGACACATGAAATTATTTACATTAGATGTTTCCTTCTCATTATACGCTAATAGTAAAAAACTATAATAGTACTCTAG
The DNA here is from genome assembly GCA_959347315.1 of Bimastos eiseni. Classification (NCBI taxonomy): domain Eukaryota; kingdom Metazoa; phylum Annelida; class Clitellata; order Crassiclitellata; family Lumbricidae; genus Bimastos; species Bimastos eiseni. The sequence goes on from OY365807.1 coordinate 24,419,077, forward strand.
AGAAGACGTAGTTCATAGGTAGATTATAAATTCACTATCGAATCATTCAGCACGAAGTCCGCTGTATAGACCATAGAGCAAAGACTACACGCAGTTTATATGTGTACCCATTGTAGCAATCGATTATCAGTGGCCTACACAGAGGTTGTTACATGTGTGGCGTTTTAGGGCCCGATTTCTGGGGCTTGGTAAATCCCGAGTGGTACGTTTGTACGAAGGGAAGGAGGCAGTCACCGATCAACATCGATCCTAAGCAACTGCTCTTCGACCCAAACCTCAAGACCCTCAGAATCGACAAACACATGGTCAGTTCACTAATTACAGACCAAACGTAAATGGCCTACACGTAAATAATATGAGCTGTGTGTTCACGATGATGACGATTTTCGGTTATTATTAAGACTAGGTTGGCAATCCGCAACCTAGTTACAAGATATTTTACATCATGTATTCCTTGTTTCTAATTGTACTCACTAATTACTGCCCCTAATAGTTTATCTCTATACTGGCCATTATTTACTGTTACCTTAGTACTAAGGTGGCCCTAACTCGCGGGTTCGTTTGGACCCTAATTGTGTCTCCTGTGCATCTTTCTCTCTACTCTTATTTCGCACCAACGTAAGTTTGTTAATTAGTTGTCATTTATCATTTCCTGGATGTGAAATTTTGTTCATTAATTATTGTTTGGCCAAATAAATTTATTTTGATTTGATTTGATCATGTCATATTACTCTTAAGATACCTTCGCAGATGTAGGCCTACGTAAGAACTTGTTTGGTTCTTGAGATTATAAATTGTGTTTACGTCTATAAAATTGACTCATCACTTAACTTTATGCCTGTGTGTTGTCTGTTTGAAATGCCAGTCTGCTTTGTGCAAAATAATAACAATCGGTAAAAATAAGACTAATCGGTGTACGTTGGAATTTGTATAATTCCTGAGCTTTTAAATTGTGCCTAGGCCTAAACGTCTATAAAATTGTTTTTTATTATGTCTGTTTGAAATATGCCTGTCTGCACTGTGTAAAATAAAAAAGTGGACGCTCATAAAAAAGTATGTAAGCAATCAACGGACAATATAAATGTAATCCCACACATTACAGTCACACGGCCATCGGTCCAGGTTAAAATCACATGGGTCAAGAAATAAAAGCGGAATTAATCATCACTATTAGGCTATTCACTATCCATCTGAATGAACAATTCTGAACAAATGAACAAATGAACAAATGAACAAATCCATCTGAATGAATGCTGAGTGCGTATTGTCATCTTATCGTATCATTTTTGAGAATTTACATAGGGCCTCTCGCTGTACTAGCCAGCAGAGGCGCTAATTAAATTATCTTAGACTTAGATAGTATAGGTAGGCCTACTGGTCATTTATAACTTGTAGCGGTTTATCAAGAACATATCGGTAGGCTAACCGGTTCACCAGTGATGCTTATAGTATAGAATATCTGGAGAATCTGTAGAGGATAGGGCCTATACTATATTATCTGTTTGAATAAACATGAAAGTGCAATGACATTATCATCAATTATTACTCTGTCAAAAGGAAGCAGTTAAGTGATGAGTCTGCTCAATATTAGGTGCACTATCTCATGATTATAATGTCAAAGGAGAGACTCGTCTTAAATCAGAGGTAAACAGTTGCTAAGGTCTGACGATAATTCTGCTTCATAGACGACACCCGTTTGATTAGCATTTGTCATCCTCATAAGAGTTGCGCCTGTAGCTAATTCGACATGTTTTGTTTCTTACATTAAGGATGCATTCGTGCCTAAGATGATGGTCGCCGGTCATTGTTCTGTGAATGAACTGGCTTACACGCACCTTTCTAAACTGTCTAACAATGTTTTTATCGCACTAAGTGAACCATGGATCAAGTAGTGAGATGAGATGTCATAGATATTTACAGCTTAGGCTATTATATTGGTGGTTGAAGTTACGAGATCGTTAAAAATGGAATGGTTTCTATAACTAGTTTAAAGCGTCAATGGACTAATCTATGAATACAATAGGTTGTGTTGTCAAGGCTGCGTGTGCCCTTAAAGTCAAGACTTACTCAACTCCAGAACCACACGTCTGAATAATTTCTATGAAAGCACGTATCCTATGCATATGCATGTATAAGTCTCACCTCTATTCTTTTTAATAGCCATAGCGTGTTCGGAAACAAAGACATTGCAGACTTGCAACGGAGAAGCACTAGATGTTTTAGCACAAAACTAAGATTGCTTGCTGGCAATTAATCTGGTTTGTGGCTACGATGCATATATGGGAGAAAAGAAAAAATATGTCTTCTAGTTGACTACGGGTCTTTTCGCTGACTTATATATTAGCGTATACGCCATGTAGGTTTTAATGACGTTTAACATCACATACCGACCAGCACAGAGAGCGTCTCTGAATTGTAGTGTTGTGTTGTTCACGGCGCTATATAAATATCCAATTGCAATTACAAATTATAATTTCAAAGGGTCTGTAACTTATATATCCGTAATGTTTCAAACGCCCTGTCCTATATCTTTCCATGGCACACAGCATTGGTCTTGGTGGCTCTGTAGTTCCGCTGTCAAAACTGTCAAAGCAATCTCACATTTCGAACCCCACATACCAAACCTTTGCAAATCTTGCTTGTAGCCTAAATCAGGTCAGTATACAGAGTCGGACTTCGACTATTTTGAGGTCTTTCCATTTCATCAATCATCATCGTATTAATTTCTACTGAGAAAACAGTTTGATAAAAACGAGGAAATTCAGACATAATATGCTATGAGATTTAAGACGAGAAAATTAAAAGTTTCAAGAATTGATGATGGACCATTAAATATTTTTATGTAGCAATCTTGACTTTATTTTATCCGAGAGAGTAATGTTCACTGTCCGCACTCTGACAGTGCCAGTCTCGATAAAGGAGGAGGAGGGCGACGCTAATGACCATTGTTATCACGCAGTGTCGTTAAACTCCAACTACTGTTACTTGATCCGAGAGAGGTTTCAGATCTTTACAGGGATCAATATTCTTGAATTCAAATCAGATTTCTTTTGAGATAGAGCGGCTAATTTAATAGGCATCTTCAATTAAGCATTTTTTTTAGTTGGCTTTATGATCGGTACAAGGGTCCAGACCACGTAGTCCGCTGTATACTGGCTCAATGCACCATGCAAATGAGAGTCTGCTCTCACTGTTACGAAATACATGTCACAAACCGAAGTCTCATCTCTTGTGGGTAATTCACCGACGCGTATTTGTAGGTATCACAGATCTTTATATTGGAACACTCGTATCTTCCTACAACTCTTTTCGCAGTCTTCATGGTCTCGTTTTTTGGCTGAGCCACGATGCAGCACCGTCATGGGCTATCACACATTCCACGTTGCTGATTTAAAGGAATGGAGCCGACTACCAATGCTTCTTCGGTGGTCGAATGTTTCTATCTTAGACAGACTCATCAAAACTCGTCATTTTCACTGGCTATTAGCCTATTAAGCATCTGAGTGTGTAATAGATGTCCCGTCTGACGACCAAGTAGCCTATACGCTCGCCACAGATTGACTGTCACTGCAACTGTACACCAAACACACTCAGAATTTTTTTGATGACGATGATGATAATAATAATAGCGTTTCGGCGCAATTGACATATCTCAGAGTTGTATGGTCTCGAGACAGTTTCTTAGTGTATCGGTCTCGGTCTCGAAAGCCTGCTGTCTCGGTCTCGATCGGTACTGTCTCGCATTTTTAGAAACTGTCGTGAAGTGAAAGTCTTGTTCTGTCTCGAACAAGTGGTCTCGATAAGTTTCGCGTTAACTGTCTTAAAATTTTGCGCTAGAAACTGAAACTGGAATTTACGAGAAACGGTAATTCTGGTTAACGCGTGAGTCACATAATACTGAAATCAATTCGATTGTCTTAAAGTGGAAAAATGTCTGAGAGATAACCTGAAATTGTGAAGTTTGCGTTTACGCAATTTGAAGTTAGCACTGTTTACAAACAAAAGTCATTGGCTATTAGTTTGTCATTGATGTAAAACCACTATAACCGAAACGATCGGAACAACTTCGAGTTCCTCAGGGTGAGTAAGGATATGCGCAAATTTATAATTTCGTTTGGTATTTGGTATCGAATTGTTTAAAATCGTCTAGAAGATTTCACACGTGCTTTCCTTATACTATTCAGAAGATAGGCCGAAGAAGAAATAACTAAAAAGATAAAACTCGGCAATATAAAAACTGTTCTTGGGAATTGATACAATATACATTATAATTAAGTTTCAAATTTAAATTACCAGTGAACCTTATTCCCGAAAACTGATACATTAGTATTTTACAGCCTTTTATATAGGATCACTTGTCTTTTACTGTCTCGAACTGTCTTGCATCTAGTGTCTCGGTCTCGGTACCTCACTGTCTCGGTCTCAATACCTCACTGTCTCGGTCTCGTCTTGGTCTTGAAGTTTAAGGTCTTGCATACAACACTGATATATATATATATATAAATGCCAATATATATATATAAACTTAACATAGTATATATATGTAGTATGTATATACATCTATAGACTTTTTATTATGTAAACTTATCAATTTGAAGCAGATGATCTGCATTTTTACGGTCGAATGCTTTTCCTGCGTTTGGCTGATGACTCGCAGTGACAATATGAAGCGGCGCAATGTGCAGCTTTGGTAAACTTATAGGGTATACTGAGGGTACCTTGCGGAGCCTACTCTCGTCTGTTTGTTTGTCTCTGTCATTCTGCATCCGCCTTTGTCTGTCTCCTTATTATTTCTCACCACAATTTGATGTCAATCAATCGATCAATATGTTTATTTGGTAATCCGAAACACAATAATAATAACATAAATTGCAAAGGGTAAAGGCAAATTACGCAGTAGACCCAATTAGGGACGGAAGGTCCCGCGGGTTAGGGCCACCTATTAATATTAGTAACATCAACAAGTATAGGCCAACAGAAAACATTGACGGATTGGTTATGCTGTAGGTTGGAAAAAAGGATACAAAATTATTTATAACTCAACTATTCTTAACTAGTTAGTGAAGTATATTACTCGATTTAATGTTAACCCAGTAACATGAAAAAGTATGAACAAGTTTGCTAATAAGGTTTAATTTTCAGTTGACTGCAATTTCCTGTAATGTATTGCATTGTATGGTAGTGACTGCTGCAACCACATTCAAGCTGGTCAAGAGTGGGATTAGCAAGAGAGAATCAAAGTCGATGTCTCCAAGAAATAGCTATAAAGACAATAAAAAGCAACAGCTACTAGTACGCTGCTTGATCAAACCGAGTGGAACCAAGAAGCAGTTAATTCTACAGAAGCAGTTAATTTAGAAATATAATTTTGCATCTATAATAGGGGATCTAAGCTTATCATCTTAAATATGTGGGTGTTTGGAAGAAGGCGTATTGAAGCGGGGATGGAGTTCCAGATTCGAGGGCCTTGACATTTAATGGAAGCGAGCCTAGTGCTGGTTCGGGCATGAGGAACAAACAGTGTTGGGGTTTCTGCTTGTGTGGAATAAGGACCCCGGACTTTTTGTGAAATAATTTAGGAAGACAATAGGTAACTTGTTGTTTGGGATTCCGATACATAAAACAGCCTATTTGCTGTTTTTTATTTGTTCAATTTTCAGTAATCTTCTGCGTTTGAATTCATGTTCAGTATGCGTACCGTAGGGTAAGTTAGCTACAAATCTTAGCGCTCTTTTATGAATAATGAATAATTTATTTAAAATAGACTTATAATTAGAGGCCTATAAAATTGCACAGTACGTCAAGTAAGGATATATTAGAGAATAATAGAGAGTTGATCGGGCTTTGGGAAGCAATACCTTGGATGATCTGGATAAGATGCCCAAATTCTAAGCTATGTTAGTCGTAATGGTTTCAATACGCTCCTTCTAGGAGACGTGCTGATCTACAATAACCCCCAGAAATCTAGATGATGGAACTTGAGTACTAGGAGAGTCCATTATTTGAAGTACAGGCATAAGACTAGGCGGAGGTTTCCTATAAGCCCTAAATAATACAAAATTGGTGTTGTCTAGATTTAGAGTCATTTTATTGGCGCAGAACCAGTTAGAAACTTGGTAAACTTATAGGGTATACTGTTGGTATACTATGTACGCGTAGGCTTACATCTCTGTCTGCCTCCTGCTCTCTCTCTCTGTCTCTCTCTGTCTCTCTCTGTCTCTCTCTGTCTCTCTCTCTGTCTCTCTCTGTCTCTCTCTCTGTCTCTCTCTCTGTCTCTCTCTCTCTGTCTCTCTCTCTGTCTCTCTCTGTCTCTCTCTCTGTCTCTCTCTGTCTCTCTCTCTGTCTCTCTCTGTCTCTCTCTCTGTCTCTCTCTCTGTCTCTCTCTGTCTCTCTCTGTCTCTCTCTCTCTCTGTGTCTCTAAATTGATTTTGTCTATGTCTGCCTTGGTGTCCATATCCGTTTCTCTAGATATTTGTATGCTCTGTGCCTGTCTATTTATCCATCGTGTTTCCTTATTTATATGCAATAGACCTTGGATTGCGTATGCATTGATTATTTTTATATAAAACACAAGTCTTCATGGTACATTTGTACACGTGCATGTATAATTATATTTAAGACGGTAGGCCTATATAAATATATATACTTGTATATAACTTGCTTATTTTATGTAAGTGATTATGGTGCGCCAGCATAATCGATAGTGAGATGGAGGCAGCGTATGATGAGTCGAAGCAATTAACGGTTGACTGGAGAGGCGGAAGTGATCGTATTTAGTGCGCACTTCTTCTTCCGGATGCCGTGACACGCCTCCACTCCTCTTCCTCTTCCTTTTCCTCCTCCTCTTCCTTCTGCGCTTCCACGAGTAATGTCTCGAAACAGCAAACACTGCCAGAACGTGGCTATACCTCATTTGTCTGGTAATTAATCGAGAAATGACTGTGGCTTATAACCAGACATTGCCCTGGCCTTTTCGATCACTAGAAAAGTGTCTGGCGACAATTGACGTTGAATGTTCTCTGCCACCAGACAGTTTATCAACACGCGTTGGAGCAGATCGTAGCAGACATTACTCCAAATGTTGTGTTCCCCACCCCTCTTCGTCTGTGCTTTGCCCGTCCATCTCCTTTACCACTCCTTCCTCCACCTCCTCCACCTCCTCCACCTACCCCTCTTCCTCCTCCTTCTCCTCTTCCTCCTGTCTTCCCAATTCCTCATCTCCATGACTTCTTCCATTCCGCTGTTTGCCCTCCTGCCCTTCTGCCTCGTCCTCGTGCTTGGCCTCCTGATCGTCTTGACATACGGCATGATCCAATTAATATCGTTAGTCTAATATTTCCGGCGTCCCGTTTGAGCGGCGAGCCTCTTTAATTTAATACTGCCAATCGTCTGTCGGTAACTGATAACTCCCTCCGAGAGTTCCGACGACGATGGCCGCCATCTTAGGTCGACGCAGTGATTTTCAATGGCGGCTTCCGGTTGCGTCGAAGTAAGTTGGTGGGCAGTGGGCAGCAGCCAGCGTGGATGACTCGAATGCAAGCGATGATTGAGCGTTGGATGGCAACGAGTACGAACTGCGGCTCTATGTCCGATCCGTTTCAGCGATACCAGAAAGAGATCGGATTTTAGTGGATTTTCCTATATGTGCAGCCATTTTAGTCGCACGCAGACCGACAGACCGGCAGCCTGAGGAAGGCATACAGACAGACAGACAGGCAGGCAGACAGGCAGGCAAGCAGACAGTCAGACAGGTAGGCAGGCAGGCAGTCAGGCAGACACACAGATTCAAGTGAACACAGAAACACAAATAGAGATGGACATATGCGCAGGCAGTTGAGAAACACAGAGACGGAAGTGAAGCGGTTGACTGGTGATCCATGGTAGACTTGTGGACTCGATCTTTCTTAATGGAAAATATATTTGGCCAACTGTTGAGAACGACGGCCGCTGTCGTGAAGCAGAATTTGATTCGGTCGCGAGTGAAAAATAGAAAAATGAGCCACTCTTTGCGGTTAAGACTTATGGGATCCACTGTAGGTCGTGCACATGGCACCAACCATGAGCAGAGGCGGCCACCTTGTTTGAGGGGTAGGTAACACCCAATGAGAGAGGTAATTTAGGTAAATAATGTTGGGGGGACAAACCTATAACGAGTCCTCTCTGTTATAGTCAATTTCAAACACGTTTTAGTCGTTGATTAAATACAACGATGAATCGTATTTTATGTACTTACTTACTTATAAAATAATCAGAAGATATGGGACATCCGTCGATCAAGATGCGCAAGTGTGTTTGGTGTACAGTGGCATCTTTTGCACACCATTGAAATGCAGTCATCATTCGACACCGTAATCTCCCTTGAATCAATGACTGCAACAGTAACTCGCTATCTTCGAAATGATCATCACCTGAGATAACTTGACAACTGAAGATTAATGGGATGGATCCGGGGTTTAACGACAGCTTTTGAAAACACAGGCCGTTGCCGTCGACAGAAATTTGCTTGGCATACTACAGCACTTGCAGCCTCTTAATAAGGAAGAATTACAAATATTTAGATCACCCAAAGCAAGCGATTTAAAGGTGTGTTACCGTTTGATAAAGCAGTTTTAATATATGTGAGGGGGCTTGTCCTCAGGGCCGTACCGATGGGAGTGGGCGGCGGGGCCTAGGCTAAGGTCTCAAATGTGGAAAGGGCACAAATTTCAAGATGGAATAACTTATTATTCCACAAAATGCACTATTTTCAAAATGTGAGGGCGCCAAATTGAGGCTACGCACAGGGCGCATTTATAGCTTGGTACGGCCCTGCTTGTCCTCCACGACCCCCCCCCCTGATCGCTGCCCTGACCATGAGGCAGTCGTCAATTCTACTCTCTTTCCATTAAAGATTTCGATCTGCTTCTCATATCCTCATAATTATTTCGTATGGGCATTGCTTTCGCATTTGGTCCGCAGGCGCAGAAAGTCTGCATTTTATTTAGATATGGAAAAATGACTGCTGATTAAAATATAATGTGCCAGGGATAGAGGTTTGGATGCGAAAATCGTAGTCCTGATATTGAAGTTTTCTAAAGCGCTATGCTTAAAATCTAGCGAAGGGAACCAGTTTATTTACGAGCGCTATGTCGTGTCTGAAGGTCACCAAGGATAACAAGTGTAGCAAGTGTACCAACTTACTTCGACTCAAAACGAAGCCTCCATTGAAAGTCACTGCACCGATCAAAAGATAATAAAGTGTTGAAAGCGTCTTATAGCAGAATTGCATTTATATTGCTGAAATTCCACTAAAATATTGCCATCAGCAATGCAGAAGGACTACGTCTTCACTTCGGACAGTGTGCCTGGTGAAAGAGATTCACTGAGCCAATTGTGCCATCACTGACCAGTGACTGAATCAACAAGCAATGACCCAGGTCCGGTATGATTGGCAGCTAGCAGACACTGCCTCTAAAACTCTCTTAGTAGAAGCTGAAAAGCGGAGTTTAGCCTTTAAGAATTCTTAATGATACTACATAACCTACAGGCTCTTGCGAAAGTGGAACAATTATAAAATACATCAAATCATCAGTGACAGACATCGATCTGGTCTTCGATCCGATCTTTATGATTTAAGATCTGTCACCGAAACTGTGAGATCCACCATCCCTTAAAGAAGAGACCTGACAAGTAACTGTCTACTTTGATTACAATGATCTACTTCATGTAGCTTCATTTTAATGTGTTTACAGTTTATCGAATAGCAAATAGCTGCATCGAACAGAGAATCGTCAGATACATTTATATTGTATATATTCTTGACATTTAGATCTTCAAAAATTATTTTGAGATCAGCCACCACTGGATAAGCAATTCAACCACGTGCATAGATGTATCGAGATACTTAATATAGCGCCTCAAATAACTGTTATGTGCGGTCATCGACTCTATTAGGCCTACTGCTTGAATACTTAGAAGACGCCGAATAAATGTACAGATTACAGTGTCAACATCGCGATGCGTCACATCTTTTTACATCACTTGCCTTTTAAGGCGCTATAAAATTGATCAGATACATGCATACTTTATACATACATTACTTACTTTACACATATACATACATGTATATACTGTATACATATACATACATACCAATTGCATGCATATATATACATACTATATGCAACATACGCTAGACCAGCGTAGGCTGTACCATTCATCGTGGTTGTTCGATGGTTCTGTTAATGAGTCCCAATGCGGTAGTTGTTTGTAATGATATCTCTTCCAGGTAAGTGGTACGCTGCACAACACGGGCCATGACATTCGTCTGACGCTCGAGGATCCCAGTCCGCCGTACTACGTCAACGTCAGCGGAGGACCGTTGACGTACCAATACCGTACCAGTGAGATCATCATTCACTTCGGGTCCGCTGATGAAAATGGGTCAGAACACACTGTCAACGGAATACGATTCCCAGCTGAGGTACATGTAATCTGCACACACGTAGACACACACACACTCACACACACACATAGACACACACACACTCACAGACACACGTAGACACACACACGTAGACACACACTCACACACAAACGTAGACACACACACACTCACACACACACTCACACACACGTAGACACACACACACGTAGACACACACGCACACGTAGACACACACACACACTCACACACACACATAGACACACACACACTCACAGACACACGTAGACACAGACACGTAGACACACACACACACACGTAGACACACACACACTCACACACAAACGTAGACACACACACACTCACACACACACTCACACACACGTAGACACACACACACGTAGACACACACGCACACGTAGACACACACGCACTCACAGACACACGTAGACACACACACGTAGACACACACACACACACGTAGACACACACTCACACACAAACGTAGACACACACACACTCACACACACACACACGTAGACACACACTCACACACAAACGTAGACACACACACACTCACAGACACACGTAGACACACACACACGTAGACACACACTCACACACACACGTAGACACACACACACTCACAGACACACGTAGACACACACACGTAGACACACGCACTCACAGACACACGTAGACACACACACACGTAGACACACACGCACGTAGACACACACACAGACATTAACACACACACATATCTAGTACACACGTCCTTCGACACACGTATAGACACACACACATTCGTCTCCTCTTCCACCTTGGCTACATTGTTTCATGCTTTTATTTGTTCAAGAATTGAATACTGCAATTCACTTCGTATTGGTTTTCCAAAGGTTCGTCTCTCTCCTCTTCAGTCAATACTTAAGACAGCTGCTAGACTGATAGCTCGATTTCCTCGTTTGTCTCGCATCTCTGCCTGTGTTTGATGAACTTCACTGGCTAACTCTCCACGCTCGCAAATAATTTGAAATTCTCATTATAATCTTTAAAGCAGGGTCTTGCTCCGAGATACCTGGTTGACATAATACTTCGGCCTCATTCAGCTTCCTCCCTCCCTCCGTCCACTTCGCTCGTTCAATATAGACTTGACCTCATGGTTCCTCGAACTAGAACAGCTCAATCTCGATCTTTTCCTTCAGTTGGTCCCTCTCTGTGGAATGCGCTTTCACCATCTGTTCACTCTAAAATTCTATCCAGTATACGGGCTACTCATCCTCTTTCGCTTTTCTCAAAATCTGCTATAAAAATGTACAGATACACGCACACATACATGCGTATATCGATGCAAACATATCTGCAGACATGCATAAATACGTCCACATTATTGACCATTGTTTAACTTTTACAACATTCGTGTCTATTGTCTAATGTTCAGGGCATCAGTCGATGCCGCATCAAAACCCTTCAATGAGGCCAGTCCATTAGGGCACACATGCATATATATATATGCATGTATATATATATGCCAAGAGTTTATGGATATATATATATATGTATGTGTACATAGTCTACGAATAAAGTCTCCATACGTACATATATTACTTATTATGAACTGCGAGTGATCTCGAATCTTCTTTTCATGACTCCATCGGCGTTTCAGATGGAGCTATATAAATGGTGCATGCTGGAATAGTAAAGACTAAACCAAACGTTAATTGATTGATTAAGAGAGCAAACAGAAACACAATCCGTCGACTCATAGACACACACACAAACATCCAATCAAAGATAGGAGGCAACTGGGTGGTATGTGTCCCGGGTGGGTCTATGGATGGGGGCCCTTTCCGGACGGGCTGTAGTGGGTGGGTGCCCCACCGCGATGGGAGATGTAGCGGCGGCGGGTCGCTTCGCGCAAACCGGTCATCTGGAATGGCGTTATTGCTATGATTGGTCGGCTGCGGCGGTAGCGGCGGGGGGCGTACTGGTGCAGGGAAGAGACGGTCGCCATCAAAGACCAAACGACCGGAAAACACGGGTTATATGGGATTCCTGACCGGCGGGACGCTGATTGATGGAAGGAAAAGCGCCGTGTGAAGGGTCGATCCATCTGCTGGAAGACCCTCCGGCTGCTGCAGCCAGGGGCACCGTACCTCCCTCTCCTCCTCCTCCTCCTTCTCCTTCTTCTTCTTCTGCTGCTGCTGAAGACGAAGGCTGACCAAGAGCGTCATCAGTAGAGCCCGTCTTTATTAGAAGTGGCGCCCGGAAACAGGACTACAGGCGTAGAATGTCTGTGATGTGTTCCGTCACAGGACGAAAGGACAAAGCAGGACTAAAGGAAAGACACGAGGAGCAGAGGTAGCAGGACAGAGAAAAAGGCGAACGGATAGTCACGAGGACAAAGGAGAGGGTTAGAGGACAGATAGAGGAGGACATATGACGGGAGAGACCGACAAAAGCTTAATTAACCGAAGTTATTATATTAGGAGAATAAACAAATATGGTTGTCCTTGCGTTTGTTTTATGTGGTCCATATTTCTAAGAGTAACACTATTCGTCATTTATGATCAAAGACAAAAAATTGAATTGGTGTCATGACAATCATCGTCGTCATGGGACAGAGAGGTGGTTGAATGAAAACACACTGGCACGAAGACCAGAAGGACGCCAGTTAGATGTCGACTAGTCGCATAACTCGGCCTACCATTCTCTTGGTGGCATTAGTAAAATGAGTGGTACTAGTAGGACAGATGGACGCTTTGCAAGTTGCCATCAAGTGAAAGTCGACTTCTGTTAAAGTTGTTGTTGTATATTAATATTACATCAGGTGATCTTACTGCGTCCCTGCCAGTTTAAATTTTTATTATTATTATCGTCGTCTTGGTCATCATTATCATAACCGCAACCATCACAGATTCTATAATTATATCTAGAAGACTTCCACACTCTTTCTGTATACCTGATTATCTGCCACTTTTGGAGCGGTCTTCCACTGTCCCTGCACCTGGAATTACTGACCCTCTCACCTTGCCAGTTTTAGAGACTCCTTAAGACTTTTCTGTTCCCTTGCCCACGCACAGACGCCCGTTGAGAGCGCTGCTGATTCGAGCGGCGCTATATAAATGCTTGATTACGTTACAATACATTACATTTCGGTGTCCACCTTTCTTCCTATAGCACTCTTTTGCGAGAGTTTGACTGTGCTGGTCGTTATTTCAGGTTCAAATCATGGGCTACAACTCCGACTTATACGGTAACCTAACACAGGCCACGCATTCGACCAACGGGCTGACGATGATTTCTCTGCTTGCTCAGGTAGGCAGCAGTCGTACAATAGATTACAACACTTGGAGGCTAAGTCAAGTCTAATTACCACTCCTTGTACCAAATGGTTATTTATAAGGGACAGAAGTGAGGCCTAAAGGCAGACACTTAAGGTACATTGAACCATCTCAGAAACGATGGTCAGAGGGAGGGAGGGAGAGAGTGTGGAGGGAGATTGGAAGAAGGGGTGAATGGAAGGATGGACAGAGGGACGGAGGGTAAGCACGGACGGAGAAGGATATGGATGGAGAGGAGCGTAGGTAACTATGAACGAAGGTTGCTTTCACATGCATGTGAGTGACCTTTAGTGTCGCTCTATTGGATCGAGTGTTATCGTTTCACTTGTGTACGAACGTGCATGTAAGGACGGTCGGAGAGATTGAGATCGAGTGGGATAGAAGAGAGGCTGTGAACGTGGTTTCTGTGTTTTATATACATAAACCGAATACATATATAAAATGTGTGTCGGTATGTGTGTAGATGTATGTGTGTGTGTGTGTGTGTGTGTGTGTGTGTGTGTGTGTGTGTGTGTGTGTGATGCGCCAGTGTATGCGCTAAGGTGACCAGTTGTTTGGCAGTCATGCTTTGTAAAAGTTGTGTAGCCAATCCGTTGGCATTGAGCACATGCGGCGCCCTAACATTGCTGATGCAGTTGTTTAGAGGTGCGTGCAGCATACATTGTACTGAAAATGTGAAAAACTGAGTTGATTTTGATACTAGTTTCTTATCTTTAAAAAATATTAATAAACTTTGAACGATATCAATGTGAATTGTTAGCCACGTGGTATATGTAGGCCTACCAGAAATTTGTATTATAAGTAGCAGTAGGCTTTGGTATGACGGTAGGGAGGGTCTTGATCGCTGTGCAAGCTAGCTAACGGTCGACTTAGCCTGTGCCAGGCCGCGACTGAGTCGCCTCCGTCGGTCATTTAATCATTTCTTCTAATATAATTATGCGCTGAATCCAGTAGCGTAGCTAGGGGGTACAGAGGGAGCGGCCGCTACTCTGAGACCATTTGCAGAAATGTGGCGCCTTTTAAGGAAATAAACGGTAATTTTTTATATATACACTTTCCGGCAGTATACCTAGTCTTTCAATGCCAAAAGAAGAACAACGCAAAAACATATAATGACTTTGTGATACTAGATGGGCGCCCAAAAAATCGTCAGTTGATGCTGTCCTGCATAACTTACCAGCACTGGTCTTTGCCTTTCAAAGAATTGTTGATGGTGAAATTATAAACTGTACCGCTAAACAGGTTGCAGAGGCAATGGCAAATGGGCTACAAATATTTTTAGTTCTTTTAATATTTTGGAAAAAATCTGCATAAAGCTTTCAATTTATCCACAAGTCGCCCCGAAGTCATTAAATCTTACCTCCGTTTCACAATGAACGAGGAAAGGTTGTACAGCTTAGCTTTGAATACAATCGAAAGACAGTTTGCTGCTGAGGTGGATTTTAAAAGTAATTGATCATTTTGCCAGAATGAATCCTAGACGCAAAAGGCTCTGATAGATATACTAATTTTTTCTGGAATACAGAATGGAGTTATTCATAAGAGTTATTCATAATTAGGACACTTTTTAAAATGAGTTTTGCTTTTCAATTCGACCGTATTCTATAATTTTAGTGCTATAATAAACATTATAAAACATCATAATAGGTGTTTACTGACATTACGAATTTCGTTATTTCAATTTAGAACTTTAAAATGATTTCATTTGATATTGAAAAGTTGGCGCCTTTTTAATGTCCTCGCCGCTCCCTCTGACGCTAAAACCTGGCTACGCCACTGGCTGAATCTTTTCTTCTATTTCACCGACGAATTAATTGACCCTTGCAACACCCTCCTCCTCCCTCGTCCTCATACTCCTCCTTACCTCGCATATCCCTATACTTCTCCTACTCATTTCTCCCTCCATTTTCTTATCTTTTTCCAGCTTCGTAAATTGTCAATGCATTCTATATATTTCCCCTCTTTTATATCTTGCGTTCTTCCTCTTCGACTCCCTTCCATTCCTCCTGCCTCTCCGTCTGATTCGACCTACCTCCTCCTTTCCTTCCAACCTGCCGTCGTTGTTTTTCCATCATCATGCGACCATCCTTCTCTGAACATAAGGACTCGTCTCAGACATTCCTCTAATTTCTCCTAATATCTCTCGCATCACGAACCGCCTCCTCTCATTAATATCCACACACACACGCGCACACACACAAACACACGCGCATTGATAAAGCATTATTATACAATGCTCGCTACAGCTGGATCAGAGGCCTGTATACAGTAACGCTATATATATTATATATATAATGTATATATATAATATGATGTAACTGTATACATGCGAACACGCACATCATACAAAAACTGCCTTGGCACGCGACAGTTACTCGTATCGCAGCATGTAATACCACGTGCAGAATGCAGAAACAGCATAATACCTTTTTATAGATTGATATAATGATATAATGTGTTGATATGTAATTCTTTATGTATTGACATGTAGAGATATCGATATATGAAGGCACTATCTATATATATACATATTATGTATCGTATATATGGATATAGGCCTAGTGCCTACACAAATGTTGGAATGTACAGGGTGGGCCATTAAAAAGTAACTCCTCAGGTTTTTTACTAATAATTCGGCCAAAAGTAGAGATTAGTAAATAAAATTTACAGGTGCAAAACGAATTCATACCTGCATGTTATGGCCAAATTTTAATGATATATTTTAAACAGAACAAAAGTTATGTCACTTTTACTTTTATTGAGTCCAACCGCGGATTTTTGATGGTCGAAAAACATGCAACGCAGGCAAAAGCGACAAAACGATTTTATAAAGTGACTACTCAAGTTATTGCTGGAAGGCAAGCTTCAGAATTATCATTATTTTTTATTGAGCAGAGAAACGGGGAACAAGCGTAGCCTATATGGACATCACCTTGACGTCATTTAGCGAGCAGTCGATCAAATTGGTAAATAAACATCGCTTGCCGTCGTGTTGCTGGGCAGATAATCATCACCGAAATTTGAAGGCTCCTCAGCGCTGCTATGCTGGGTGAGTGTTCTCGTGACGAAGCGTCTGTTCCTCGGTTGAGAAGAACTTCTACGGTCTACCTCAACACTCCAATCAGCAACTAAAACAATCGTGTTTGGTCTAGCGGCAAGAAATCCGACGTCAAACCTGGTCGACCGATTGTTGGCTGGTGTTTGCTTTGGTGGCAAAAGTCAACTTCATGTTTTTTAGGAGAAAGCCAAAGTCGATGCTGTTTATTACGTTGGTAGCTGCTATCACAATTAATATCCAATTGCATCTGGATTCATCTTTCAGCAAGATGAGGCACCAACGCATACCGCTCGCCTCACGCAAGATTGGCTCAAATGAATTGCCCTGGTTTCATTGAGAAGGACCAATGGCCCACGTACGGACTTGAACCTTTGCATTATCACGTGTGGGAGCTATGCTCGAGAAGTACCACAAGCTGCGACCAACCCAAAATCGATGAGAGAATTGAAGTGACTTAGTAAAATCGTTTTTGCACTTTTTTCCTGTGTTTAATGCTTTTGACCGTCAGAAAACCGTGGTTGGACTCATTAAAAGTGATATAACTTTTGTTGCGTTTGAAATAGTTTAGTAAATTTTGGCCATTATATGCAGGTATGAATTGGTTTTGCGCCTGTAAAATTTAATTTATTCGTCTCTACTTTTGGCCGATATATTAGCCAAAAATCCTGAGAGGGTTACTTTTAATGGCCCACCCTGTATATTGGCGTCTTATTTTGACGTAATCCATAGGATTACGTACTACATTGTCCTATAATATCTTTGTCTCCTATTACGTTAATTATAATGAAACCATCGATGCAGGACTACCTTTACCTGGACTTGATTGGTAAGGCTAAGTCGTCGTTGACTGCGGCTGCCGTCACAGAATGCCAATTGACAGTTACCCAATCTGCAATTGCCCAATCTACAGTTACTACATCTGCAATTACCAGATCTACGGTCTACGTTTTCTCAATCTACAGTTACACTATCTACAGTTGCCCAGTCTACGGTCTACGGCTACCCAATCTACAGTTACACTATCTACGATTACCCAATCTACACCTACATTATCAACGATTACCCAATCTACAGCTACATTATATATCTACGGTTACCCAATTATCTACAGTGGCGCTATGTTTATACTAAACGAACTATAATATGTTATGCCGTGCAACTATATACGACACTGTATTGAGACATTGTGTGTTTGAGAAGTTTCAAATCCATTGCTTCGTGCCCACAAAATGCCACGTCAGGGAGACCAACTTGTTCACCGTCGCTATATCATGTCAAATTCGCAATTGCCAAGCTGCTCTGTTCGTTCCGACCCCAGGTCAGAATCCGTTACTGCCGTTATTGCCAATCCGTTAATCCGTAATCCGTTATTGCCAATACAACTACTAGTCTGCTTCCACTGCTTCCCCTAACATCTCTACTTATTACATCACTGCCAGTCTACCACCATTACAACGAAGATGAAAATGTGACCACGAGTAGGATTCGCATACTGCCAAGGGGGTAGTGCGCCACAATTTTATAAGTTACTTTAGTCTAGTAGGCCTACTTATTACTGCTGTGGTTGACCTGGGAGCGCCTCTTAGTATAGGGTTCTTGAAAGGGCGCTGTGTAAAATTACTGGAATGAATGAATGAAGGAATGAACATACCCAATAATACTTCTGTAGCGCCACTTTTAAACCCTGATCGAGAAGCTTATTGATATAAACGCTTTTTACCCTGTCATAATTCTTCGACATTTCCCATCATTTTCAACTGCGTCATTCCTACCGATTTCTTGCATTAATTGAAATATGTTCAATTTCGATGGTTAGCAAAACATCTTCCGAAATCTACTTCTCTAGCGCTACTTTAAACACTCCAGCGGCTAGCTCTCACAAGCTTCACGCAATCCCACCTTTCCTAAGCTACGACCATACGATAGGCTATATATGTTACGTGGAACAGAGCTCAATATCTAGCCTAAGGACTGACCTATGTATGTATAAAATATACATAGGCCAGCTCTTAGGTTAGACATTGAGCGGAAGAGTTCATCACAAAATGCTCTTGCTTATCGATGTTTGCTATAGTTTACCAGGGCTGCTAAAAATACTATATACATTATAAGTTTCAAATTGAAATTACGAGTGAGCATTATTCCCGAAACCTGATACATTGGTATTTTACAGCCTTTTCTCTAAGATCACTTGTCCTTTACTGTCTCGTACAGTCTCGAACTGTCTTGAGCCTAGTGTCTCGGTCTCGGTACCTCACTGTCTCGGTCTCGGTACCTCACTGTCTCGGTCTCGTGTTGGTCTTGAAGTTTCAAGTCTTGCGTACCACACTGCATTTTTCATAGAGTCAATGTTTGTCGCTAAACTATTACTCACTATTTCTTGATCGCGACTTAACAAGCGGATGCAAAAGCATACAAATTACAGTGGTAAATATTGGTATCGAATATCGCTGACGGGCGAAATTAGTATCGGTGATACTAAGTATAGAGCCTATTGCAATATGGAATCGCGATATCAACAGCTCTGAAGTTTACAAAATCCACGGATCTTAGATATAAGTAAGTAGTTGTTCAGAAGTTATCGAATCGAGTGAAAGATCAAAGTCATTGGCCATTGTTTGACTTCACAGTTTTCATCATTACTTCACATCATTAGAACAATGGCTAGTTTAATTAAAGCCTTACGCTATTAGATGACCACGGACTGTGATCGATTGTCTGGTAATAACCCACATTACGTCGATGCGCAACGAAATAGACCTATATTTAGGAAAAGAGCCTTCTGTCACAGGCTCAAAATAACTGCTACACGGTTCTCTATAACTCAAGATGCGCGATTAAAAGCTCACTCACTCACTCACTCACTCACTCACTCACTCACTCACTCACTCACTCACTCACTCACTCACTCACTCACTCACTCACTCACTCACTCACTCACTCACTCACTCACTCACTCACTCACTCACTCACTCACTCACTCACTCACTCACTCACTCACTCACTCACTCACTCACTCACTCACTCACTCACTCACTCACTCACTCACTCACTCACTCACTCACTCACTCACTCACTCACTCACTCACTCACTCACTCACTCACTCACTCACTCACTCACTCACTCACTCACTCACTCACTCACTCACTCACTCACTCACTCACTCACTCACTCACTCACTCACTCACTCACTCACTCACTCACTCACTCACTCACTCACTCACTCACTCACTCACTCACTCACTCACTCACTCACTCACTCACTCACTCACTCACTCACTCACTCACTCACTCACTCACTCACTCACTCACTCACTCACTCACTCACTCACTCACTCACTCACTCACTCACTCACTCACTCACTCACTCACTCACTCACTCACTCACTCACTCACTCACTCACTCACTCACTCACACTCACTTTATCTCGATCTCTGCGGGCAAATATCAATGTTTTTGTTTAGTCTATCTGCATACTTGCGTGTTGCACCATTCCCTCAGTATACTACCTTAATATTCCCTCCTGATCAGGAAGGAGACAGCAAGCAAGACTTAACGCACTCTGCTGTCCATAAGCACTGTTAAGCACCTCAACAATTTGCGCAAAGAAGCGACGATCATTTAAGCAAAGTCCCTGGAGTCGCTCGTTACGACCAATATACACGCCGCGTACTCTCATCCTGAACGGATTAGGAGAGTGACAAACAAACGCACGCACAAACACAAACGCATACAAACACACAGCACCAGACGGATAGACGTGGGCTCTAAGTCAATCGCAAGAGACAGCATTGAACTGCATGAGGAGGAGAGCATGCAGCTCGAGCAGGCGACGTCGTGCTCAGTAGCGTATCCATAGATAGCGTCAACAGACAGTCCCCGCTCCCACTCACCCGCCCGCCCCCTCTCCCAACCAAATCCAGAGCGTCAGACAAGTCTCGGTTGGCTGGCGACGTCTAACGGGAAATCGACCAGAGCCAAACCCGGTGAATTTCTGACAGTTTTCTCGGCTCTAACCCTCTGAACGTTACGTTGACGGGTCGCTGGCCGTGGGCCACCGCTCCCGTAGGGACCTCCGCTGCGGGACTCGGTGCTAACGGGTGGGAGTGTGCCGTGGGTCCTCCTTTGCCTTCGTCGCTTCGGCTTCCGGTAGTGGCCCTCTGGCGACGGGAAATTGATGTCTTGAATTATCGTCCGATGAAATGAATGTCGAATTGTTTATTGGAAGATAACGTGCAGTAAATTATTTATCGTCCGCGCAATCAGAGTTGCACGAACCGTAAAGATATAACGTTTATATTCCACGCACACATGTAAGCAATTCAGCGTATACTGCCAGATATAAGCCTAAACGTACCCTATTCATACATATGTATATTATATAACATACAGACACACACATCCATGCATATAATATGTATGTGTGTATGTATGTGTGTGTGTATGTGTGTGTGTACGTACGTACATATATATGTATGTATGTATGTATCTGTGTGTGTATGTATGTGTGTGTACGTACGTACATATATATGCATGTATGTGTGTATGTATGTGTGTATACGTACGTACATATGTATGTATGTATGTATGTGTGTATGTATGTATGTATGTATGTAATGTATATTTGCTGTGACAGGTCCCTCCAAGTGGAATGACCTACTCCCTCTGATGATTATTGTCTAAGCTCATTTCTAGGACTTCTCTCACATACCTTCGCTCTCTCAAGGCATTTCTTTTCCCTGGGGCTTCCGCGCCAAAAGTCCCTCTGAATAGTCTATGGAAGCTTACTGCGAGAGGCGCTCTATAAATTTTTTATACGATATATGTGTATGGGGATTATATATATACATATATATATATATGTATATAGCGTATACTGCCAGATATAATATATATATATATATATATATAATATATATAGGCCAATTGGTTAGATCGGTCGCCCCTTGACGCTCAGTAAATCGCGGACAGGAGAATTTGCAGTGAATGTGTGATAAAGCTTTATAGTTGAGGAAATAGCTCTTGGAAACTTCTTGAGCTGCTCTAGGAAGCCAATTGTTACTTATTATGAATTTTGTCTTAGAGGGACTCCTAGATAAGACAGTTGAGGGCATCCAGGAGGAGAGTTGGGTGACCTCATGGAGAAGATAATGCATGGACTCCATGGAGTCGGAGAAGCTGCATTGAGCATTAGAGATGAGTAACTGGGTGTCGTCAACGTGCTTTGATGACTGAACAAAGCAGAGGTGTAACAAGGTTTTAAAAAGTGGGCGCATAATTAAAAAACTATTGCGCGAAGTGCAAAATTAATATTTTTTGCACCCACACTTTTTGAATTTTGTCCCTCAGAAATTTGAAAAATGGGGGCACAAATTATCTTAACAAAAGTCATCTTAAAAAGCCATTGGAGAAACATAAAAAAGAACCGGTTTTGGGGGCACATAGGGGGGGGCACTGACCAATGAAACGGGGGGCGGCTTGGCCCCCCAGTTTTGAAACTGGGGCGGCGGTGCCCCCCTGCCCCCGCTTGTTACACCCCACAAAGTGTGGTTGCTTAGATGATGAACATGATGGGCCCGAGAACTGAACCTTGCGGAACTACACAGGTGCGATGGCATGATTGGGGCGAAGTTTCTGATGTTTAAGCTGAGAAGGAGCGGTAAGAGAGAGAGAGACAGACAGACAGACAGACAGAGACAGACTGACTGACAGACAAACAGACTGACTGACAGACAGAGAGAGGGAGGGAGAGAGAGAGGGAGAGACAGACAGACAGAGACAGAGAGAGAGCGCGAGCACTGAATCCATAATATTCTGTGGTCGACGGTGTATGAGGGCTTCCAGGAAGTTGAAGTAAAATTCATTCGACAGATACAGGATACTTACTTGTTGATGAGAGAATTGGCAGAAACAGATTTATTGTAGATCAATCAATCGATCAATTAAATTTGAATCAATAATAGAGGGAAGTGAGAATGCTTCGGTTGAGTGTCGCTTGGTAAAACCAGATCGCCGAGGGTAAGAACGAGTTGACACTTGGAAGTAAATAATGGTCATTAATCCTGGACAAGGCTATGCTTTCGTTTAGTCTATGGATGAATCACAGGCTGATAATCGGTCGGTATTTATAAAGCATTTCATTTATCGACCGATGGTTTCTCGAGGCGTGGAGCAGCTAAAGAATGTTTGAAGAGTAGGGGAAGTTGTTATTAGTAAAGGAGATGTTCAGTATTTTGGTCTATATACGTTGCCTGTATGAACATTATACATATTGTTAATGTGCGACCACAATAAAGAGAATAATCTAAAGAAGGTTCTAGTTTGGTTTAACATGATTATGTTGCTGTTAGTCTTAATAAGCTAGTTTGGTTTAACATGATTATGTTGCTGTTAATCTTTATAAGCTAGTTTGGTTTAACATGATTATGTTGCTGTTAGTCTTTATAAGCTAGTTTGGTTTAACATGATTATGTTGCTGTTAATCTTTATAAGCTAGTTTGGTTTAACATGATTATGTTGCTGTTAGTCTTTATAAGCTAGTTTGGTTTAACATGATTATGTTGCTGTTAGTCTTTATAAGCTAGTTTGGTTTAACATGATTATGTTGCTGTTAGTCTTTATAAGCTAGTTTGGTTTAACATGATTATGTTGCTGTTAGTCTTTATAAGCTAGTTTGGTTTAACATGATTATGTTGCTGTTAGTCTTTATAAGCTAGTTTGGTTTAACATGATTATGTTGCTGTTAGTCTTTATAAGCTAGTTTGGTTTAACATGATTATGTTGCTGTTAGTCTTTATAAGCTAGTTTGGTTTAACATGATTATGTTGCTGTTAGTCTTTATAAGCTAGTTTGGTTTAACATGATTATGTTGCTGTTAGTCTTTATAAGCTAGTCGTACAACGTTGGTCCACGAAGCAAACTGCTAGAAGACGCCGGTAATCGTTAGGAGAAAGAGAAGCAGAGGAAGAGGAGGAGGAGGAAGAAGAAGAAAAAGAGCAGAAGGACGAGCGGCAGAAGGGTGAGCAAGAGAAGAAGGAGGAAGAGGCGAATTGTCTGTGCATCGATGAGGAAGGGAATTGGACGGAAGGGAAAAGGAATGGAATGGAGTGGACGGAGCAGAATGAAATAGGAGGGAAAAGGGTAACGGAAAGTATAGCAAAGAGACGCAATAACAACAAGGACACAGCATTCATCGCAACTCGGATCAATATCATCCGTAAAAGAGAGAGAGAGAGAGAGGAAAATAAGTAGACTGAATTAAATCTAAATAGGAAATGGATGGCATCAATTAAACCGAGTATATATAGCTACTTGTTAAATTAGATATTATGATAATATACACAACTATAGGCTAGATAATCAGAATCTCTTTTCTATATAATTATATCAGAGTAGACAAGGATTATTTTTGCACGAATCACATGATACGAAGCGGACGTGGAAAATCGTGGGAAAAAGTTAGGTAATCTGTGATGATGGCAGAACTAAATATAAACATAGACCAGAAAAGGTTTACCAGGTTATCAGCGTAGAAAGAGAGGAAAAGAGATTAAGATATAATCCGGGGAAATGGAATGATTAATCTGATGAATGAATTATGGCGCCACGTGATCTGTGATGATGTCATGGCTAAATAGATCGGAACTGTATTAATCGTAAATCGTAGCAATAGCAATCGTAACATGTCCGTGGCGGCCAATTCCGGTATCTAATGGATAATGGCCATCGTAATCTTTAACTCCAAATTTACAAAGTGCTCTCCATTTTCAAAACGTCAATTGAGGGGGTAACTGCACGGTGTTAACTATCTTCGTGCACATTCTTAACCTCTGCTGCATCCGGCTCATGCCCGAATTCAAAACTGCCACCACCATGGCTACCTCATTGTTCACTCCAAACTTGAGTACTGCAATTCCTTTTTCTCAACCTTGAAGCAACACAACTCATGCGTCTGCAACATATCCAAAGCCGTCGCCAGAACGCCCAAGCATCATCACTTCAATCGAGTCCTCAAATTACTCCGTTGGCTAAAAATCCCGGAGCGCATCCATTTCAAAGTCCTATCGCATACCTGTGACTCCATGCAATAGCCCACTCCCATCCCAAATATCTTCTCGAACTCTTCACCATCCATGCACTCAATCAAGCTAACCCTCACTTTCCGGTCATCCTCTCGTTTCACCCTTTCTCGACCCCCTGTCACTTCTCATCTAAAATTCTCCAGCCGAGTCATGTCCAGCGCCGCACTAGGTCTCTGGAACGATTTCTCTCCTGAATTCCGTGCTTTTGCTGTTATCCAACATCAGCTGGCTAAGGCTCCTTTACCCATCAACCCTCGGGTTTTTCATTCTAAACTTAAGTGTCACATTTACAAGAACTCTTACCCAAACTTACTTGATCTTCCACCTTCCAATCCTCAACCAAAACGACACCCGATTTAGCAGCTACTCTGCCACCTCTGGAAGCCGGATTTTGACATCCCACAGATCTCTTTGGACAACCCCTTTGATTCGATGCAGCGCTCGTAAATAAGCTGGTACTCCGCGCTTGGCATTCAAGTGGCGCGTTCGGAGTATTGAGATTACAATTGCGATTATTACGAAGATTGCAGCGGGTAAAAGAGTTGTCTAGAGAAATTTTAAATGGCGATCCAAATCCCGTTTCCAGAGCTGCCAGAGAAGAGAGGGAGGCTGAGTGGCGGAAGAGCCAATGAAGCAGTTATCGCTTAGGTCGACGATGATTTGACGGCGAAGGAACAGATGAGTCATTATAGGATTTATTTAAGAGTTTAATATTGAGTACTTTATGTTGTAGGTTGGCAAGAAACCGAACAAAGAGTTTGATACAATTGTTCAACATCTAAAAACAATCAGATTCAAAGGTTTGTTTCCGATCGACTACTTACTCTCCGGAGCAAGCAATCTTCTATAATAGGCCTACGTTCAGCGTGCATAGACGAACGATTCGTGATAGACATCAGGTCTAGGCCTAGGTTACTTAAAAGTCTTCGACTCAGAACGTAGTCTTTTGACTGCGAGCTCAAGTGGCCATGTAGGGGTGATGGGATTTAAAGCGTACGGCTGCGTATGGCGACAGGAAGGGGGTCGAGTCCCTCGACAGAATGATTGCTTACACAAACTAAACAGACCTACGAGCGGAACACCCAATAAATCGTTCAACAGAACAAACGCACACACCGACCAATAAACCGATCAGCGGAAAAGCGCGCGCCGCCCAATAAACCGACCAACAGACCCACGCTCGAACAGCCACATAAATTGATTAACAGACCCACGCGCACGCCGCCCAAAATATAACAATTAACAGACCCACGCACACACCGACCAATAAACCGATCAGCAGACCCAAACGCGCACCGACCAACAAACCGACCAACGGACCCACGCGCGCACAGCCACATTAATTGATCAACAGACCCACGGGCGAACACCCGCATTAATTGATCAATAGACCCATGCGCACGCCGCCCAATAAATCGATCAGCAGACCCACGCACGGACCGACCAATAAACCGATCAGCAGACCCACGCACGGACCGACCAATAAACCGATCAGCAGACCCACGCACGGGCCGACCAATAAACCGATCAGCAGACCCACGCACGGACCGACCAAACAACCGATCAGCAGACCCACGCACGGACCGACCAAACATCCGATCAGCAGACCCACGCACGGACCGACCAATAAACCGATCAGCAGACCCACGCACGGACCCCGACCAATAAACCGATCAGCAGACCCACGCACGGGCCGACCAATAAACCGATCAGCAGACCCACGCACGGACCGACCAATAAACCGATCAGCAGACCCACGCACGGACCGACCAATAAACCGATCAGCAGACCCACGCACGGGCCGACCAATAAACCGATCAGCAGACCCACGCACGGACCGACCAAACAACCGATCAGCAGACCCACGCACGGACCGACCAAACAACCGATCAGCAGACCCACGCACGGACCGACCAATAAACCGATCAGCAGACCCACGCACGGGCCGACCAATAAACCGATCATCAGACCCACGCACGGACCGACCAATAAACCGATCAGCAGACCCACGCACGGGCCGACCAATAATCCGATCATCAGACCCACGCACGGACCGACCAATAAACCGATCAGCAGACCCACGCACGGGCCGACCAATAAACCGATCAGCAGACCCACGCACGGGCCGACCAATAAACCGATCAGCAGACCCACGCACGGGCCGACCAATAAACCGATCATCAGACCCACGCACGGACCGACCAATAAACCGATCAGCAGACCCACGCACGGGCCGACCAATAAACCGATCAGCAGACCCACGCACGGGCCGACCAATAAACCGATCAGCAGACCCACGCACGGGCCGACCAATAAACCGATCAGCAGACCCACGCACGGGCAGACCAATAAACCGATCAACAGACCCACGCGTGCACTGATCAATAAACCGACCAACATACCCACGCGCGCACCGCCGCATAGTATAGGTCGGATCTTCCTCTAATTGCAATTCCATATCGGAACCTAATGAAGACGACCATGATGATGATGATAATAATAATAATGATTATGACTGTTATTTTGCTGACGACGACGACGACGATTTAGTGATGACTAATCGAATGTGTGCTTGAAGAGCTAATGGGACCTTGATGGTAAGAGTCTGATTGTATGCGGTAGGTCAACAGGTTCGCGTACGCTACATATCAGTGTTTGGCTTGTTGCCTTTCACGGAAAACTACATCACCTACGAAGGTTCTCTGACTCAGCCAGGATGCCAGGAAACAGTCACATGGATCATCTTCAATAAACCGATCTACATCAGTGCGGAGAATGTACGTACGTCATTCACCTATATATATTCTCATTTATAGAGGGTATATAATATAATTATATATATATACATGTATATGTCATAGAGGCTAGGCAAGCTATCATTTATAAATTTTATGTATACATATGTCGCAGAGATTTGACATGTAGGTCTGTTTGGGGCTATAATGCTTACTTATAGGTTTCCTCGACAAACACTTTATTTGCATCAACCTTAAACCGAAATTACTGTTCAAATATTATGTGACATTGAATCTGATCGATGTTGAATATTGTTGTCGCTGTTTCATTCGTTATTACTTCTTTCCTTTCGTGCTACACTTCTTGCAGTTTCCTGCTGGCCATTCAGCATTCCCTTATTTATTCATTCTCTTCTCCTCACTTCCCACTTCCTTCTGTCCTTCGCTCCTTTCTTCCCTTCATTCATTTCCTATTCTATGTGTCTGCCTTCGCTGTATCCAAAGTGTGAGTGTGCGTTCGTGTGTGTGCGTGTCTGTGTGATATGAACTTTGTACTGGCCTGACCTCCTGGTCTGATCTCCTTGTTTGCTGCTGACAGCTGAAGTTGTTGCGAGAGGTGATGCAAGGGGACTCCGGAAACCCAAAGGTGTCAATGAGCGACAATTACCGACCGACTCAACCGGCGCATCAACGACCCGTTCGCACCAATATCAACTTTCACAATCCGGCAAGTGACAGCTTCGTCATCTCACCCTCTCTAGTTACCATTACGGCCCTGGCTTAACAGCATCACCGATATCACCACTAGTATCATTTGTATTGGTGATGATGACGATGATGATGACTACGATGACGATGACGATAACGATCTCGATGACGAGGACCATCGTATAATGATGACGATGATGCTGATGATGACACAGCTTAAGCTTCTTGTTGGTCGATGGAAGACCTAGATGATTTATATACCCAGAGGTAAACTACTCAAGGTTTCAAGCTGCCTCCTCAAAATGTATTGTGTTCTGTTGACATTTTAATTCGTAATCGTAAACTCGAAACTTCTACAGCACCCACAGAAGTGAAGTCACGGGAACCAGCTTATTCACATGCGAATCAAAAGCAAGCCGAAACCACAACCAAAGCAAACCGATAGGTAGGTGGTCAAGATCCAGAGAGTCAGGCAGACAGAGCAACTAGGAGATCCCCGTCGGCTATGTATGGTGCATACTTTTTATATGGTTTTTGAGTTGAAACGGCGAGGGAGATGGACGAGGAGATATCAAGAGAAGATTTCTGAAAAGACAGCGGTTTAAGTTCTGAGTGAAAGACATGAGGGAGGTAGCATGAGGTGAGGTTTTGTGTAATTAGTTCTCAAAGTAGGCCTATTAGCTTTTTAAAAACGCTCGCAGTGGGGTAGTCCTGAGAAATAAGAAAGTCTTCAGACAACGAAGGGATGAGGGTCGGACCTAGACTAAAATCTTGCTACTGATAGCGAGAGGTAGGCCTAAGTCATTCCACATAGGAGAGCCCACAATGGCGAAGGCATATTATTGGGTAGGACGAGACAGCAGAAGTGTGCATATTCTCAGGCTGCGTACATAGGCCTATACAGCAGAGATAATCTAACATTAGTAATTGTTCTCTATGTTCTTCTTTAGACCCAGACGTGTACAATGGACAGGCAAATGTTCTACCAAGGTAAGGCCACTAGTGCTAGGAACAATCTTTGCTCTATATAAATGTCTCTAGTGAACTTATTGAGGGGTAGTTCGTCTGTTGTAGGCCTATTAGTCTTGTTACAGTAGGTTTAGGCCGATGCATAACTGGCTACCGACGGATCACCGAGCTGCCCTGGAAAATAAGAGAAAGGTTATGAACTTATGATACAATAATTCTATAGCACCTCTATAAAATAACATTAGGACCGTGGACCCCGATTTTATATGGTGAGTAGTTATATAAGATCCCAGGCAGCCCACAAACGTTAATAAAACGTTTCCTGATGGTTAACAGACACGTTCGAGAAACGTTTGTCTAAAACGTTGATTAAACGTCATTTTGGTCGTTGTCTTAATGTTTCTAAAAGTTTACATTAAACGTTTAATAAACGTTTACACTGACCTAATTTAAACGTCTTTTAAACGTTATTTCAACATTAGTCTGATGTTGGGAAATGGTTAGCAGAAACGTTGATGAAACGTTTGCCAAAACCGTTATTTTGGCCATTGTCTTAATGTTCTAAAACGTTTACATTAAACGTTTAATAAATGTTTTGCCAACCTAATTTAAACGTTTTCTAAACGTTATTTCAACGTTAGTTTGACGTTGGGAAATGGTTAGCAGAAACGTTGATGAAACGTTTCCCGAAAACGTTGATTAAGCGTTATTTTGGCCGTTGTCTTAATGTTTCTAAGACGTTTACATTAAACGTTTAATAAACGTTATGCCAACCTAATTTAAACGTTTTCTAAACGTTATTTCAAAGTTGGTCTGACGTTGGAAAATGGTTAGCGGAAGCGTTCGTTAAACGTTTGGCTAAAACGTTATTTAAAAGTTATTTTGGCGTTGTCTTAATGTTTTTAAAACGTTCACATTCAACGTTTAACAAGCGTTACACTAACCTAATTCAAACGTTATTTTAACGTTGGTATGACGTTGGGAAATGGTTGGTCAAAACGTTCATTAAACGTTATTCTGGCTGTCGTCTTTACGTTTATAAAAAGTTTACATGGAAACGTTAAACAAACGTTTCGCAACCAAATTTAACGTCATATTAACGGTGGTACAATGTTTATCCGACGTCTGCAAATGGTTAGCATACACGTTCATAAAATGTTTTGGGTAAAACGTTATTCAAACTACTTTTAAGGCGGTTTTATGTTTATAAAACGATCACATGCAAATTATCAACGAGCTAACCTAATCAAAAGGTAGACACTACGTTAGAACAGCTGTAGCGGACTCGTTCGTCAAACGATCGTCATTGCAGCACTTCAGACATTGTTTGGCATTATTTTAAGTTTAGTATTATAATGACCTGTCATAGAGCATCAAAATGTAAAAATTAGGATTAGCAAGCATTGATTTCAAGTCAAATGAACACAATGTTGCTTCGATATTATTGTTTTACCAACAAGGAATCATTTGCTAAAATATGATTACGTACAAAAACAGTAAACTGAAGCACGATACAGGCAAAAAATATCCAAGCAATCTAAGCATCGCTATCAACAGCTGACTCCGACTGAGAATTGCGTTGCTTTTCCATTCGCTGCTTTCTTCTACCATCACGCTCCTTCGCAAATTTCAGCCATTCTTTGACAGTTTGCACAGTACATGAAATTGCAAATTGTGGGGTTCTATGCTAGTGACCACTCAGGACTGTATCTTCCATCTATGTATGAAAACTAATGCTTACCAGAGTTCCTTCCAGCTTCCGTACTTCTGGGGGTAATCTCTGCACTTCTAGGGGTAACCTCATGATTGGACATAGGCTGTGGTGGCGGGGGAACAGCTAACTTTTGTAGGCTATTCTTCCCAAGTTTTTTCTTTGCAGGTTCCTCATCTGATCCAGATTCAGATCCAGACGGCACATATCTCTGGCACACACCTCTGCAAAGAAAAATTAAATTTTAACAAAATGTAACTGCAACCAGCAAAATGATCGAATGGGCTGTGAAGACTAACCATGGTTTAAACAAATATAGGGGTGAGACAATGCAACCAGAGAAAAAAGTGAGGCAAAAGAAGTGCCAGTTCATGGAGTGTGAATCAACCACATTTGCTCTGAATATTCAGAAGAATCGGAGTAGTTAGAGCAGACAGTGCAGATATTGAGTGCAGAAGCCAAAAAGTATGGTTAAGTTAAGAACCTCACTAAACAAAAACCACATTTGGAAACAAAACGATATAGAACACAAGATTGTGATAGATCGAATGCAACTAGAAAATATAATGAGATTTACTGATCTGGGGAAAAGTACTACATATGACCTGGATTACAAAATGAAATACAAATACGGTTAGAGAATGGATCCTTGCTGAAAGACATGGACAAGATTTGGAAAACCATCTAGGCATCAAAGCGAACAAGAAGAAAACGGGTTTGTTCAGCAGCACGATGAACAGATGTTAGACACGAGTGCTAACCAGAGACTCCCAAACGAGGGTGCTCACATATGAAAGAGAATTTTACTGAAGGATACTCAGAATATAATGTACTCACAAAGTCGATAATGATGAACTGTATCGAAGAATTGGTATGACAGAAAATCTCCTGCAAAAGTCCTCTATAGAAAGTTAGGTTTGTTTGGACATATCTCCAGAAATGAAAGATGGGAGAAATCTTTTAACTCTGATTTTTTTAAATAATGGCTCCAGGAACAAGCAAACATAGAGAAATGACAGATGACATTGAAAAATGTGTTGGAACAAGTCTCCGGGTTAACGTTAAGACATGATCAGAGAGGTGTGGAGAGATGTGGTCAGAAAGGCACTATAGACACCCACGGGGGATGAGCCCATGATGATCGATTGATTAAAGTCGTGTCAGAAGTAGCAGTACTTGCATCTTTCAAAATCAATAGGTATACAAGAAATTCAACAATTGGCAGCTAACAAACAGCAGTTTGCTGCTGCATGTAAAGACTCTAAAACAGACTTATGAACACCAAATTTCACAAACAAATTGCCTGTCCTTGTGCTGAAATACCGTTCATAGCAATGCCTATACCGTTTTCTTTTCTGATTCTGTGTATCTGTTGTTTCCAATTCCGATTCCAAACAAGATGTCATTTCTGCGTCATGCAGCTCCGATCTAGCTTTTGCATAATCATCTGAAATATATAATTCATAACTGACATACCAGATCCCTCAACCTAAGCAGCATAAAATTTTATGAAACAGTAAATGCAAATCAAAGGCAGTCTCAAGATAGCCAAACTTAATTATGTAATTCATCAGTGTATTAGGAAATGGAAAATATTCGGTGCTGTAGGCAGGGATAGACAAGAGTATCAGTTTTCTGCAGAGTTCATGTTTACAGGTTGAATTTTACAGAGTTTGAGTTTCAAATATTTAAAAGAAATTCTCATTTTACACTTCGAAGTAGTAACTAGTAAGTGCAAATAGTAACAGTATTAGTGATTTTAGTTAGGTCGATTGCCATTTTGTAAATAAAATAATCTGATATTCGTTTTCAAAATACAATATCAGGACATGACTGTCAGACAAGCAAACTGTACCTGCCATGTTTCTCCATTATATATTATTCAACATGAAACCAACAACCATTAAAGGTTGTTACCGAAAAATGATGGTCGACAACCAGATTACACAGCCAAGTCCAATTAAGTCATGGATAGCAGCTAGCCATGTAAACAAGTGGAGGAAAGCATGCACAGTTCATGAAAAATAAAAAATCTTCATAACATGGACAAACCTGTTGCACACAGAATTCTGCACTCATACGACTTCCACGTAGTTTCAGCCGCTTGACATTTCTCAACTGCTCGGTTACACAATGTGCTGGATTTGAAAGGCGGCCAGAAGGAATGTGTTTTTTCATTGTTTTCGAAAATCCACGAAGTTGAGACCACAGCAAGATCTTCTTCATTGCCGAAATTCCACAATCGAGTATTTGTTCATCTTCTAAATTCGACGCAGTTTAGTCATATAATCAATATCCTTGTAGAAACTTGCTCAGAAGTAGAAGTATGTGTATTTGCAAGACATGTAGTTAGACAGGATTATAGCATGTGGAGCAGAGGAATGATCAGCTAACACCACAAGGAAGCATAACATTCTTCTGCTGGAATTCAGCCAATTTTCCAATGAAAAACTCAATTCCTATATTGGACACTTTTTGTATTCCGAGAGATGAGATGATGGTAACGGATGTGTGAAAAAGTTTGTTCTCTCGCGAAACTTCTTGTACAGCAGTAGAGTCTCAGAATCCTTAACAACAATATTGCACACCACTGCCACTTCATTTCCTATAAGAATACATTTGTTGCCAGTCCCTACAGAAATGCAAACCCTTTTCCATATTATGCGCCTGTACTGTCGGCAAACTCCAATACTTGTTGGAACTTCTCCGCCATGTCATTCGTCATTAGGATTAATCTGCAATGACTCATTAACGATAGTTGGGTTCACTTGGAACTCCTTCTTTTATAGGATTCTGCAAAGAAGTTGCTCGAATGGCTGATTCGGTATTCTAACAAGTTGCACCATTTGTCCCAAAAAGTTTTCAAAACAGAATGCAGATACAAGTGAACCATACTTTCTGGCATCATCAGATAAATGCAAAACATTGTGAATGTTGTACACAACCATGTCCGACCCGTACAGCTCAGATTAATGTCTAACAAATAAAGCCAACAGCTCTTCTGCATAGTCAATATCTGCAGCAGTACTACTTTTTCTTAAAAGCACAAATATGCCAACAGAAAGCATCATAAAATTCTGATGTGCAACATCAGACAATTCGCCCAGTAGAGTGACTGGACCTGTATATAACAAGAACTGCCTGAATTTTGTTGCTTTCCAATGCTGCCATTCACACAATGAACGAGGTTTCCTGGCAAACTCTACTGGAATGAATGGTCTCAAATTGATCAATTTATCCGAAATATCAGCAATGCATTTAGCACCCACCGACAATGACGTTTTACTGGACCACTTATCCACAGCCATATCAGACGTCGAACAATCCCCAAACATACTAAATGCATATAGTCCAGTACAAATTGGGATACCATTCCAATATGCAATTCAGAAAGAGGGGTAAGACCACGATGATGTTTTGAGTCTAACATGTCATTAAATGAAGCATCTGTCCGCCTTGCTGTATCATGTTCTGGAAAAGTAATTTTACCCTGCCACACACCAGACTGCATGCAGTCTTTCATAAGCAGAGTACGCAGAAGTTAAAAGAAAAGGTTACAAAAACGTTTGCTGTATAACGTTAGATAAACGTTTAGAAAACGTATTCAAACTAGAAATCGGATAAATCGTATTGATTTCACAGGTAATCCACTCATGCGAACTAATATGGACTCCAGTGCTATAAGGCGCAGGTGAAGAATAGAGTTATGCCCTTTAAACATGTAAATGTTAAACATTTAAACCGAGAATCAACTAAAAATCATGGTCATATACTTTGAAATTGTTTATTTTTGCCCTTAAAAGTGGTTGTTAATAACAATGTTTCTTAGAATCAATGTTAAAGTTGAATTGAAGGTATGTATTCATGTAAGACCTACTTATCTCTGCTTTCTCAGAAGTCCCCTTCACAGAAAAACAAAACAGCACAAGGAAGTGAGAGTTTCCTTCAAGAACATCCTTTTACATGATCCTACTTGCACTTGTAGAACACCAAATATCGTCAGGTCGTGTGTATGCTTCCGACTGGGTTGTTCAGTTAGTCTCGCATGTGTTATCTTTAGCCTTTGTCCAAAATCGTATGACTATCAAATGTGACTCGGGACTTCATCTAAAGGATCTGTCCCAAGATATGTAAAGTTATATGTGATATGTAAAGTAATAGAACATTTATATAGCGCCCTTCAAGATGCCTACTCAGAAGCACTCTCTAAGCTGGCCTAAGTGATGTTAAATGTCATTTCAATGATATCATACAAATAAAATACATCAGTTAGCAAAACAGTGCACAGTAACCTGAGTTACTCCAAATCTGCTACATTGCATTTTGTGGCAAACATTCTCTTCAGTTTAGTTTTTCTGTGAAGGGGACTTCTGAGAAAGCAGAGATAAGTAGGTCTTACATGAATACATACCTTCAATTCAACTTTAACATTGATTCTAAGAAACATTGTTATTAACAACCACTTTTAAGGGCAAAAATAAACAATTTCAAAGTATGTGACCATAATTTTTAATTGATTGTCGGTTTAAATGTTTAACATTTACATGTTTAAAGGGCATAACTTGAATTTTTTGAAGAAAATTTTTTTTCCACTCTGATAAAAAATAATTTGTTTATTTTAAAAAAAATTTCAAAACAAACAATTTTTTCGCGTGGCCCAACATTCAAATCTACGTCTGTGCAAAATTTCATGCTTGTATCACAAAGTGCACAATTATTTTCCTATGCCGCTGTACTATAAACGTTGTTTCGACGATTGAAAAACGTTTGTAAGTTAAACGTTTATTTACAAACGTTTCTGCAACGTTATAGTTACGTTTGGAACATAACGCAAACCATTGTACAACGTTCCTAACCAAAAATAAACGTTGAAAAAACGTTTGCGTGCTACCCGGGATGCTTTCCAATGCAGTAGCCACACATACTAAATGTAAGATGTTTCCGCTGCTCTAGATCTATGTAGTTCATAAAATATATAGGGCCTAGCCTATATAATTTTATAGACGCCTCCATGAAATCTCAGAATGCCAGTAATTAAGAAGCTTGTCATTTGTAAAGTTTTTTCAGCTGAGGCGCAGACATAACCAAATCAACGTGGTCAAGTTGAACTCCCAACTAAACGCTGGTAGGCCTATACTGACCAGGACTGGAAAAAACCTAGGTTTTTAATGAAATTTCTAGCTTTTTAATGTATACACTGCACAATCGCACACTCAACACAAAATTGTGATCGACAAGTAGGCCACACACACGTATATTCTAAACGAAGAGTCTCACAAACGCTGTAGCTTTAATACTAACGACAAACCCAGTGAACGAAGAATGCCATGTGAACGTCACAAGTCACAATTCATAATAAGTTTTAACTTATGACTTTAAACGGTGAGAAACCTGCATCTACTTGCATGATCTATGTGTGTGATATCTTACTCGCTTGAGAACTAACTTAGGAACGCGTAATAGCCTATTAATTAATTATAGATTGAGCTCCCTCCCAATTGACCATGCTACAGACCGAAAATGTAAGCACTTGAGCTCGCCCTCTACCTTGTTATTGGCAGGCTTATGTACGCTGGTCGGGCTACATTTGTCGTGCCAATTGAAATAAAAGTTTTTATTCTCTTCAGACGTTATCACCGTCTGACCGACAAGTCTCACAACAAGACTGGCGTCTCTGCGACTTCACAAGTGCAGAGAAACATTTGCTCACTGGCGCAGTACTGTCTAGGCGTTGAATCCCGTCGCTTTAGGGTATAGGCCGACGTACATCTTTGAATAAAAATTAATGGATGCATTTGTGTGTAACTATGCATCATACGTTCATGCGATGTTTGTTTGCAGCAAATGTTCCGGAGAAGAGTTGAGTTCATCTTCGTTGGAGTTGATGACAGCAGCTGTTCCAGTTGTTGACCGATCCATAATGCATCTGATTTCTCGCTTTTTTCGCCTCATATCCCCGTCATAAATGGGCTAATCTTAAATGAGGCGTTTTTCATCAAAGAAACGAATTTTTTAACGTTAGGGCTGCCATTAATTTTCTTTTTGGAGGCACTCCATGGCTGTCAGTATATTTTAGGCCAATAACTCATATAATTATTCTTATTTTCGTAGTGGGACTGGTGAAACAAAACCGACGAACCACATTAGCCTAGGGGCTTACATGTTCTCCAAGATTACGTCGACTTAGGTGGCCCTGCATGGTCCTTGTGGCCATGAGAGCAATCCAGACGTCGTTAACGCTGTATAGGATTATCTGAACGCTGCAAAGGCGTTAAACCCCACGTAGCCCACATTTAGATGATTTGAAAGTCAAGCGAACGGAAATCAGCTGCATTATGCCATGAACTGGATTCGAGAAGTAGGGCATAGGCCTACTTGGCTGCCGGAACAGTGCAAACGACAGTTTTATGAGAGGAGCAATGCTGAGCCGCAGTATTTCACAACGGACGTCTAACGACACGCATAAGCAAATACACTGCATACAGGTCCAACTTGTTTTGTATTACACGTTCATTCGTCGTCGTCTTTGTATCTCGATGCGCTGAACATCGGCTGTCATCATCGGAATACCGGGAATAGTACTTTAAAGGCACGTTTAGCTGACATGGTAATATAGTTGCTATTGTTTCGTATAGCTTAATTATGTATTGTAAACATTCAAAACTCTGGTAGGATAATAATAATCCGTCAGTTTTACGCACCTCGAACTGTAACAATGTGGAAACCATATGCCTACAATTATGAGGTCAATGTTGAAAGCGATAAATTTCATTAACCTAGGCCTATATGAGTCTCTCGGCTTCATGAAGAAATATATTTGTCTTATACTACTAGGCAAACTAATAATAAAATTAATAATTGTCGGCGTGAAGATGGCGACACGCTGGCTCAAAGATCGAAAGGACTATGGTTCGATACCCGCTATCCACATACAGTTGACTCGGCCTTCCATTCGCTAGGTGGCGTTTGTAAAATTAGCAGTAACACGTTATATGCCGAATTGCAGGCTGTCATACACTTACATTCGACTCCAGTTAGACTTGTTGCCATCTGTTACTACTAGGCTACGTCACGTAAATCATACTGCAGTGTGCCAATGTGAACGAATAAACAAAAGATATATATAATACTGATAATAATGTCTGAACTGAACGAAACATAGCCATTATATTAAACTGCATGCTCATCAATTTTTTTAAATTTCTGGTGGGATTACAATTTCAGACTTGAATCCTACAATAAACTTTAATTTGACCATAGTATTAGTCTGTCTCGTATCTATATAACTATATGTTTCAGTTCTTTAAGACTATTCAGTGCTTAGATTTACTACCACAAGTCTCACACTAAACCTATCTTTCACTAACCGACTGACGTTGCTTACTTAATCGTTTCACAAGTTTTTAACCAAGTAAGCGCCATCCATGGTCCGGAACTGGGGATAGTCCTAGTGGAGTTAACTAAAATGCATGGCATGAATAAACCTAGGTCTTTAAGTTTATCAAGGCTTTTCTACATAGGCTATGTACAGTCGCACATCGGACACAACATTAAGGCCGAGAGATACATGAAGAACTCTATAAGCCTGTCTTGCTAATGAAAAATTCAGGGAGTGAAGAATGCTGTGTGAACGTCATAAATTACAATTGCAATAAATTTTAAACTTTAGACTTCAAATATAAAATATCTAATTAAACAGAAATCACTTTTAAAGTTTTTAAATAGAAAATTACTAAGGAGTTGCTAAAACACTGCAGAGCTGTACTGCAAACCAGCACGTCCACAGGTGGTGGATAGTGGAATGCCCTTCAGTACGAAGGGTAGCTGTGAAATAAGCGAGGGCTGTGCATGACGAATAAGCAGTCGTGAACCAACAGAGGCAACATCACCAGGGTGCATTGGGGTGGTGAGTGGCAACAACACCTCCTTGAAAACTGCATGTACCCATTGACGAAGTTGTGGTATGCCGAGATGATGTTGCCATCACAATAAACCTCGCCCCCACTGCCCAGCGGATGCCTCGGGAGAAGAGCAGGGCTAGAAGAATATAAACTCTGACGTCAAACTGCTACCTCGCTCGCATCTTATTCTTACAACAGCAGTGCCAGTCCCAGCCTGAAAACAATAGGAGGGTCGATCGAATGGGTGTAGATACATCAGCCATAAAGAAACAAGACAATAGAAATCCAATGCACAGACAAGACATAGAAACTCTTGGATACAGGTATTGGGGTTGTAGTAGACACTATGGGCTTTAGAACCAGGGAGTGTGCAGCAGCCTTTAATGGTCTCTGGAAACAGAGATCAAGGGTGCATATGACACTTACTGCATGTACCACATTTGAGCATGTGACATTGTAGCTTCTACATAGCTAGGTAGAAGCTTCTACATAGGTAGGTATGTCTTGTAACTGTTGGTGGAAGTGTAGATTTATATATTCAAATCTTAAGGGTCACACACACTCCAGATATATGTTGGACATTAAGGTATTTAGAAGTGTTAATAAAAATGGAGTGTATTCACCAAGTCTGAATATAGAGTCATGTTGAAGGTTAAAATTACTATACAGCAGGAGATGCAAACAATGTATACCCTCAGATCTATATTATGTACATTTATAAGAGTGTCTCAAGCATCTGCAGACCCTTCATGTCATTCATGTTTCAATACGTGTACATGTATTAATAATTCCTACACAATTAAAGAAATTTTCTCCTTTAGCTGAATAACAGATTGGACAGTCAATTTAAGACAAAACTTAAATGCTAACCATGATCACAATTTAAGTTTGTCCTGAACAAAGCTATTGGCTTCTTGTAATAACTGCTTCATTATGTCATAGTTTGCATGAGAAACTGCTGCTTCCAGGCCAAACCATTCATATCGTTGATGCTCGTGGGATATCACAACTGGTATTTTAGGATCTTTAAGCTCAGCCAACCAATAGATGACCTTCTTTGGTTGACCTCTTGCTCTATACTCAAGGACTTTCTTAAAGCCATCAACAACAAGTAAATCATTCTTTAATAGTCCAGCCTCCTCAGCCGTTTCTCGAAAGGCTGCCTCAATCTCCGTCTCTCCAGGATCAACGTGACCTGCAACCGAAAATACATTAACCTTTTACTCGTTTACCTCGAATATACTCGCCGGCTGCTATCCAGTCTACAGCGTTCACGTCAAGATAACTCGCCGTTCATAGTCCTGAACATACCCTACTAGTTTGCAACGAATTATCTCGCTATATTATTTGTCTACATGGTATTTATCTATCAGCTAGATCGTCAATGCAAATAAATGGTGTCTCTCTAGTTGTCTTCGTGTTATTTATATTGGTATTTTTTTCAATTTTGAAATAATTTGTGACACTGCAAATGTCTAACACAGCTAAGAAAAGCAATTTTTAGATGAGTGATGTGAACGTTGTTCAAGAAAAAGTTTGAGACAATGATTCGTTTGATGAATCGGACTTTCAGAGGTCTGACTATACAGAATACTTATGAGAAGACTTTTCGGACAGATGCTGCCTTTCAGGTTAAAAATTTTGGCCATTTTGCGTACGGATGCGTATGGTGGGGAGGGGTCCAGAAAATATGTATGTACGCAAATATCATTGTCTAATTATGACGTCCACATTACAGAATATGAAAATAAGAACCTAATCAGACTATAATCATGCTTAATAAATTTTATGTAGCATTAAAATGGTTTCAAATGCAAGTATTGTTAGTGTTTTATTTCTTCATAACAGTTAACAAATTTATGGAAGATTTGGTTTCAAAAGTTGTCAGAGAAACGAATTCATTGGCTGCAATACTTATGACTTCAAGGCCATCAGATTCTAATGGAATTTGTGATTATTTTGAACAAACGAACAAGCACAAACAATGATAAATCTGAAGTGTTTGCACTAGTATTACTCAGCAAGGGCCTGTGCAGAAACCTGAACTGCAAGTGTTTGGTCTACAATTTGTAGACTAACTGGCTGCTGTTGGACAGACTATTTTTCTATACAAACTGTGGTGATACATTTTGTACAGTGATATATACTTGGATGTCTATCTCACAGAGAAACATTACTTATAACCTATTTCCATGAACATTTCTTTACCATTATGGTCACAGAAAAATGTAGTATACAAATAACAACACCAAACATCCTTGCATTTAAATTTTTCAGTTAAAACCAATGAGTTATGTTCAAACTCGAAACAGCATGTTCAAGCAAAAATAATTGAATGGTGCAGGCAGGAAATTTTTTTTTAATAAACGGGTAAAGGGTTAAAGAGAGAAAATTTCATAACATTTAACATATTTAGCTGCATATTAGCTGGCAAACAAGGTTGTCCTAGTCATCTCTCAGTGACAATGATTTGAATTAGTTCAAACCACATTAAACATGGTTTGAACTAATGGTCACAAACTTGAACTTGCATATTTATGCAAAAATTTTGTGCATTAATACGCAGGTTCAAGTTTGTCACAATACATCTTGGTTGCTTAAGCATTTTCAATAAATGCTGGGATAATGTCAACACCTTTATTATGGCAAATAGGCAACAAGTATAGGGATCATGGAACTAAATTCAATGGTTTCACAATCAATATCAACTCTAGCACTGTTCAGGGATTGGCTAAGGCCCAACTATGTTGCAGGACCAGACAATCTATGTAGGCTCTGCACATAGTCACAGCCCAAGGTGTATCTGGCCATGGGCTTTAAGAATTGGTACGGGTGACCATAGTAGCCTGTGTGACGTATCCTATCCCGGTATGGTGGGGCATTCCACGTCAGAGGAGAAGGGAAGTGATACCTCCATAGCGACAGCCCAACAGTTGAATAACAATGCCTTAAAACCAATATCTACCCATTTCTGGCAGTCTGGGGAAACCTGGGCCATGTTCTCCATATGAGATCATTCGCATACAGCATATCCCACGTCACCTCCCATCTTGGAAATAATCATAGCTTCTCAAAATAATATATATTAAAATATTTTCAATCTCAAAACAAAATCCTGCTTTTTACTTACTTGGAGCTTCTGCGGCCGAAACTTCGGCCTCACAACTCACGAAAAAACTTCTGCGGCCGAAGGTTCTTCGCATATGAATTATTTCCTTGGTAAAGCGACACTAACCCTGACCCTAACAACGCCTAACTTGATCTAACCGACCACCACGAAGCCTAACCCTACCATAACGGCGCATATTAGAAAATTGAGGTGTTATAAACTTTACATCGCGCCCGAACCTTCGGCCGCAAAAGATTTATCCTTATCCTAAACATAATCATAAACAATCAAATTAAACATAACGACAACCAATTCTGACGCAATCTAAAAGCGGAATTACCCTTTGGTGGCGTCCAGTGGTGAATACCGTCCGATGCCTGCAACAACAAATACTCGATTTGCCTGTTAACCATTCTAAATACTATAAAGCCAGCAGCCACCAAACCTTTACCCGCCATTGTTGTTGTGTTCTATCCATGGGGCATCATTTTTAATACAGAAGACTGTAGAGGAGTGAGAAGACCCATACTAAAGCGATAGCGGAAATTACATTTTGTAGCGCCTTCACTTTTTAATTGTTATTATTTAACTATCACTTTATAACTTGCATAAACAAGTGAATTTTGCGCATAAAAGCGCCTAGTAGGAAATTATAGCCTAATTATAATAACCTACAAAGTCAGCTTGAGATGAAGATCGTAGTCATTGTCTGGATTGAAGAGCAGAGTGCTTCAA
Organism: Bimastos eiseni; assembly: GCA_959347315.1. Lineage (NCBI taxonomy): Eukaryota > Metazoa > Annelida > Clitellata > Crassiclitellata > Lumbricidae > Bimastos > Bimastos eiseni. The sequence goes on from OY365807.1 coordinate 24,461,853, forward strand.
GAGTTCACGTGAGGAAACATAGAAACGAGATGAATTTGCGTGGATCAGTATTTTAGGAGCCTGATCCTTAAGTTTATGCGGGCCTGTATGGGATGCAAGTGTAGTTCACGAAGGGTAAGGTTGACGTGGTCACGAGGCATTAGGTTTTAATAAGCCCTGCAGCTTGATGGAGAACGGTGGCAATTGATTCCATCGAGGATTATAAGTTGTAATAAGCAATAATGATCATTAGGTGACTAAGGCCTGCTCTAGCTAGTGCGCAGAGACATTTTTCGTTTAGACTTTCTAGGTTTGATGAGGCAGTCTGAAACAAGGTCGAGGATAGTACGTAGAGCTATGTCAGTGGTCAGCTTGGGGCGCCATGGTGGCGGTTGGACCAGGTGAACTGTCTTGAGGCATTGAGCTTTAGTCGCATGGATGCGGTGTTTAGTAGCTTAACATAATTATTAATTATTTATTACCGAAATTTGATACCAATCTTCTTCCAGCATTTTTTGCTCAGAAGTGCGCACACACGCCCTGATGGCGCAATTGCAGTTGTACTGCAGAGCAGCGTGCGCGAAGGACCTATAATTGCTCAAGGTCCGTATACAACAGTGACTTCACGGAAGCGGGTCGAACCCGCTTGCTCATCAGCGCACACTGAACGTTACGGGCTGACCGCTCTAAGCGATCGGCCACCGTGCCACACAGTAGCATAATTATCAACGGTGTTTAGGCCTATATAGTATTAATCAACAGTGTTTAGTAGCCCAATTAACGGTGTTTAGTAGGCCAAGCCAATTGTTATTAATCATGTCTACAGTTGCAGATTGCATGGTTAAGCAGAATATAAGGGCAATTGCTTTGAGGCCCCAGTGCATTGTTAAGGTACACGGTACGTAGTGACGTGGGGCTTACTTATGGTAAACAGACTGAAAAGAAAGTAGGCCTATATATATAACTATAATAATCTTAAGGAAGTACACTGACTTCATATACTGGTATAAACATATAGCCCATTAATGCAAAATAATATTATGTTTATGTACTCGATTTTATATAGCGACCGTCTGCCATCGACCCTGTTCATTTATCAATGAATTGATCGGATACGTGATATCTGCAGTGTTGGGCACGAGACCAAAACCTCGAGACCAAGACCTCGAGGTCCAAGCTTGACCAAGACCGGGTGGTCCGAGGCCAAGACCAATACTCTTTTTTCATAAACAATTCAATTTATTTAGACACTAAAACGGAATAACACGCATAAAACATTAATTTTATTGCTGAAAAATGCTAATCTTAATGGCCCAGAAAACAGTTTTACCGGCCAGTCTTAACCCAGACAGCCTAGGTCATTGGCCCAGCAGAGTTTTACTATGGGCACTCGTCGGATCTCTGAGGGGATCGGCACGGTGTGGACCTTCCCTTAACTTTTGTGGGTTCAGGCCTTGGCTTCGGCCTGAGAATATCACATTATAAATTACCTAGTCTATACGATAGGTTCTAAATAAGACTTTTGAACAAGAAGATTAACGTTCCGTTTGAATGGTGTAGTGCACGTAGACGTAGACCTACCTGTACTCGGAATTGTAGATTAACAGCGTCTACACGTTACCGACCACATATTATTAGATTGTTCCAAAACCTTTAAATTTGTGTAAGCACATTTGTAAATGTCTGGTTCCGTTGCAATTGCATTTTTTTGCCCGTAGAAACAGGTAGGCCTATATATAGATGGTCAGCGCGTTATAAATCGATAACAACCGATAGGGCCTAAATATCCGGTGTCTATCATAATCGAAAATAACACACAAATACCAAAGAAATTGCTCTGATACGGCAAATGACCAAGAACGCTAACCAAAGACGGAGACCAATCCCAAGATCGTTCCTTTAAGACCAAGACCGACGCAGTCGAGACTAAGACCAAGACCGATGGTCCGAGACCAAGACCGATGCATTCGAGACCAAGACCAAGACCGCAGTTTTCAGGTCTCGAGACCAAGACCGCGGTCTCGAGACTACATCCCTGGTTATATCCTTCTCCAACGCGCATTGGCCTACCCATACGTCACTCCACTTAAGATTCCCGTGCTAATCCAAAACCGAAATCTCTGAAATAAGTCACCTTCGAGAAGCGAACGGAGATCAGCACTACTCACAGATTTATTTTTGCACTTGTGCAGGAGGGGAAAGTGAAATGATAAATGTGATTTTAATAAGAAAATAGATGTGGACAATCTATATTCAAAATTTACGAACTACAAAGCATATTTAACTGTTCTAGTTCTGCCTACTTCATTAGACCTATGAAATGTTTTTATATCAGATCCAGACAGCAAAAGATAAATTGAGACAGGAGTACGTGTACTTGTCTAAAATTGGATAAACATTCAGTCACATTGACATTGCATTAACTGTACCAAAATTAAACTTAAAATTCTTTAGAGTGCAGTTCGCATAATATAGATAATATACATTTTAAAGTAGAACTTAAAAAAATATAAGCATTAAAGTAAGTACTAAACTTTTGTAGTCTTCAGTATCATTTGTTCAGATATACAGAGGTATTTTGATGCAGTACAGAATGTGACAAAATACAGTAGCCTATTACATATGATTAGAAACTGGTTTGAGAAATTATCGTATCATCATAAGCGAGTCCCTGCATTCCAGTGTCTGTTGTTAAATTAGGTCCACTTGCAGCCCTCACATTTTTGTGCTTTAGGCTACCATTTACTATGCGGAAATCAGTATAAAGGCTTTCTGTTTTCAGTCCTGACCAGCTGTTAGGGCGTTTTTGATGACTGTTCTCGTTGGGAATATTCAGGCTTATAGATCCCTGTGTGTTGTCAGCTGAACCAATCTTCTCTGCTTTTGAATTGGTGGAATTCCATTTAGAATCCCGCTGGCAAGAACTGTCGTCAGTGTTTATTTTCAAACTTTCACTGAACTCAGACGTTTGAGAAACAAATCCAAAATCCTCTGACGGCTGACAACCAATCGAAATTAACTTCTTCTGGATGACGGAGCCAAAAATCTGGATTTCAAGTTCCCGAATTTCCTCCTTCAGTTCCCTATACTGCTCATACCTAACCAGAGTAGGCATTGAGGTGTCGAGATTCTCTTTGGTCACGTTCTTCTTCTTTCCCTTTTTCGGTCGTTTATCTGGTTTCTGTTTTCTGCAACCAACCAACTGAGGATTATTCACCAACGTCAGCAGAATGTGCCACCGATATCTTGCGATGCGGCCTTTCTCAGCTGCTGAACCTGCAATCAAATGTATTTGGATTGTGTTGCCATCAATGTCCTCCATACAAATTATATACTACAGTCAGTTAAACAAATTGACAAAAAACTCTAGTGCTCCTTTTTTTAGAAAGCAAGACATTGCTTAAAAATTACTAATTCATCTCATCATCTGTCGTTCAAATACTCATGAATTGGAGCATTGTTATTGGAGAATTAAATTAGCATATTCTTGTACTATTTGACTTGAAGACACAATCAGATTTTACCCCAAGTTCTACTATAAATATAATTCCAAATCCTGTACAGTGTCAACAGCTCTTCAATAAAGTATACAATTATATAATTAACTACTTAAGACTAAAACATCAATAGAAGCAATAGCTACGTTTCTTTGCTTTTGGTACAATTTGTTCATTTGATTCATCTTTACTTTCAGGCAGAACCATTTCATCATTTCCAATGTTTTTGTTTTCTTGCAAAGACTTGCTAAATCTGTCCTGATCTTTTTCCTGGGCAGTACCCTCTTCTGTCTGAACAAACTTGTCTGTCTCTCCAGTACCAACGACAACCTCTTCCTCCATCTTCTCCATCTCTGCCATTGCCAGTGTTTTCTTTGCCTCTACAAGTTCTTCCATCTGTTCAGCTCTTCCATCCTCTGCTTCTGTGAAACCCTTTGGCAGACAAGATTTATCCGGTTCAGTCTCGATCGTGACGATCTCTTCTGACAGTCTCACACCTTTTCTTTCCTTCATCTCCATGAACTCTTGTCCCTGTTCAGATCCTTCCTCCATTAGGATCAACTCTTTGGCCTTCACTTCCTGCTCAGCTCCTCCCGTCTCCTCTTTCATGAGCTTCTTCAGAGTTTCTCCATCCAATTTCATAAGAGCTTTCTTTTGTCGTGTGACGTCAAGCAGTAGTTGACAAAACACTCGTAGCACAGGGTTGTTGTGAGTATGTTCCATATACAACATACCAAGATACGCATTGTAACCTAAACAACAAATGACAAATGACTTGAATTCTGTACCTGCTAACTGTCTTTGAGCAAACAAAGCACCTCTCAGCAAATGTTATAAAACGGATCTAGCTGTTTTCTAACTTATTAATATTTCTACATTTATATAGCATTTAATGATATAAACATCAATTGATGTTTCAGAAAGTTCAAAGCAAATGTGTGTGTGTGTGTGTGTGTGTATGCTTTTGCACAAGATCTTCCTTACATAGCAATGCTGCTCAAAACATTGCCATTAAATTACTAGGTGATACCTTTACTACTGAATAAGGTAAGTAGGCCTATACTTTGTATATTCAGTTGTTAAAGATGAAGACAATGGGACACTTAATCACTCGAAAACCAGTAATATGGGAGTCAAGTTGTTACCATTCCATTCAGTGATTTTCTTAATTATCAAAATAATGCTTTAGACTTGCTAAATTTATGCTGATAGTAAAATAAAAACATAAAGACCCGGACCAAACATGAGAAAATAACTAGATTTGACAACTGACCATAATAATGAATGGAGCTAATTTTTTCATATCCTTTGTCACCAAATGGTGTGCATCAGGTTCTGATGATGATGATGACACTTGTCAGTAAAGTTTACCTATGTCCTGCGTCTCCAGTCCTGACATAAGTACACAGCGATCGAGACGACCAAGAAAGATGAGTCCGAAGATGAGTCCCTGAAGTATACGATACAAGCACGAGAACAATCCAGTCGCAATATTCGCCATGAAGAAGAAATAATTGACCAAGTGGAACGCTCGCCTACAAACACACATCAGCTGAGACCAACTGTTAGCACAGAGCAATCATTATTTCTTAACCCTTTAACGACCAGCGTGTACCAAAGTGTAAGGCATAATCCACAATGCTGGTCATTAAAGGGTTAAACAATGTGGTAATTGAAACCTATAGACAGCAGGTCAAACACATCACCAGATATTACAGTCTAAACTAGTGATGATCAACCAAACAACTAGACAATTAGCGAATAAAATTGAGAACAATGTTCAAACTGCTGAGCACAATGCAGTTCCAATGATGGACATTGGGCACCCTCAATTTTTCATACACATGGAACAAAAGTCCCATAAAATACAAACACTGATCTGTCACAGATGGCTTAAAAAAATATTCTCAGCCCATCTAAAGTGACAACCATTTCAATTCGTTAAACAGTCCTGCATGGTGGCATTTAAAGGTTCTAAAAGGTGCTGTGCAAATAGACAGATAACAAAAACCATATGTACTAAACAATACATATTAAACAATACATACTAAAACTAAAAAAAACATACTAAACAATCTGAAAATAATAAGCATGACTTGATGTTAACCTATTGTCAAGTGCAAGCGGTTTATATTTGTCATCTTTTTCGATTTTGTCCTGAAGGAAGAACCTGCGAGAAATGACGGTTTGAATGGCACGCAGAGATACACTGAAGACGAGTGGAACACTGGAAAAACAGCAAACAATTTATTTAAGGACAAATTCAAATCGTCAAAGACAGTTGAAAGAATTCAGCAGAAGATTAGAATTGAATTTGCTGAGCAGCAGAGGGGTTATATCCCAACATCATTGTAGCAACTTCCTCATCTTTACTCAATGGTGAGAATTGAGTTGGCTCATTGGCAGGGGGGCTATCAACGCGTGGTGGCGTAATGCCAATGAACCTGCCTTCAGACAGAGAACTCAACATCATCATCAAAGCAAGATTAAGAGTGACAGCACAAATGGAAAAGTATGCTTTGATCTTCCTCCAAGCTTCCCGTGCATGGTCTGGCCTTGTTGGTGTCTGTGAGGACGACAACAGAAAACCACCTCACTCATCTCATCCACAAATTAAAAGATAAGCTTTGATCCTCCTCTAGGCTACCACTGTATGCTCTGGTCTAGCTTTGCTAATGCTGACCAGTGTGCATGTCTCAACGCAATAATATGGAAAACAGAACAGCTCAAGCTTCTGTCTTTTGACCAGGACTTCTCATGACCTCTGTGGCCATGAAGATTTCTCTCTTTTCTCTTCTGTCCTTCACAATCCTAGTAAAGTCCTAGGTTGCCTTTTGCATTCTTGGTAATCTATGGAGATTTGCTAGAGTTTGCGGAGGATGAGAGGAACTATGGGGAACAGATCGTGTACATATCTCCAAAGGTTTAAAGAATTTGATGAATGTAATCAAACAAGAAAGAAGCAATATAATTGTTAGCATACAACAGATGACTGTACTATACAATGATAAAAGTTTCAGTCCAGAAATGTCTGTTTGCTTGTTCCCAATGACGGTCGGTGAGATGATTCAAGGGCTTGACGGAAAGAATTAAACCACGCTTTTTTCCATGAGTTTATGTCTAGGTAAAACTAAGTTGACCTACATGCAGAAGTTGACAAAGAACATAACGATATCAGTTATTCCATTCATGAGAGGGAGTACGATCAGTAGGCAGAAGAGCACGGCCAACACCCAAAGCACAAAATTCAGCACAAAATATCCTAAAACAGAGAAAATACAAACACAAATTAAGTTTCTACATGAAAGAAAATCACTTCTTATATTTTTCTTATTGTTATCGCAATTTCAAATTTCTCAGTAACTCTTCAAGGTTTGCTAAGTGAGAATCACACACCACACGATGATTCAGTTAGTCAGAAATGAGTAATAGGACTACAGTAATATACAACACCATGAGTGTAGAACGATTAAGTGAATCCTTTGTTTTAATAGTTGGAATATATTGCATCAACATATATTGCATGAACATAATAAATTAATTATATAGTCTTAACCATTTTAAACTGACATGCATGCATGAAAGAAAGGACTAGTCAGCCTCAAGGGGCATTAGGATATGATCTCACTCCTTACTAATTTTCATGCCAGTGTGTTATTCATTATTCCACTACTCCTAATGACCAGAAATTCTGTTATTACCCCATATCATGTAGGCGATCTGAAATCCAGCAAACAGCATACAGTTACGCTGAAAACAAGAACAAGAGAATATTTGAAAAATTCAATTTAAACTAGGATTCTTCTACCAGTTTCCACATTTTTGGAAAAATTACTGTTGCTGAATTATAAGTGTTTCCCTTATCATCACATTACAGTCGTCTTTTCAATGCCTGCAACAACTTGAGTTATTTTTTCATTTAATCTTCATTTAAACACTAATAATTATTAAAAGTGCAACATGAATATTCCATTATATTTTTCCATGTCTCACATCCTTTCCTAATCTGTTTACTTATTTACTATGGAAGGAAAAGTCATCGCAACTGAAGGCATAGTGTGTTGACCATGCGGTTAAAAAGGTCAGTACTTGATGGAACATGCATCGTGATTGATTTCCCTTTGACTAATGTTATCATTATTTGGTAAATAGGCTTTAAATTACATTCCCTAAGATCACTTACCTGTAATCAGTATGATAATGGCTTGAATTTGATTAAAGACTTACAATAGTCAAGGAATTATCTTGTTTCTGAATAGAAGACGGAATGAATTCCTTCTGGCCCCGAAACAGTTTCATTGTGTCCTTTCTGTTAAATAACCGACTTTTTATATTAAAACATTTATTGCAACACAAAATGCTGAAGTTGTAATTTATCATTCCATCTTCATACTTCATAAGCAAATCATAATTGTAATCTTAAGGCTTACTGAGTCCAAAAGAGCAAAGTCATGGGAACCAGCTTATTCAAAAGCACACAGTGAAAACAATATTTATAGGCAAAAGATTGTATGGTCAGGCAGACAGTTTAAGCGGAGTGTGTTTACAATTGGAACAGCAACAAAGGTAATGGCAGAGGTTAAGGTCTTTCTTTGGTAACAAAACTTCACTTTTTAGTTTATAATACCAAGATATCGAATTCTCACTAAAAATATGCTTATAACATAAATCAAAACTAGTCTAGCTAAAAAAATTAAAGCACTACCATGGAAAATATTTAACAGCAGAATTCACTCAAGATAAATGGAGCAACATAAATACTAAATGTGATCACACTGCATTTAAATAGCATTATTTCAGATTTAAATTTGAAACATTCTGAAGAATTACTTGGTTACAAATGAATGGGTAGCTCTAACTGGACACGCAGTCCTTGCTAAGGGAGTTTTTAATGACAAATTGTAAAAAAAATGTTAAATAATGACAGTAGATCTTGGTATATGTACATACATGTATTGTATATGTATGCGAACCTGTACTTAAGAACAATGAAAATGACGTTGACGGCAAATAGAGCTAAAGCAATACCAGTTGCAACGATCCAGGAAACTGAAAAAGACCAAATATTATTTCCATATATATCATGACACAGTTTATACATTTTCAGTTCATTGAACAATTGTGTAAAAGTAAAAACTGAATGAGGAGTTTGAACTTGATCATGGACGAAAATGCAAAAAAACAGAAAATGTTGCCACAAAGAGAGGTCAGAGGAAGTAAAGAAGGAAGGAGGAAATGGAAAAGGAAGGAAAGAAGGAAGCAATGAGGAAGCAATGACGAAAGGAAGTAATGAAGAAAGAAATAATGATAAAAGGATGGAAGCAAGGAATGGAATGACAAACTTAAGCAAAACAGGATGGAACAAAATAAAGACAAAAGGGAGAAATCAAAGAAAGAACTGAAAAATAAGAAAGGAATTGATGCATTGATAGATTTGATGAAGTAGAGATGAATGGGACAAGAGGAATAAGAAAGTAAAAAACCTAGGCATGTCTGAAAAACAAGGTTTTGACATTAGCCTTCATAGAACTGGTACTTACTACTTACCATTCAACATGGTGACAGAAGTGTACAGGTTTTGTAACAGAGTGTCATTCCTTGGCAACCCAGAGACATTGGCAAAATGATTCACTTGTTGAGTTGCCCACAGAGTAAAGTATGCATTCGACACCATGTAGACTAATCCAAGCTAAAAATGTACATAAGTTACAACAGATGGCAACATAATTCTATTCTATTCCATTTACGGATTTATAAAGCGCCTCTCACAGTACAACCTAATCAGAGGCGCTACCAGTGCGAAAAAACCCTAGAGAAAAGAAACATCTTAAGAGAAAAATATGCTTATAACATAAATGAGCAGAAACAGTTGATAAGATAAGATACTAAGATAAGATTGCAGAACGAGTCACAGCATGAAGACTGTTCCATGGTGAAGGGCCAACAGAGGCATAGGCAGTTCTAGATCAATGTACAGAAGGTCCTGACGGTCTAACAAGTGGAGAGGATGTCCAGAGGTAGTCGAGATAGGTTGCCTGATAAGATCACAAAGATAGAGTGGAGCTTGATCCAGAAACGTTTTGCATGTAAGAAAGAGGATTTTGAACTGAATCGTATCAGTTAGGGGAAGCCACTGAAGATGTTGAATCATGAAAGTAGAGATATGTGAGAAACGAGGAAGATGGGCAATCAAACGAGCAGCTGCGTTGAGTACAAACTGGAGCGGAGAGATCAATTAATGGTGAAAATGATCAGATATGAGATGCTTGCCTAGATTTTATGAAGTAGAGAAAAATGGTTGTGTTTGTCCTTGTGGTCGTGCTTGTCTATGTGGTCCTATTTGTCTGTGTGGTAGTGTTAGTCTGTCTGTATGCTTGTTTCTATCCGTCTGTGAGGACTGTGTATGTGTTGTCTGCCCTCCTCGAAAGTACCCCTCTTATCACTCTCCTCTTATAGCCGAACTCATTTGGCCTCTTTCTGTCTCTCTGCCTTTTTCTTTGTTTTCACCCTGTAGGTCTATCCATATGTCAATCTCTTATTAAGAAGCCATTTGTCTGTTTCTTGTCTTCTTGTCTTTTTCTGACTTTTCTTAATCTCTTTGTGTTTGTTTCTCTTCATCTGAGCCTCTCTGTCTGGACCTCTCAGCTTTATTGCCTGAGCACTCCTTCTATACTTCCGTGTTTTTCTTCTCCTCTGTTTCTGTTTTTCCATAGGTGATGAACTCTGACCTGATAAGTGCAGCAGATGACAACAAACAGTGAGCAGATTATTCGACTGGAATATTTGAAGTGTGAATTCTTCTCATAAATGTATTTCCGTATAAATTCGTAAACTTTCTCGCATTTATTATTCTCCGTTCGTTCTCTGAAACAGTTTCAACAACCAACACAGAGCAATTTCTCCATCTGGGTCTAAATGGGTAAGCATATTAGTGCAGAAATATATGCAGTTTTCAATTTTAATTTAATTTTGGAGCAGTTTTCAAACTTTAATTTAAATCATATTAAAATAATCGTTATACGTCCAACCAACTCTGCTAGCCATAAGTCATTCAACAAATACTTCGATAGCAGAGAATGCCAGCTGAACATATTCCACAAAATGCAATATTCAAATAAACAGAAACAAGGGAAGACCAAGACTACACTGGATAGGCAATATAAATGAGACCATAACAAAACTCTTCCAATGTTTGCACTCTGATAGTGCCAGTCCCAGGCCTGGATAAAGGAGGAGGGTGACGCTAATAATCTTTGTTATCACACAATGTCATTAAATTGCAATTCTACTATTACTTTGTGGGAGAAGTATGCATAACAATCGACCGAGAACAATGGAGATAATTTATTTTTAACCACAGCTGCCAAATGTCAGAAACTGATGATGCTTAGATGAAAAATTAACAAAACATGATGTTTTTCTAGTCAAGCTAGATGTACACTCGCTGTACTCTTCACACCTTCGTATTACAATTGTTGGTAAGTGCAGAAGTCAGCGCTCATGAATAAGTTGGTGCATTCTAATTTTTGGAGACTAAGATTACAATTACAATGCTATACAGTGATAATTATGTTAAGGTCTGGTCATTTGAGATTCTGAGTAATGCACATTTTTGGCTTGCATGAATAAGACTTGAGCAAAATAGTAACAATGTGTATGCCAGTAACTATGGTGCACTGTAGACTTATAGAATACAAAATAATGCAAACACTATTTTCACTTCATTACCTGCAGTTAATTCGTTCTCGGACATAGTTGATGTGCCAGACTTCAGCAATATTCTGCTTGAATTCCTATTTAACCATAAACATGTGTTTTGATCCATTTACATCATCACTACTTAACATAAATTGTCAGTTTTCTAGGAGTTTAAATAAATTTTCACCTTCTTTAAATCAAATCACATCAATCAATCAATAAACGTCAATTTGATATAGCGCCCCTTCAAGGTATCTACTCAGAGGCGCTCCCAGTCTGACTACGGCTGAAAAAACGGATTTCAACGAACAGTAAAATGCATGCAAGGAATTTCTCGGCAAGAGGCGTAGCTCCTGAGGAGCCCATTCCAGATGGTCGGGCCAACCACTGAAAAAGCCCAATGTTGCATCGTTGTGGTATGAGTGAAAGGGACAACCAGGTTCCCATCAGCAGTTGGCGTCGGTCACTAGTGGCCTCGACGGACCGACACAACTCACATGAACACTGCCTGGTCAAAAATCATTTATTTTAACTTGATTAAATGATAAATTGTCCGATTGAGGTTAGGAAGTTTCATTTATTTTATAAAGAAAGATGGTGGATGAAGATTACACGTAGCTGTGATTTTTAAATTACATCGAGAAAGATGTGACAAAAGTGACTTAATATTGCAATAAGTTTAAGCTTCAAATATGTTGAACTGTATAGTTTCTAAGCCAAAATAAAATGATTACTGCTCACTGCAGCTAAGTGTACCAGTGCTTAACTTGATATCAGCTCCGAGGATCCAGCCAAGAGGTCTAGTATGAGGATTCGAGCTTGCCTCAAGACAGTTACTATACATGTAGAGACAATATCCACAAGCAATATGTCAGCGCTTAGGAATAAGTTGGTGCACTTAGCTTTAGAGTTGCACTTCAGAAAGTTTGAGTTAACGATCATGTTTCTTGAGCAGGGCTTCAAGCACCATCGCTTAGCACCACCAAATGATGCTTTGTCACTAGTAATAGTACTTGGTAAATACAGAAATTTAGCAATAACACCACATGCATCAGCATTCACAGCCATATCTGCTACTCCTGATATGTTGAAGAATTTGACAGCTTTCAGTTGGCTCAACAGAATTTATTCATTCATTATTCATTCATTCATTCTTTGCACTTATATAGCGCCCCTTCCAGCCCAACTCTGGCGATAAAGAGCAGTTGTCAGATGCTTGTAAAAGATGCATGCAGAGTCTCTGGCTAGAACAGAGGAAGGTCGGTTATTCCCTATGGTCGGACCAACCACTGAAAAGGCATGATTTGCATCTTGAAGTGTGCACAAAGGGAACCACAAGTTCACCTCGAGATGCAGAATGAATATTTCTGCAGGTAAATCAAGCCTGAGCTGGAGCAACAAAGCTTCTGCAGAGGGGTGGGCACTCCATAACTGGTATCACCAGACCTAGACCGAGATCGTAAATTCTTAAAGTCGATGGGATTGAAAATAGGAGATCAGAGACAAAACTTTTAAATATAGAAACAAAAATAGGACAGCAAAACATAAACTGACAAATAGTTACTGAGATAAGACCTGTCTGATAGGAGTTTTGTCCAAAATAGCTTTGCCGAAGTTAAACAGAAATTTTGCCGCAATTCCAGCGAGACAGATGATGTTTGGCAGACTGAGAACCAAGCCAGCATAAGGCAAAACCTGAAACAAGATCCAAAAATGCAAGCAGACATAAGTCAATTCTATGCGATGTAGCACCACTTCGTAGTTCCTTTCACCAGATGCGCCGTTTGCGAGTAATATCTCGCTCTCTTATCCTCAGCGCCTCAGCTACTCTAGTTCACGCTTTCGCTACCAGTACCTTGACTATTGCTCCTCAATACACGCTGGCCTCTTGCAGGTTCAGATTGGGTGCTTGGAGCAGGTTTTGCGCACGGCTGCATGATTGATTGGTGGCATATACCAGAGCGAGTCATGTATCTGACTACATGAGAGAAGTCCTGCATTGGTTGCCTTTACCCCAGCACATCCTATTTAGGGTATCTGCCTTTGTTTGGCACTGCTTTGATGGTACTGGGCCTGCTTATTTTCAGGAGCCATGCCGCCCAATCTCAGCCAGTACTGGTCGACGAGGCATCAATCAGTGGTTGCCCCATTGCAACATAGTTTTTTTACACACATGTTAGGTCAAAGGTGACAACATTGTCCAATGCAGCGTACATTGTCCTAATATGTCTGTGGTCAGTGGGATAACGAGAAATCATACCCTACTGAGCAGAAATCGACTAATGACATGATGAAAGGCTTGTAGTGTTTGCCAATAGTCCAAACCTCATTGCATAGGGTGAAAAGCCAACCACTGCTAGGTATGAAACCCTAAATCCTCACAAATATGAATTTATGTCAGTCCAATACTCCATTAAACATAACATAACATAGCATTTTATTTGCACAGCAAATGACTCACAACAACACTTAAAAGCACAGCAACATTACACTGCTAGCTAAGAAAGTTGCAAGCTTATTGTACAAGACTTATCCAAAACTCACCAGAACGCCCATCATCATGACATTCACATCCTCAAATCGCTCTGCTGGCTAAAATTTCCAGAGTGATTCCCCTTCAAAGTTCTTTTTACTAACCTACCACTTCCTAAAATACTTCAAGCCAGCGCATCTTTGCAAACTCTTCACCATCCAGCCAACTCGTTCTGCCCGATCATCCTGTATTGTCTGTTCTGCTCCCACAATGCCTTTAATGGTGTTGTCATTGTCTTTAAGTCTTTCCATGAATTTTCTATCAGGGTCTGTCTTATATTCTTTTTCCTCTGGATGAATTGCAGTTTTATCTGGGCCTTCTTTATTGGCATTATAAAAATGCACACTTCACATTGAAGTATGCCTAAGAAGTGGCTATTCCATAGGTAAACTAAAAAAATCATTCTTCTTCAATGACAAATTACACCTACTCTTAAGACAAGCACCCTAGAACTGCTGTTGCAAAATATGGACAATTTGCAGGTAATGCAGAGCCACTTGCCTCTGGTATGGGATCCAAAGTACACTTAAGCAGCTGCCTGATGCTTGCCAAAAGCCTGCAACAGCAAAGGACACTCTGTTTGTACATATATATATTTATACAAAACAAATATGTTATACAATTTTTAAGAAAGAACAACAACGATGATGGGAAAAAGTTATTTTAAAGGGATTTCCAAATAAAAGGTGGACTCGTGATGGAGAAAATTCTCTCCTTTTAAAGATCGATAAAACTATTTTATCGACCTTTGACAGAAGAGAATTTATTCCATCAAGTGTCCGAACCCTTTATCTAAAAATTCCTTTCTAGCCATTCATGGGCAAAGGTTGTGGTCGCCCACAAATGGCTAGAATGTTTGACATGTGTCTGTCAACATGCATTGTATTCTGCATTGGCTCCCTTACCACGGTGCATTGTATTTCGGGTTGCGTTCTTGGTCTGGCACTGTCTCTGTGTGGTGGTGTCTCACAGGGAACTGCGCTTTGCCGCCCAAGGCCTTCTCATCATCCCATTAACATGTACAGCCTCAATGCATCATTTCCGTCCTGGGCCCTACCACCTGGAATCACTTAGGAATCCCTCTCATCCATTTCCTCTTTTCTCAAATAGTCCTATTTGACCATGGTCGAAATGGAAGGGCCTCTGGGTAGTTTCCTTGAAGAGGTGCTATTTCATTGAACGATTGATCGACATTAATTTTTAAACTGACAAACCACAGTGTGATTACAAGCATAGTATGAACAAATGATAGCAAGTTATTACAAAAGCCAAATTTTGATAGCCATGCAAGGCTCCCATTAAGCCATACATCTGATTAAAACAGTGGCAATGCCTAGCAAAAGAAGGGCTAATAAACCTCACTTTTTCGGCTCTGAGCGTCTGTGTTTCATTCAATATTCTGCAGCCTCCCTACAAATTATGTCATCCAGGAGTGAAAGAATTAGAGTGATTAAATACACTCAACTAAATGCAGCTGAGATGAAGGAGACTGACAGACGAATGCGTGTACACCTGTACATCATCTGTAAAGAGCTGACCAGCAGTTCCAGAGAGTGGGAACAGAGAGGGAATATCAACTGTGTATAGAATGAAACGCAAGGGACCCAGGACTGAGCCTTGAGGAACACCCTGTTCAAGGTAACTTATTTTATTCTGGAATTACCTGAGATAATGATGGGGGTATGGTCAGACGACAGTGATCAAAACCAACAACGAGTATTGGCCCTGTTAATCCATAAGAAAGAAGAAGTCACATGCACTACAGCAAAGCAATTGGCCGCTACGGTTGGGCTCCTTTGGAAAATTGCTCAATGTTTGCCAATGTCCTCTAAAAATATCTGTACAGTGCCAAGAGATAATCAACTTCTTGGTTAATGAGGATTCTAGTTATTATCCAGTGACAGCATGCAAATAGTTTTCTTGATAGCTGATAAATTATTATTAGTCAAATATCTTTCAAATTACCAATCAGCATGCAAGAGATCATAAAGAAGACAGAGACATATATATATATCAACACTACTAGCCAACAGAAAAAACAATGGACATCATGACTATTAGCTAATATCCTGCCAACAATTTGCTGGAAAAGCATGCAAGTGAAACAGGTAAACAGAGCTGACCCATACAGGTCCTAGGAATTCTAGACTTAACCATTTTGCTATCTACTCAGAAAGTCTTTAAGTTGTTCATATAATTTTGCAAAATTTGGGTATTATTATCCGACAGCTCAGAGCATGCTCAGGACTTGATAGCAGTCTAGCGATTTCCCTGCTCTTTTAATTCTTCTATATTACACGAAAAGAGCCACAATGCACAGTTCCAATGAGGCCAAGTTGAAGTTAGGTGTGCATACCTACATGATTGTAAAATATGCTGTGGCCACCACAGACGTATATGTCTGCACCATGTGCTATTAAATTTTAAGATAAAATTTTTTTGATGAAATGTCAACTATGCTTTAGAAGCTACAGGAAAATATGTCAACTAAAGACAAGTTGAATAAACAGTTGCCTCATTCATGGTTCTTTGATTTGAGGCAGGTGAGTTTTGCTTTGGCTCGAATGAAATCTCTTCAGCTGTATGGTGTTCATCAAGGGGAAAGGATACCTCAGAGCATCTGAGATACCTCATAGACACCTCACATCGTGTTATATAAGTGCATGATGACCAGTGCTTCTATTGAAAGACTTTAGTTGGATGACTGATTGTAGTGATTGGGCATTCAGTAATGACCATGGTGTGAGAGGAGAAACAAGTCAATATTCGGAAAAGTTGCAGCAAAATTGTAATTCACGTGCATATGGTAATAATAGTAAGAGACATTTGTTGATATGAAAACAATTCACATCCAGGTTGGTCAATATTTTATCGAGTTAGTTAAAGATTTTGACTGACATCAGAACCGGTCAATCGGTAAAACGTTGCTGAAAATCACACATATTTTACATAACAGGAAGAGGCTAATTCTTTACAAACCACTTACAAGCAACCAATAGTTTCTGCAGTCTGTAAATGTGAAATAATACAAAGTAATCGCCAGAAGATCACCCATAGGTGTCACATACAGTACATGTATATTTCCTGTGGATGAGTAAGCAATTTGAGCAGGCAGTTCTGTTACAACTCAGCAGGTCCACTCTTTAGCCCATAGCTGAAATTCAATTATTTACCATCATGAAAACTTGTTTTATTTAAATTCCCCATTTCATAGTCATATTGCACAAATTTGATTTCATAGAATTACTATTTTATTCGGCAGACAAACCCCAGGACTTAACTGTACTTGCCTTACCTTGATTGTAGGTACCAAACTGTATCATCATAACAAATCTGCTATAGAATTATGCACTTTATCAATTAAGATTCAATTAGAAGAGAAGCACGTACCACGTTCCAGAAAAAATAAATCCGATCATTGATCCAGATGTGACGTGATGCGTTTGGATGCAGGCAAACAGAGGAAAGTATATAATGCAGACCTCAAGCGCCGTTACCAAGCCAACGAACACTATGCGACAGAACACATACACTATCGCCATGGCATTTGATAAATTGTAACAAATGGTTGATAAGACTATACTTCATTATGAATACAGGAACCGACAAGCCATACACAAGAATTGCAACTTTAATTTATAATTTTAATTAGAGATATTATGTTGCACTGTATCACAGGAAAATCCTAACTCCAAGGGCACTCTTTATGGCAGCCTATAATTATGATATTAAATGTAACAGAATTAAATTACCAGAAATATTTTAATCAGCAATCAATGCAAAGAAAACCATTGGACTCCAGTAGAAAGTTTGTTTCTGAATCACAAACTTTGAACAGTATCCGCTACTGAGCCTATGCCATGAGCAACCTTAAATAAGCAAATAGGGAACATTTAAGTCTATGAATAATTCCTATGATCCTGGAGACCTTATTCGACACATGCTCGACATGAGCATCCCAGGTGAGGTTCTCATTATTGATAACTACAACAATTTTACTCAAAATGTTCGACTGGGTGTCATCTATGATTAAAGTAGGATTAAGGGATTCAGATACACTTTTCCAGTGACTATTTAATATGTACAACAAGGTAAGATTTAGTCAGAGTTAGACGGTGTTTACAGGTCCATTAACCATCAAGTACACACATCCAGCCCAAACAATGGATTCTTATTCAAAGTTTACAGATGACATCAAATACTACAGAGTTTCTGTATACATCAAGTTGCATCGATAATTAATCTGTAATGATTTGTCATCTTTGAAATAAAATGAAAATTATTATATTATTATGCATTATTTTATGCTACAAAATTTAGCATTATATAGTGCATAATAATATAATAATTGTATATGTATGTGTTTGTAACATAATAACTATGCTTTTGCATGTGCTACTATATCACATTGCTCTTGTATATGTTGCGCTACATTACGCATAACCAATGCCACATTACTGTTACCACAGAGCACAATACAAGGATCAAGAAACTTGCTCACCTTTGGCCACCTGGGGTGCTTCAAATCCGAAATACTGAGGGCCGAGAAAAATGACAACAATGGTATTCGTAATCGCCCCAAATGCGCAGGCATATGACCACCGGTTATCAAAATCATCCAAAAGATTGATTGGCCTAAATAACGTAACATTAACAATTCGTAATGACAACTTCAAGTAACCAAATAACTCTCATTAAGTTAATAACAAAAAACATAACTACATGTATTTACAGTAAGTTCATGATAATAAAATTAGGATGGAAAATGTTTTAAGCTCTTATAGCCCCACCAGAGATTTTACTCATAGGGGTCTATAGCAAAGCTTTAAGATTATAATGCAGTTAATAATAACAAGTAAAATTCACATCGAATTATGGCGAATGAGCTGGTTAATAGACTCAAGCTAAAGCAAAAACCTCTAGCAAAAAGAAAAGATTTTAAAGTATTGTTATTGAAACTTGGCAACTGGTAAAGAAAAAACTGCCAACCACGTGAAAGTTAAAAGTTTTAAAAAATATTTCACTTCAGAATGGGGTGGGGAGATGGCTGAATGGGGAGATGGCTGAATGGGTGAGATAGCTGAATGGCAACAGGTTACACGAAGATCAGAAGAATGCGAGTTTAATACCCACAAAAGGTTGACTAATCCTTCCATTCGCTAGATAGCTTTGGTAAAATGAGCAGTAGCGCAGATGGGTGCCGTGCAGGCTGCCATACAATTGAATTTGATTCTTGTTAAACTTATTATCATCTGTTACAACTATATCACGTAATCATTCTGCAGTTTGTCAGTTTGAATTGAATAAATAAAAATACACTATTACATTACACAAATTATATATTATATGTGAAGATCTGAGATCATAACGAACTCTAACATTGGGCCCACATTGACCCACAGATGATCCCATATGGCACAATATGAGTCTGTTGTTGACCCAGTGAATGTGACTTAACACAGAAGGTCTGAAGAAGAAATGAAAGTAAGTAAGGCAACATACATTAAGAATGTATAACTACTTACTTACACTGCTAATCCAGGCTTTGCACCACAGCATGTTGTGTTCAGATGAATCCTTCTGTTCATGAAACTCATAGCAACTATTATGATCACCTGTAGTCAGATTATCCATCATCCAGTTAATTATAAATTAATGATAAATTGGCTGATTAAGGTCAGAAAACTTCCCTCATTTTATAAAAGAAAGATGGTGGATGAAGATTATGTGAAGCTGTCATTTTTAAATCACATTGAGAAAGATTTGACAAAAATTTAGCAAGTAATTAGCCATAGTTTCGATCTGGCTAACACACACATATATATTCAAACTAAACACACAATACATTTCCTAAGCAACAAATAACAATCATCACTATAATCTCAAAATGTCTACAGTGCCCAAAAAACAGACAGGGAGCCATGCAAGGCGCCTATGATGCTAAAATCTGATTTGGCCTTGCGAAAGAAGGACTCGTTAACCTTAGGGGTAGCAAGAATCGAACTCAACTCCTTTGCTCTGCATGCTATTGTCTTATCCACATGATCATTTAAAGATTAAACAAACAGTACAGTTGAAGGCAATTACATTTTAAGACCTCTATCCTAAATAATATTATGCAAAACAACACAGGTGAAAATGGATAGAAGATGTCACTTAGTATGAAATTAATGCTTGGTCTGTATGGAAGTCATAGCATTTAAACAATAACTAATTACTGTCTAATATGATGCAGCTAATAAGACCAAAATATCTGTTATTATGAATTATGATTTTCAGCACTGTGAATACAACTCAATACAAGATTCGTCTGATTATGCTTTGTCTTTGTACTTTGCACAGGCCTGCCATGTAGTTTCCAACCAATAACTCATTCGACCCTGACGTCCTTCTGGCAGATACTGAATTTACTGGTACCTAATGCAGACTATGTAATAGAGTAATGACGAAATTTACTTTGGCAACCTGTCTGCATATATCTAAACTGATTTGCACTGTATTCCATAAGTCAGGTCCTGGTAGATTTTAAAGGTTATTAGGCTGATGTAACTTCTAACAATCAGGACACAGTTGGATGTTGGATAAAGGAGTTCAACCAGGAAGACAACAGTTCTTACCGAAACAGCGAATGAGCTGTGAATGAAGTAGTTCATCTCTGTATTGTCACAAACTAAAGATTCATTGAGAGGGGAACTCGTTGTAACAACTTCTTCCGCTCCTGACATCTCTTCCAGATCTCCTGATTCTCCTCCCTCCATTACTTAAGCTAAAGCAAACCCTCAATAGCTTATTCCTTAATGACATAAAAACACAAGCTCTTACAACTTCAATTCCTTCATCTTTGTCATCGTCGTCGTCATCATAGTCGTCGTCGTCATCATCATCATCATCATCATCAACACGACCACCACCACCACCATCGTCACTGCCACCACCACCAAAACAACATAGCCACATTATCATCCACACTGTCATCATAATTGCCACTCATATAAATGTACTGATAAAGTCAACATGTTAAATATAAACATGTGTTATTATGTAATTTAACATTCAGCATAGACATAGCATTAAAGCAGTAGTGAAAAATGTCAATGCAAAACACTCAGTGATTGAGTTCCATTCATTGTAATATGACCCAAGAATTAACCTGGCTTTGCAGATTTCAATTTTGCTATACGGTTGAATATCAAAGACTCACAGAGTTCATGTCATTTGGCACTAAGAAATCTCAGTAATATTTTACATTTACATTATAGTATTTTCATCAATTCAAAAATAGCATAGCCGTCCTCTTCCCACTCAAACCAGACCGCAGAGTGGTATTATTTAATTACTAACTCACAAATAAGTTATTATCAAATCTATTGTGAGCTCTGAGTGAAGTAACAATAGCACTTTCACAATTAAAGTGCTTTGCAATAAATATATTTGACTAATTAAGTCAGCAGAGATGGAAGAAGATGCAGCAAAATCCCTAAGCAACAGTAAGTTGACAAAAGATGGTCCTTTATATAACACCTCTCAAAAACAACCATTAAACACAACATTCACATTTATGTACACAGAAGACAGTTGTCAGACATTACCTTGATAATCGGTTGACAGATGTGTTAAACTGCATTTACCTGAACCTCTTTTATAAAATATGCCACGACATCTGCTCTCTCCGCTGCCTCTTCAAATGTGGGAATAGCGCCTGCTGGAAGAAAATTCACAAAACTATGATGATGGCATAGAAAACCTCCAGAACACTATTATCCCGTGAATCACTATATACTAGAGTCTGTCAGCAAACAAAAATAAATACATATATATATATATATTCATATATATCTTAATAATGACTGTATTTTGATATACATATAGGCCTATATATCAAGTGTATGTTACATATTCCTGCTAATATGGCATACACAGAAAAACTCTCAAGTACCATATAATTAATTCAGCATTAGTGAAATCCTAGTGGAGAACACTTGACGTTATCAGTTACTTGATGAGGCCAAAGTCAACTCATGCGCTATCTTGATAAGAACTTGAACCCCTTTGCCAAGTAGGCCTACATGCTTGTATATGGAATTGTATCGTGTATGCAAGTATATACCTGTGCCGTCTGAATAATTATTTGTTAGTATTTTTATTATTTTTTAACGTAAGGTAATTCGAAGCCCTCAGGATGCAAAAACTATGTCCGGAGATAAAAGTTGATAATCTGGAACTGTTGATCACTTGACAAGTTCTGGTTGGGCAAAATTTCCTCTGAAGGCAAGAGCATTCATGCATTGGATGGCGATTGACGAGCAGCACGGGATCAGATAGCAAGTCTCATTCGAATCTCCGGCTATTAGAGTTATCATTGATACTACTACTACTGCTATTCTAGCTATTAGTTTACATTTGTCTTATTATTATTTTCTTATTATTTATATTTGTCTGATTATTATTACTATTATTAGTACTATTATTATTACTATTTATATTTGTATTATTATTATTACTATTATTCAACTGTTACTATTATTATTATTACCGAATCCAAATCTATATGATTTCTCAGATTCTCAAAAGAATGTGCTGAGAATATAAAGTATGCATCTAGAAAGACTGCATCTTGCCAAAATGCAGCTGAGAACAAAACTCATAGATGTCATAGAGCTGTAGTTCAGAATGGTAGTTGCAAGACAGCTAAAAAGTGGCTATATGTAGTTCTTGAAGGTCACTTGAAGGTCAGTTAGGTTGCACCTCAAGTCTGTAATGAAATCAAACCCATTGCTATTAATGAAACAAGTTGCATCTGTACATCTAGCTAGATGTTGAAAGGAATAACTATGCATTAGTGTTTCATCTGGACAATGCCATTTCAGATGGTGCATTACCAATACAGCAGTGTATTGGTATCCTGCTAGTTGAGATAGAAGTACAACTTCAATTAATGTGATATCCCAGAGCAGACTGTGACGTAACAGAAACTACCCTCATCACCATCACCATCACAACAATATCAGCATTATCATCAACACTATCACACTATGTACACTTACCATTTACATGAGAGTATGTATACAAAGATATGTGTAATGTGCATGGTGGAAAATAAA
Source organism: Bimastos eiseni (assembly GCA_959347315.1). Lineage (NCBI taxonomy): Eukaryota > Metazoa > Annelida > Clitellata > Crassiclitellata > Lumbricidae > Bimastos > Bimastos eiseni. Next base: position 24,484,661 of record OY365807.1, read on the forward strand.
TATCTGCATGATTAAAATTGATATTAATAAGTTATAGTAAGCAATTTGCACTAAGAAATATAGTATTTCTGATAAATTGTATGCATTGGTATTCTAATCTATTGGATATTTGTAAGCAGTGTTTATGCAAGGCATAAGACCAAAACAGCTGAGCTCTGACAAGATAGTAAGACCAAAACACGATGTCCACAACAGTTCAAAACAGAGTTTCTGTATATGTGGTGTCACATATCAACCAGAAAAACCGTTTTCAAAACGTCAGTTGTATTTATCACTTCTGACTTACGAGCTATCGGATCAACAAAGGATAATTTATATGCATCTTAAAAATTATATATAAAGACACTTCCTTATATACTTGTCTCTTGAATTCAAGAAAATTTACAGTCTAAATTATTTCAAATATTAGATTGTTTAATGCACTGAAACTTAAAACGGGTATTACCTACAATAATTTCATAACTTATTATATCTCCTACTGCTTTACTTACTTTGAATTGAATTATAATTCAAGCAATATCATGTCTTCAAGAAAAGAAAATGAAATTTGTAATATATGTTCAGTACATATAACAATCAGATAAAGTCATACATTAACAAATTTACCAAAAATAGCAAACAGGTGAGCACAAGTAGTACGTACTGCAAACCCGAGTTTCACAGATTTATGGGTACCTGGGTAATCCGGCTGTTTTGAAACTGAAAAACCCGGGTTTTCACAAGTTAGGAAATTCTACATTTGACGGTATTGAAAACCGTCATATTTTAGCCATTGTTCAGACCATAAAACTGACAGCCTCAGGTCATACAGATCAATGCAAATCCGAACAGAATGTCTTGCATATGTTGGCATGCCGTAGTAGTAACAATAATCACAGTGCTATGCTAGGTTACGTACTTGCGTACCCCGTACTTGTTGGTTCATGACATTTGCTTGTTGATGCCCTCATAATTAATACACTATAACAAAGACAAATGCCATTCTTTGTTTGCTGAATCACATAAGCCTAAACTGGATGGATGCCTTTATTTAAACCTAAGGAGTGTTTGCTTGTAAGTATGCAGGTCACTACTGAACTGACCACGCTATTGTTAGTATTCACTAGCAGCAGACCTAAAACAATGCATCAATAGCTAAGTGCCCTAACACTGATTTTCTAAACCCAGGTGATTCCGATTTCAACTGTCACCAACCTTGAAAACATTGGCTTTATTAGATTCCCTAAGAGATAATGCTCATCTCAGATTGAAACATCAACAGTTATTAAATTTAAAAATTGTTCACTACAGTCGAAAATGGCAACAATAAACAAAATGTCAACAACAATTAACTACTATGCCTTTCTACAAAATGACACTCAGCACATTCATAGAATGTATCAAGACGCTTCAACAGCTCTACTTGATAGAGTAATCAAAGTCCCATTTGTAAAAGGTCTGTCCATTGGTTCACTTGTGACATACAAAAGGATGGAACAAAGCTTCGTTGCTGACCTTTTAGGTCACATTCAAAACTATTGAAGTGTGTGATGCCACAAACAAGGCAGTTGTAAATTACTAATATCATTACAATAATGCTTATACCAAACAGAGTGGATGAAAATCTTGCTGTCCAGAACTCTTATGTTGTGGTTCATGCCAATTTATAAACAGTCAATTCCAATAAACTGGCAATTGAGACGATATGGCTAGATGTGAGTATCAGCTATGTTAATTCGCTTCTTTTCATAAAAGACGGGCAAGTCATCATCATAATAGGAAACTTCACTTTGTGCCGAATCGTCCCATCCATGACGATCATACTTTCGATCTCTGAATTTATTATGTTGATTTTCAGACTTATAACGATCTTCTTGATCTACATCATTTTTGAGGCTGTAAATGATGTCGTCAAAGTCTTCCAGCATGTTGACGCCATGTGACATTGGTCGCTTGTCATAAGGCGATGTTATGTCTGTGGGACTTGGAGCAGAACGTCGGACACGCAACACTGGCGCCTGCTGCGTTTCCGATTCCGGTTCCATCATAGCCTTTGACTATAAAAAGCAGCAGATAAGATTATTTTAGATTTGTCTTGTGTACAACACAAACACAGTTGCAAATGCTCTTTAGGGACATGGCAGACAATTGGTCAAAGCGCCTGTAATGTGAAGACTGGTCTGACAGTTTGGGTTCAGGTCACTTCTCTGAGAAGTAACTCACAGTTGCTTAACGACATCAACTAATGTCTGGTCATTAGATAATGTGGCTTAATAAATGCAAAAGTTATTATGATAATAATAATGGAGTTGGGACTAACCTGAAGGCAGGGAAGTTATAACTGTAACTAAAGATTTATATAGTAAAATATCAAGAGAAAACAATCATAAATGTTTTAAACTGGACAACAGACAAACACAACCAGACAGAATGGTTTTAAGGACTCATTGAAATGGGGCAAAGAAAACCATTAAGAAGTTAAGTAAGTTTATCTGTGATCAACAGAGCTGAAGGTTGAGTCAAACCCAGAGAAACGATTGCTGCTTCAAATGGGATGGAAAGTCAATAGAAGATCTGACAGGAGACCAAAAAGCCTATAGACTACCAATTGTTGTTTAAGAGTTTGGCATCGAGCAACTCTTATGTGTCCAAAAGTTGCATTTAGTAACTAGTAACAATTGGCAGATACAATGATTGATTTGGTAACTGATTGGAGTATAATAATCTAATCAAAGGTATCAGTATTGATACAATTTCTTATAATACAGGAGGGAAGAATGGGGGATGTGTGTTGGCTGAGAAGCTACAGTAGCAAACTAGGACCACCATGATACCTGCACAATTAAAAACCACAATAGACAGAATGAAGATAATAAGAACCTGAGAAGGATTTAAGTCTTTTGTCCTTGTCAACGTAGATTCATCAGAAACTCGATTTGGTAGAGAATAAACTGGTATTGGACTAATCATAGTCTGATGCCTTGGAGGAAACACTTTTGGCTTTTCATCTCTCTCGGCACAACACTCGAGGCACATAGTCCAGCGAATGATGCCGTAGGCTATTAGCCCATATAGACCCTGTTAACCAAACATACAATTCAAAGCAGAGTTTATTACATTAAGTGGGTTAGCATTATTATTATAACCATTTCCATCTAATGACTAAGTATCACCAGCTGATGACACTGAGTAGTTGAAACTAAAGCATTTGCTTAAAGTCTCTAAACAGTAACTGTTTGTTCATGACAAAGTTGAAGTCTGTACACAACATAACAATGTAAACAGCTATAATATAACCTTCTTTTCAATTCCATATTATACTTCCCAAGTCTTATTTCTGTGATTTGCATTAAGAATTAGACAGTTGTTTTAACAGTGAAGTAATAACACAGAACTTGGCAGTGAATTCCAAAGCTATGGACCAGCCACCAGGAATGTCTCAAAGCCTAATACTGATGGGGACTACAAGAGGCGGGGAGATGGTTGAATGGTAGCAAACAGGCACAAAGATCAGAAGGATGCAGATTTGACACTCATTAGCTCCATAAGGTTGACTCAGCCTTCCACTCCCTTGGTGTGACTATAAAATGAGTAGCTGGACAGATGGTTATCTTACAGACTACCATACACTGTCAAATTGGACTCCTGTTAAACCTGCTATCATCTGTTACTGCTACATCATGTAACCTTAATGTATACTTGTCAGCTTGAATTAATAAAATGATTATTAAAATTATTATTATTATCATTATTATCATAACATACAATAAGAACTGAACTAAAATATTATACATAAAGGTAAGAAGAACACTGGGACAGACAAAGAATAGGATTAGAAAATAAGAAATCAAATATTTTATAAATGAATAAAACAACAAATAAATTCATGTAAAACAGTAAACAAATAGATTAACGAATATTAACTGTCGAGCACTTACAAGAATAATATTAAAAATGACGAACAGTACAATCGTCCACATCTGGCCAAGTGAGACGTGTAGCGTCATCCATAGACAAGTCAGGACAAAAATGAGCCAGAATGCGAACAGAAGTTGCACTTCTACAATGCCACACAATGCAATTGCGTTGTACTATTATTATTTTATCCATGGATTTATATAGCACTTCTCACAGTGCATACCAATCAGAGGCGCATCTAGTGCGAGAGACCAAGGGAAAGAAAGTGGTCTTGAGACAATGAAAAGAGGTGATAATGTAATTTAATGCAATGTAATGTAAATAGCTCAAATCACTCAGTACAAAAAAACCTTTTCAGATAACAAGCATTTACTATTTATTAGTTCAATAAAATCCATTATAATCAAGTTATTTGGTCTGTTTTCAGTGACAGGTCAAAATCCAGAGAGGCCACACCATGTAATCTCTCTTTGGGGATAAACTGTAAGAACAGCAGAGTCATATGTTCCTGCAACATACCTTACACCATGAGGTGTTCAGTTAGGAAAACCATGTTGCTTAAATAATCTCAACCATTGTTATGTTATAGCCTATGTGGCTCTAAGCCTTTCCAGTCATCAGGAGTTTAATTGACAATACCACAGGGAGCAGCTTTCAGTGTTAGTACCGTAGACATAGTAGTATCTGCGTGTGTAAACATTTGGACAGCACGCTAACATACGGCAGTCCTAGGAATGCAAAACATAGCAGTTTACATCATGCAAAACGCAACTGATTTAGGCTAAAGTGAAATGACCAACCACGCATATTTCGTTTGCCTGAGTAGATGTTGTCATAGTGCTCCCACTGCTGATATAAGGCAATGGCCTGTACACAGACGGCTCCAACAACCAGGAGACAGACAGCACACGGCAACAATATGCCACCGAGAGCCACGTAGCCATTTGTTAGAAAGCAACTGCAGTTTCAGATAGAATGACAAGTTACATTGTATTAAACAGAATTGAAAATAAACAAAGCACTGCTTCAATAATGCCTCAACAACATTCCAGATGCAGTATAATAATGTTGGCCCTTTATGAACACCTTTCTTATCAGTGATTTCCACACAAAATGTTTTTGAAAACTAGAAGACTGTAAACTTCCGTGGTTTTACTTTTTACCAAAAAAAGAAGGTACTGAAGAAGAGAAGATCCTTCAGCTAAAGCGAAGAGGCAGCCATTGAACCAAGTCCTAAAAACGAATGGATGAATGAATGAATGAATGAGTGTCAGCAATTCATTTCCTTGGTCTTTGTTGCATACAAGAATCTCTGGCCAATCTTTTCCTCAATGCCCAATTTTCCATTGACAATGTACTTTATATATGAATTTGCAAAGGGTCGAATATAAACCTTGAAATTTCATTTCATGCCCTGACATGGATTTGAACTTTCAAACTCTCAGTTTACAGTCCAGCATAGCAACTCACCTTCTCTACACCTGACGATGTAGAGAAGACAGTGCAACACATACTGTTAATTCCATTCCATTTCAGAAAGGATGATCATTTGGCAGATTGCAATAAGTTAATCTGAGGCAACTACCTAACTGCAGTCAATAGGTTTACTTCCTTATTGCAGATGGTATGTCAAGTCTTAATATCGGAATTCAGAGAAGTGCTCTTTATCGAAAAACCAATAACGTACAAGTTAGAGTTGCCAAGTACATCTCCATAGATCTTGTCGACTGGAAAATTCGTTGCAAAACGATAGATGAGGTAAACAACCAGGTAGAAAATACCAACAAATATCACAGGTGCAACTGGAAAGAAATCGAGACATACAAATGAAATGTACATAAAAAAGTTATGTTAATCCACTGCTTGCAGCTGCACTTTGACAATTCCTCAAAGCAGAAGAATTCATAAATCTGTACAATTGCATTTTTGTTTACACCCATAGAAATAATATTTTCAGCCAAATCTGAATTATCGTGAATTACCAAATATCATCGGCCAAATTTCATCAATGTTCGCCATCATGGTTATAAAGTACAATTGGCAATTAAAGGAAATTTAAGCATAAACATCTCTGCAACTATTCCACATGGACAAAAATATGCAATCTGAAAGTTATAGCTTATTTATCACTCTAATTAATGGCTAGCTATTTTACAAAGATGACAGACATCTAACTGGTTTAGTAAAAATACTTATGATGCACATCTATAACAATTTTGAGCTAATTAATGGCTGAATGGAAATTTTTGCCAAGCTGCAGTAAAAGAAACTGGGTAAAGAAAACTGTTAGATACATCAGACTGGTTGCCAAATTAAAAATGAACACAACAGACAATTATCAGAAAATGACAAAATACTATATAATTTAAATGAAAATTAGGCCCATGAGAGGGCAATCATGAGTAAATACGTTGACACTTTAATAATGAGCTGCATTGGTTTCCTACTTGCTTTTAGTACACACATGCTGTCATTAAAACGTAAACAACCATATCACCTATAGTAAGTAGTCACTGAACTCAGACAGCTGTATAATAATGCCTAAGTTTAAGATGTGTAAGATTTGCTAAAGTATCACTCTGTAGTTGGTATCAAATACTTAATGACAGTGAGTATTTCCTATCTCCAGATCTTTCCCATTCAATGATGCCTACAGGCAATCTGAGTGAAGGACTGTCTAGTCATTGCATCCATTCACTGTTTCACAAGACCCTTGAACTGTACACACTCAATTTAATTTCTCAAACAAATGCCAACATCTTCTTCTTCACTCTTCTGCCCACAAGCAGGCTTTTGACATGGACGATTTTAGTCTCTCTCTCTCTCTCTCTCTCTTTCTCTCTCTCCTTTCTCTCCAGCTCCCTCTGTTGTTCGCTTTCCTCTCTATGGTCACATATGGTTCTCCATTGTCCAGGTCACTCAGCATGTTCAATCTTTTCCGTCCTCTTGTTGTCTTCCCCAGCATATTTCCCTCCAGTACCGCTAACAGCAGACCTCCTTTTCAGAATATATGTTCAAGCCAGCGGTGTTTCCTGTTTTCAATCGATTGTAGCAAAACTCTCTGTTCTCCCATTCTCTCTAGGACCTTCTCATGTGATGGCAACAGCAAAAACAATAATTCTAGGGTAAATTTGACAGATAATCCTCATTAGACTGCCAAATAATTATTAACAAAATTAAAACTCAGACAGTTTAGACTAATTAATTATTGATGCAGTTTATGACATATCTTTAAGCATAAAATAGTAACAGCATGGAAGGTGGACTCACTCCAGCCAAATAAAAAGAATGGAAGGTAAAATCGTTTCGTGTGCTCGTCGTTCAGTAGCAATACACGGTAGAGGTTCGCAGCCTGCAGAGACAAAATACATGAATGCACAGACATACACATACATATATACATACTTGCATACATACATAGATACATGTATGCATACATGCATACGTATGATGGATAAATGAAGGCAATAAAGACTATTTTTAGTTTGGGTTGTTGGTGTGCAGTTGATTTCGGTTCTGGGTCTTACCATCTAGAATGGGCTATCTCTGGAATCCAGCTCTCACCTATGAACTCCTCATTGTCTTTTTACTCTTCTTTCAAATCTGTCTTCTTTGGTTATGATTAGACTGGGAGCACCTAAAAATTGTGTCAATGGAGAGGCACTATATACAATAAGTAATATTGAAAAAAATATCAGTCTAGAAAGGGAGAGAGAGAGAGAGAGAGAGAGCATTTGGTGGATAAGCAATTTGAAAAAGTTAGTTTTAAGTTCAAAAGGAAATCAGATGACTGAGCAGAATGAGCAGGAAGAATTTAAACTTCTAGGTCGGCAATGACTGAAGATGCTGGTTCATCAAAAACAAACAGTTCAAGTATCAAAAGTCCTTACTATGGACAATGTAGTAAAGTCAAAAGCTGGAAAGACTGATCTTTTCAAAATTGCTTACCCACCACGTTATCTTCCTGCCTTGAACTCCAACCCAACACAGCATCCTGTTTAGGACACATGAAGCCCATATGGGAATACAGTCTTGAGGGCCTCATGGACCCTATACACATGTATATATGTATGATGAAAGATTATGACCCGATCTCAAACTTACCAAACAACACCACTCTTTGGATTGGATTTCATATATCAGTAATGCCTGTAAATAGACTTTTGTGACGATACATCTTTGTGTGGTGCTGGGATATTTACAACATTTACACGAACTGTTAAAAGCTAAAACTTGCAAGTGTCCATGATTCTGACCTGTAGCATTAACCAACAGAACTGGGCAAGAAAGAAGTAGTGTAGAAAGACGGACATGATGATACAGCGATAGTTATCTCCACCTGGGTCAGTGTTCAGAATGTGCCATGGACTCAGAAATCCATCGATCACATAACAGATCTACAGCAAGATCATAAATAAACCAATTAACCATCGCATTTTGCATTTCTATCACCTTAACTTTAGCTTCAGTTCTATTTTATTGAATCATTTCATGTGAATTTGCTTTCTCTTTTCTGTCTAAATCTGTTGTTTACTATGAAACCTTAAATCCTAATGTTTCAGTTACAATACTATAGGTCGTCGATTATTCCAAGATGAATTGATCTAGCAATGTTGTGGCAGGTGCCTTAGTTGGTGGGTGGCAAAGGCGATGCAGAGCAAACAAGCCAACGATGTGCTTTGGCTGACATGCAGCATAACACAATTGTGAAGTCGAGGTTCTTCTGCACAAGTTGCATCTCGAGCATGAGACTCACAGTGGTCGCTGTCCAGTTTGCAAGGAAGCCAGACTTTACCTTATGCAAAAAAGTCTTCTTTACTGCTGCTCACCTTATACAAAAGAGAATTTTTATTACATTTTACAATCTCCTTTATCATCTTTGAATCCTTCTAAAATTAACTCGAGCATCCAGTCATAAATTTACGCAAAATCTGCTCTAAAATCAGTACATGATATATCCTTGATAACATTGGTATCAGACAAAACTTCCGGCAAACAGTCTAAAATGTAAGTGATTTGCATATACTTAAGCAACTCTAGACAAAAGAAATACTGTTTTCTGGTTATTATTCCCTCTTGTTATTCCTCTTCAAGTTGACCAACTAACTCATCCGAGTCTGATTGCACATGCCAGACAGTTTTTAAATGACTAAATTACATCTACTCACTCATCAGGACCTTCACCAAAGAGAAAATATGCTAACATTGCTAAGGCCATGCCCTATTGTTGTGGATAATAAGCATCAAGCAGTGACACCGAATTCTCTTCTCTGACTCTGGACAATTGTAATCATATATAGGGCCTTTATATACCTTATATATCTATATATCTTTTTCACCACAAAGTTAGAAGATACAGAGACAGGAAATGATGATGATGATGAATGCGAACATACCTTTGGGGGTACCATTTCCTGCATCAAGTGACTCCCATTCTAATTAAATTAGGGCTTTCACACACAGAATGCAAAAACACAGGTTAAATAACAATGAAATTGAAACTCTTTGTCTTCTACACAATTTGATCTTACCTCGGTAGAAATGATGGCAAAGCACATATGCATCAGAAGGTTTATAGGGAACATATGTAATGGACGACACAAGTGATGTGTCAGGATGACCAAAGTCAAGCAGCCCTGCAGTTGCAAAGCAAACAACCGATAAGTAGTACCTCCTTCTTTTTAAAACTTTAACAGCCAAATGTTCCTTACAAGAGTCAACATTCACAGAAAAGTTACTTAATAACCAAATATCAAAGTATTGGTATTACCACTTGTGCCTATAAAAGTTTTATCCCAATGTAATACATTTGCAAGGATGACTTGGTAAGCTGTAGCAACTTCATCAATTCATCATAGCCAAGGCTCTGTGAAATAAATGAAAGTCATAATAAACTTTAAGCAAAGGTAGTTAGAGAACAGTAGCCTTGTACAGTCTGCACTAAGGAGAATAAACTGAACCTGTAATAAAACACAGGAACCTACTAAAATTTCCCAAGATTTAATGAAATTTTTAAAGAAGAGAGAATGGCATACCATACAAATGAAGCAGGAAATGTGGAACCAGATAGGGTATCCAACAAGCAGCGAATTGTGTTTCGCATTGACCTGGACTGCATATGAGCTCATGTGCGCACATGAGCAGGAAACGTAGTTGTCAATTCCGAGTATTAGGTTGTTTTCAACCGTGCACACATCGCTGCCACTCGTCCACTGCTGATAGTCCTCATCGAAATAGATGCAGCTGTATGGCGGATAACAAAGCAGAGAAAGTGAACAATTGGTCATCAAATCATTTAAAAATTCAGGAATGGTTTTATCTGTTGCTGCTTTCTTTTATCCTGTCTGTATTATTGCATAATAAACAATTCCTCAATTTTCTTTAGTATTCAAACCAACAGATTATTCTACTCCAGCGATTCCAAACCTGTGGCCCATGGGCCAAAAGTGGCCCGCCATGCCTAAAAAAGTGGCCCTAGACTTATCAAAGATATTTAAAAAAATATATATGCAAAGAATGAATATTTGACAAAATAATTACTTTCTATTATAAATTATTATATTTAGTGATTAAACTTTAAATAAATTTTACTAATCTAAAATGCTCAAAACGCAATTTGTCTATGTGTAGTTTGATTCTATTCTAAAATAAATATCTGTTAAAATTAAAAATAATTATTTTTAACCTTGTGGCCCATCATGTCCTCGAACTAAATAAAAGTGGCCCCAAGTCGCGAAAGGTTGAGAACCACTGTTCTACTCTAAGGCTAAGCACAGTCTTAAGTACAACAGACCTAGAATTTCATTTTATTGCATCCCTAAAAGATAGCCAAGACAACAAAAGAATTTTGGTGTATTAGGCATTGATAGTGATATAAATTTAATTCGTTTTGGCAGTGAAAGTTTTAGATATGTGTGATCTTACATAACCAAATCCTTAATATGATTTGACATTTAGTATGTATATTCATTTACCTCTATAATGCAACAGGCAAAATGGTGTAGGTGAACAGGATCAGTATGGGTACTTATGGCTGAGTTTGTTAGTACATGTTTATAAATAACATTCATGGTATAAAATGTGTGAACACCAATTGAAATTATATTCATTCAAAGAAACAAATTGACAGGCATTCAAATGGAGACCAATAGAAAAAGTCCTGACAACAGGATCATCAAATCTCTTTAAACAGACTTCATGATGGCATTTCCGACATAGGGAATCTAATGTTACTTGTCGAAAACTAAAACAAGTAACAACAAAATGAGTAAGAAAAGGCAGTAGTTGAAGAAAGATACGAACAAGACAGAAATGACAGAATCAACACTCTCGTCTCCTGCCAGCACTTGTAACCTAATATCCCAAAAGACAACTTCAATAGGTGTGTTACAAACCCTGATATATGCAAACCTTGATTAACACCTTGACAAGAATTGAAAAGCGGACAGAAAAGATACTATAAGAATTGCTCACTCTGATAAAGTAGGTGGTATTGTTCCCTGTGGTGATTTAACTGTGAACTGAACCGGTTCTGTGAGAGACTGAGAATCTCGATTTTCAATGCTGGCTGATAGAATCTGAAAAACAGCAGCTCTGATGCAAAATCTTGTAAAATCTCAATGCCACAAAACTGCACTTAGCTACAATATAAGCAACTCCTTAAAATCAGAATTTGGTCAGTCTGAGTACCATATCCAAGTCCAATGATTGTTATTATACAGAACTTTAAAAGATACTGTCAAGAATTAACAGCAGCAAAAAAACGTAACAGTAGATGCACATACCTGTATATATAATACATATATACGTGTGTGTGCATGTGTAGGCATGAATATGTTTTATATATATATATATATATATATATATATATATGAACAAGACAGAAATGACAGAATCAACATTCTCTTCTCCTGCCAGTACTTGTATATATATATATATATATATATATATATATATATATTGACACTTACTACCAGAAGTAAGTTATATGTAAGTACGAGTAAATGAAGAAAAAGCTAGTTATGTTACAGAGAAATAGACAGGTTACAATACATTAAATCTGAAATACAAGTTCCAGGAATATCAAAACCAAACTAACAATAAGCATTTTCATTAATCACGGACCCACCAACGTATTGCTAAATGGCAAATGAACTAAACTTATAGTAAATTATGGAACTTCTTTAAACCTTTAACGACTAGTCAGATTGGTTCCCATACAATTTAGTAAGTACTGGTTGTTAAAGTGTTAAAACATTAGTGCAGCACACAGCTCACTTGCCATCTCTATATTACAAATAAACAGTTTGCTATTACAACACAGTTTCTACAGAAGTATTGTAAAATAAATGTCTGAAGAGGGAAAGATTGATTTTGATGATAGACAAAATTGTACGTTACTCGATTGTTCAGCAGCTGATTGTTTCCCAATGATGCGAACCACTGATCTGTCTTGTACTCAATCAAGACCAATGTAAAACACTGAAAGGCAATAAAATGCAAATGACATGACAGACCTATCCAACTACAACAGAAAAGTAACCATTATGCAATGAATTTAGTGCAGAATGACACATCACAACTCATACACGTAATAGAGTCAACAAAATATGTAAGCATAAATGCATAATTGCATATATGAATGCATGCATGTATATATGAATCAAGCATGCATATAATGTGAATAATAATCATTCATTCATTATGGACTTTTACATAGTGTGGCTTCAAGACAATCTACTCTGGACTGCTCCCGACATAACCCAGTGTAAATAATAGTCTAAAGCTTAGAAAAGAAAATGGTAGAGTAGTCTCTACACTAGATAATGTGTCACAGGAAGTCCATTCCAGTTAACAGTATATTGTAAATCGAATGGTCCTAGTTCGGTGAAATTACAACAACACTCCTTAAAAAAATTATCTTCGATCAATAGAAAAAATTCAAATAGCAATGTCATTCCAAAAGAGGCAAAGAATTAACCGTTGGTGTTGATGAGTAGCGGCCTTTAGATTGGACCGGTAGGAGACTCCCTGGCAAAATGAAACTGTCCTGATCTCTGAAAGACAACAATCATGCTGCAGATGCTTTCATACAATTCATTCCAAGTTCTTAAGATGCAACGAATAATCCCACTATTTATAATTCAAATAATTTAATAGAAAGTTCTGACTATCATTAGGCAATAAAAATATTCTATGTGTCTGAAAAACAGGCCAAGAAGTAAAAATAATTACAGTTACAATACTGTAGAAATTCAGTCATGTGTGATAAGAATTGCAGTCAACAAATACAGTTAGTCAAAATGGATGCATCCATAATATTAAGACAATACTGTCATTGCAAAATAAGTTCATCATCATCAAGTATAACCTTCACTGATGCAGGTTTAAATCGATATATCACAAATATTTAATAGACGACTTTATATATTATTCATTCAACAAACAAACATACTAGTTCATTTGGAACTGTTTAATGATTTATATTTTAAAGAAATCCTGAAAGAAATGATGCAAAAAATTTGCACATTAAACTAATGAGTTGCCATAAACAGATGTTTGCTGAACAGATACTTACTCATCTGACCATTGCATTCCATTGATATCATCCGGATATTTACGATACACTTGAAAGTTAGCATTCACACAGTCTGGAGAGTTTGCACTAAAAATATATCAGTGCAGATTAGAAGTAGAAAATAAGATCAAACCTTAATAATTTAAAGTAAAAGAGTATTCATGGTTTCTACCCATGCATATCTTCATACTATTAAATTTACATGTATATAGCATTAACTTAGTGAGTAACTCCAAATTTCTAGAGCATCACTTGAAAGTCAAGCGTATGGCACCAGCTTTTTAATGGTGATTAATGTATTTGACCTCCTACTATAATGCAAAAATTTCCAAAAAATTAATCTGTTAATAAAATACACATGATGAACCAATCATAGATAGAACTGGTATGTAAGACAAACAGATAAATATAAAGAGCAATAAACCCATTTATCGCAATAAAACTGGAAAGTACACCAAAACTGATGTCTGGAATGCTAAAATCTTCCTGCTATGCATGCACAAATTGATGAAACTGATAAAATAATGAAAACATCCTGAAAAGTGGAACATGCGTATCTATCCAGTTGAGTTGATTGACCCAGTAAAGTTTCTACATAAACATTCTCCATCGCAACAAATACAAAGGGAAGAAATTTTCCAATTTCTGGTTACGAATTGCTACCTGATGTCGCATTGACTATGGTCGACGGTTGAGTATGCATATCTTTCCAGTTGCTTTGACAGTTGCCAGTGGCCACGTGTTGCGTCGATCTTTCCAGGATTCAGCAGATCACAAAAGACTGTCATAATGGAAAAACTAGTGCTAGGAGCTAACCTACAACCACAACAAAATATGGATACAGACCTGGAATTAGAATAAGATCATTGCATCCTTTGGACACAGTAAGAGACCGTCAAGCCATATTTCAACCATATTTCTTTTCAAGAGCCATGTGAATTTACAAATGGATGACAAGTATTATCTACAACTTCGGATGAGTTTCTCTTGAGGTGGATTATTATTACACTTACAGGTGCCATATAAATGTCTGGAAGAACAGGTAGCACCTACGTCATATTTTCCTTGATGGTCAGTACAGTGCTTAGCACATCCTGAGTTATTGTCAGCTGAGAATTTGTTATATTTTTTGGCAGAAGTCTTGATAAGTCTTGCATCATGCTTTTCACAAACAGACAAAAAAACAAAAACCATCAATTAGTAGCAAAAAGTCAATAAAAAACTCAAACATTATTATGCAAACAATGAAGTGTGAAAAAGTCTTTTTGAGATGGGCAATTAAGATATTGTAAAATATTTGTGCACTTTTATCAATTAAATCTATGAAAACTGTTCTAATCAGCGTAACTTAACTCACTTGAGGATTGTGTTATTATCCAGCTGTGGCTGTTGAGATGTCACCCATATTCTCCAGAATGCCTCATCAATTGTATCGACAATCGTAACATTGGACCACTGCACTCCCATTCTATCAAATACAAAGTACACAATTTATTCACTTAAATTCAACTGCCCTTCCATTCTATCAAATGCAAAATATACAACTTATTCCTCTAAATTTAACTGCAAACCCTTACAAAAGATTTTCCTATTCTGGCTTCTTTTACTTTCCACTTAGCATACTATAGAAAATTGTTCTAGTCTAACCCTCAAGTAATATAAATGAGCTATGCTGCTAAGGTACAACAGTAATACATTGCTTTGAATAATGCAATTCTCGACTATCTTCCTGAAAATCACCAATGAATCAATGGACTGAACAGTCATAGAACAATTCTGGAAACTGATTTAGACTTCATGAACCTCAATAATAATAATAATAATAATAATAATAATATTATTATGGACCATGGGTCCAGTCAACAACGAAGGAATAGACTTCATCAAAGACTTAGGTCGCCTTCTGACACATGTCACCAGAGACCCTAGAGAGTCAAGCTACTTGTTCCAACGATTGTCAGTTTGCATCCAGCACTTCAACACAGTTGCCTTCAGAGCTCTTTTATGCAGCTGTAGTTTAACCAATAATAATAATAATAATACTAATAATAATAATAATAATAGTGGACCTTGACAATGACCGTTGGCTCCAGGCTTCTTTGCCGGTGAGAGATGGTGGTCTGGGAGTTCGTTGTGCATCTACGCTGGCACTTCTGCCTTTCTGGCTTCTGCTGCTAGTACAAGCGAACTCCAGGCATGCATCCTACCAACAGAGTCTGCTGAGGAACCATATGAACTTGCAAGTTCAGCACTCAACGCTTGGAAGACCCTGACAGATGCAGAACCACCAACAGGATCAGCGAGTCATCGCCAGAAAGAATGGGACCTCCGATTCACAGACAAGACATGGAAAAGTCTGCTGGAGTCCAATAACAATCCATGTGACCATGCTCGCCTGCTGGCCTCATGAGCACCTCATTCTGGAGACTGGATGCTAGCGCCCCCTGTGACTGCCCTAGGCCTGCGCCTCTCAAACGAGGATGTACGAATGGCAGCCGGGTTGAGGCTAGGAACGACGCTCTGCGAGCCACATTTGTGTCACCAATGTCAAGAGAGCATCGACGCAAAAGGGCTCCATGGACTAATTTGTAGAAGAGGCAGCAGAAAACATCAACGACATAGCATGTTGAACGATGTCATCTGGAGAGCTCTTGGCAGGGCGAAGATTCCAGCGCAAAAGGAACCTCTCGGCTTGGTAAGAGAAGATGGAAAGCGACCGGACGGCGTCACGCTCATTCCTTGGACACGTGGTCGATGTCTGGCATGGGATGTGACAGTGCCCGACACCTACGCCAAGTCACATCTTGCCGACACATCTGTCAGAGCTGGCGAAGCAGCCGAACGCGCAGCTAAGACGAAGAGGGCCAAGTATTCCACCATAACCAACACCCACGACTTCGTAGCCCTCTCCTTGGAATCCGGCGGCGCTTGGAGCAGTGAAGGACTGCAGTTCATCTCAGAGTTGGGTAGTCGAACGAGTGCTGCAACCCACGATCCAATGGAGACGTCATTTCTGTTCCAACGTATCTCGGTTGTTCTTCAGCGTGGGAACGCCGCCTGCCTCTTCGGGACATTGCCACCACTCACTTAGCTCGCCCACATGGGCCATAACAGCATAATATAATAATAATATTATTATTATTATTATTATTATAACAATAATAAAGACGATTTATACGGCATCGTAACGCTGCCATACTACTACGAGGGCACCTCACATACAACTATCAAAGAACAGGCAGCACCTATGACCCTTGTCGGCTTATTGCATCTGAGAGTGAGAGAGGGAGTGATTGTTGTGTATCATTAGCATCCACAGAAGACAAGGAACAATTTTGCTGAGGATGAACAGCATACAGTACCAAGAACAGAATGTTGAGGAAGAATATCTGTAAGAAGTGAACTCACTCTGCATTTGATGTGACGCTAATCAGTTGAACTCTGAAAGCCTTTGGATAAGATCCACCTGAAGCCTTTGATGGATCGAACGTTACGATCATCGGCTGAGAACTCTGGGAAAAACAACATCAGTTCAAAAAAATCGAATTAAAAAAATTTATGTCAGCCACTGTTGCATCAAAATATTTATACATTATAAATTCATGCATTATAAATATCCAGTCACATCAAGTTGAATGCACATTTATACAAATTCCTTTATATTAATATAAATTCAAGCATACATGTACACACTATTTTGAAGAATGGAATGCATTGAATCCAAACCTAGAAACAAAGACATGATAGCAAAGTAGGATTCAATACATTCATACATTACAGCACTGATCATTTCCAACCTTCTAAGATATTGCTTGACCATGAATGTGACTGAATTTGATGGTGCAGCCTGCCTGTACACATGCCTGCATGCAAGTATGTATGTATATATGCATATGCATGTATGTATGCATGTATGAATCCATGTATGTAAGAATGTATGTATGAAAACACTTAATATAATGTAATGTAGATCCTCGAAAATGTATCAGCGCCCACAAAAGCCACGTCAGGGAGACCAGCTTATTCACCGGCGTTCTTAGCACCTTTCAAAAGAGCAGCATGCTAGGCTATTAAGACAACTGATCCCAGAACTTAGTAGAGAAGGTAAGTACTCACCACTCCATAATCAAAAGTAATTGTTCCAACAGATCGAGAGTAGTCGGCGCCTTCAAGTGCCGGTGAAGCACTTAGTCCAGCTATGATGATCCCAGAATCCAGCTGCAGTGTCTTGTATGTCACCATAACCACTTTATCCAGATACCCTAGCCTCTCAATCATTAGCTGAAGCAGGGTTGCATTTCGATTGACAACTACCATCCTAAGATACAAGAATCAAAATGGAAAAAAGTGATACAATGTTGAGACTCATAATTAGAGTTATTGGACAGAAAAATACTACAAAGAACACAAATACACAAAGATTCACAGATTCATCATTATTGCAACAATAAGCACTACTAATGATAAACAAACTACTCATCTCTACAGATGTCATCCTATTAGCTGCTTCAGGGTATATGCATTGCCTTTAGTTACATACACTTGTGTACATAATTAATCACCTAAGTAATTGACCTAAAATGTTGATTATTAAGGTAGTAATAATAGTACCAATAATGATATTTTCTTAATGCCTGAACTGGTGGAGACATAACCATTCCAGAAAACCCAATTTTTTCTGTTATCACCTGAGGGATCAGAACTACCTCAGGACTAAATAATAATAATAATAATAATAATAATAATAATAATAGTAATAATAATAATAATAATAATATTACCAATAATAATACAATAGTCTGTTATCAACATAAATAGAGTAATTGTCAGAATGCCCCTCCCCAGTTCAAAGAACTGTGGCACTAAGAACCAATCAAGTAACAACCACATTCTTCTCAATATAAATGTATTGGCATTTCTATCCTTTAAAAATCTTTTAAAATTACATAACAGAACTTTAAAGACTAATTTATTATTTATATGCATAAATTATAAACAGCCCGACTGGATTACCGTTGCTCACTCTATGCAGGCCTTCCAGCTGGGCATTTGCAGTCCCTGGAGCGGGTCCTGCATTCTGCTGCACGTCTTGTTGGACGCATTTCTAAATTTGGCCATGTCTCTGGCTACATGTTGGATGTGCTCCACTGGCTCCCCCTCCAACAGCGAATCTCGTACCATATCATCTCTTCGGTATGGCGGTCCTTGCTAGGTCTCGCCCCTGCCTATCTTCGCGATCTCTGTTACTCTACTTTGAGTGCACTGGGTCGTCGCTCTCTACGCTCTACTGAGCGAGGCATGCTCATTGTCCCATTTGCCCGTACAACTACCAAACAGAATCGTGCCTTCTCAGTGCTCCTGTTGGCGTTACGGTTGTCACCAAGGGTCCACTCAGACTCATTTTATACTTGCCTTAAAACTGTTCTTTTTAAACGTGTTGGAGTCGGGAGCGCTCCTGAGCAGTAGCCTTGAAGGGGCGCTATATAAATCTCTGTAATGAATGAATGAATGAATTTTACATTTTGCATCAGAGAAACTCTGCCAACCTGGATGTTAGTGCAATCTGAATGAGGCCATTGGGATAGTTGCTCTTCAAAAGCGTAACGTTACAGTTTCGTCGCGAAGGATCAATGAGAGCACTTGTTGTTGAGGGGTCAAGATAAATTTCAACCAGAAACCATGTTTCATTTCTTGGTCTCTAAACGAAGCATGCATACAACAAAACATATGCTGGCTATAAGGACTATACACTCAAACCCTGCTAAAGTAAATTGCTGGATTTTTACATAAAAGTTCAGGCTACATGAGAATGACTGATCATGTTAGTGGACCGCAATACAAAATGGAAACAGCAATTTTGCCAAAAGTTAAACATAGGTGAAGCTGCAGAAGGCAAACATTTTGCTTTGCCTGTGAGAATGCAACCTTTTGCTTCATAAGTAAGTACTTTAGGAACATCTTCGACAATATGCTCAACTCAGCCAACCAGTGATGCACTAGAACATTTCAGTAGCGAATATTATTAAAATCAGATTTGGTATAAGCAGCAAATGCTGAAATGTCATGGGATCTTATTTGACACACTTGGACCTGATCAACTATCAAACAGAACCTTGTCCATTAACTTAACAGTGTTTCAGATTCCATGTAGATAAGATTAAAAATCTTAATTCATTATCAGACAGAATTCCAATAACCTGTTGCAATCACAACTACTATGGCAGTATTTTCTGTCTTCTATCGTTATTTGGCAATCACTATATTTGACTAAACTGAACAAAATCATAAAAAACCTTATCGGCACTCAGATTGATACTAAACAGGCAGAATGTTTGACCAGCCAAACAGTTGACGCTCCCTGAGGTTGTCTCCAGTAAGTCGGCAAGGTTAATAGGAGGAAAACGGGGAACCAGCCCGTCTAATGCTCGCCAGTACACCTACAAAATGCATGCAACACAACCTGGATTCTCACCTGAAACTGATAAATAGATTTAGCTACACTTCATAGATTACTTCATGTTGATGTAATGTAAATCTTCGAAAATTTCTCAGCGCCCACAAAAGCCACTTCGGGGAGAGCAGCTTATTCACAGGCGCTATACCAAATCAAGTCCGCAATAGCCAATCCTCTCGATTGGATGATTGATTGATTCTTTGTATGGTGCTAAGAAATTATGATAGTTACATTTACATTACCATTTATTACCCTGCTGGTGCATAAGATGTTCAAATGAAAATGACAGCTAGCTTTCCACTAGTCTTGTCTCAATCATGCTAGAAAATAAACTGTTGAGAATTGGAAGATGAGCCTACTCACCACGACTGATGTAAAAGTAGCGTTCTGTCGCTCAATGGTGAGTACAGGAGGTTTGCCAGAATCCTTATCCGCAATTACTACTGAGGAATTGCCAGGATAAAATCCAATCCAACCATTCCAAAGTCCATGTTTCATTATCGTTATGACAGCATATCCCTACAACAAAGCAAAACAATTCAACGACCAAAGAACAAAATCCGAAAACAACATTTTCACCATATAAAAACCATAGTAAATTATATAGAAAACAATGCATTGTAACATCGCAGAGATTAAGTTGCTACACTACGCTATATCAAGTACTTTTTATTTGATTGATTAACTTAAACAGCCCTAAAACCGAAAGGTCATGGTCAGACATATGATCGTACCTTAAGGCCACTGTCAGTTGAGGGTAGGGCAACTCTGACACCCTGCGTTAAAGGCAACACGTAGACATAGACATATTCATCATACTCTGGTTGAGTGCTGTTCAAGATGACCAGAGTTACACTCTTTGATGTTTCACGATCCTAAGACATAATACAATACAATGCAATACAATACAACTGCATTTGATATACGGCTCTCCTTCCAGGTTAAGAAAAATACACAACCATACGACAGAACACTGATGATGCAGAGCAATTGTGAATGAAGGACTTATTGCTCAACGTCCCTAAATGGTAGGTAACTCCTCGAGTGAGGTCCCTAAGAACTTGCTCAAGGTCCCTAAATGGTAGGTAACTCCTCGAGTGAGGTCCCTAAGAACTTGCTCAAGGTCCCTAAATGGTAGGTAACTCCTCGAGTGAGGTCCCTAAGAACTTGCTCAAGGTCCCTAAATGGTAGGTAACTCCTCGAGTGAGGTCCCTAAGAACTTGCTCAAGGTCCCTAAATGGTAGGTAACTCCTCAAGTGAGGTCCCTAAGAACTTGCTCAAGGTCCCTAAATGGTAGGTAACTCCTCGAGTGAGGTCCCTAAGAACTTGCTCAAGGTCCCTAAATGGTAGGTGCACACCGAGCACTCTAACCAAATGGCCACATGCCACAATGATCAGTCCACGAGCACTGTCAAAAGCATTTTCCCCAAGAATTATTGCCTCTTACAATTGCATAAACATGACATCAACAATACAAAACAGGGCAACCTTACATTGAAGTGAGTATATGCAATCTGGTCTACAAAAACTAATGCTACCTAGTTTCCTACCATAATCCAATAACAATTGAGCTCATGTAAAATTGCAAGAGACACCAACTATGTATCCAGCAAGTAAATCAAAAAGACAGGCCAATATCATTTAGAGTCCAGTTGAAAGCAACAGAGAAATTCGCTGGGACAATGATTACCCGGTAGACAACATAAACACTGAAGGTGGCTAAAGATATATTTCAGTCATGATATAACCGCTAACACAGATAGGCCAATCATCGAGAGTTTTGGAGTCTGAGGCCAACACATACAAAGGCAAACACACACAAAAACATAAGTAGCCTTCTCTTATCTATTAAAGCAAAGGCAATCACATGATCTCGTAGTCATAAGCCTGGGACTGGTCACAAGTTCTGGCACTGGTTGTAATCATAAGCCTAAGACTGGGCCTAGATTTGGCAAAAAAGTGGCCATCTATAATGAGATGAAATACAAAGAGCTGCCTCTGAACTTAGCCAACAGATGCAGAGCCATTAGTATAATTATTGTTAGTGATTTCATATTCTGCCATGGCATTTGAGGGCAGGTGGAAAGTCCTTCCCACACTGCCCCAGTCACTGTACTCATTATGCACAAATTGCCAAAGGGTTAGAATTAAACACCTTTGAACAATTAGGCCAGATTTAAATTAAAAGCCATTCCAGCAAAACTCCAACATAGGCTTAACACAGTGAGCTTACGGCAAAATCAAGAGGAACGTCTAGCTGAACATAATCCTGTCCAACCATCGCTTGCTTTGTGATATCTCGGTTACTCAGCATATTTCCGATTGTCTCATTGCTGCCATCTCGTGACGTGTCAAAATCTCTGTCCCATGGTTCACCTCCACCAACTGTTCGCAGTCTAGCACTCACCTGACCCGAACTACCACCTAATAATAGTCAAAAAAGACAACATTTAATTAAAAATAGAATGACTTTTAATGATCATTCATCATTGTTATTATTTGTTAAGTATGAAAAACATTATGTAAAACAATAAGTAAGATTTGTAGATAAAACTAAACATTTGCATTGCTTAATCGCATGTCAGTGATGAGCCTTGCAGTGAATGTCTGGAATGGCCTTAACATAGTTTCACATCTTCTCCTAGCATAGGAAGCAATATGCACCTCTCATCTGTGCCTAGAAACTTGTGCTTATAAATTTCTTCCTTGCCAGGACTGCATTGTGATACACATCTAAGCAGATACCACAAAAAATTGCTACATATAGTGGTCAGGTGACATATGTTGCTGCGTATGTGGCAGCTGCTACATTGAGTGAACCAAAGTAATTATCTATTGCCTGGACCACAGTATCGCATAGTAAGCTGCCTCATTTCTAAGTTTAGTGTAATTATTTCCATTTCTAGTTTATACAGATTGGCAGAAGGATGCAAAAATAACATGTCGCTAACTGTTTACTTTTAGTTCATGTATTAAATTTATGGAACTAACATTTTGGTCACACTTCAAATTTTTCAGCAGTCCTGTTTTGTACACTATTTGTCTTTGGCTGAATAGTTGGTCCAATTGTTCATATTTGGCTGAATAGTGAAAATCATCTATTCAGTACAGCTCTAATATATATATATATATATGTGTGTGTGTGTGTGTGTGTGTGTGTGTTTGCATACATGTGTATGTAAGATTATGTCTGCTAATTTTGGAACCAATCTTATGATTATGGGTGTGCCTTAATAACAGGGACTCCTTGGTCCCTTTTGGTTCTTTCTTGTATTAATACATTCCTTATCAATTCATGTTCTGCTATATCTTACTTGTTGGATACAATAAAGATTATGTTATGTTATATGCAACAAAGGCATTAACACTATACTCAGATTCAAAACACAGGAACTACTGAACTCTGTGAAAGTTTTACCGCCAATAAGATAAATGTGTTGAACATGATTTATAGTATATTCTTTTAGAAACAAACCAGAGCCCCATTAGCAAAAAATACTAATTCATCAGACAAGAATGAAAGCTAGATGACAGAACTCGCCTGTTCTGCTAACAAGGATACTGATTTGTGTTCCTTCCGCAGCCATTCCATTACTGAACGGTGGAAGCAGTGACACGCTGAGCATTCCATATGGATTGTTCGGAATTGTAACGACAATAGCTGCTGTAGTACCATTCAATGCAGTTCGAGGGGAGTTGCCTGTAATAAACGTACATAAATTGCACCAAGAAGAGCTGCAAGGCTTAATTAACCACGCAAAACAAAGCATTATACTGGAACCTCCTCATAACGTTGTCTTTCAGAGCTCATATCTTGAATCATTCATAAGAATCATTATATTATAAGGTTGTGTTACAATTAATTTATTTATCTACAGCTGAACTACATCAGGGATCTATGAACACAATTGCTGTATACATAAGGTATTATAAGAAGGCTGTAGTGTACCAGCTTTCCCCATTGAATACAAGCATCTCTCTAGCATCCCTCAACTTGGATCTAATGGGTAAATCTTTAACCTCATCAACCCTGAACCAATTTATTCACAACTGTAATTAGCAAATTCTCTGGTGATAGCATCCAGTAATGGACAAGGCATCCGATGACAGTGCAAACAAACAGATGAAATCAGATGAACACTCAGAAAGTCAATTAATTAAGAGAATAGCAGCAGTTGACAGTGCAAAGGCAACTCTCAAGATGAAACCCAAGTAAGAAACAGAAACAGAGAAGAACAAATGCATGATAAAGAGTTCCACAATTAGGGTAAAACACAAAAATAAGTTAGATGGCCAAGAACAGTTTTGGCCTTTGGTTCAACCAGAGAATGACAAAAAATAACCTAATTGTAGTTGGCCAAAGTTTAATCTTTAACCAATTATAAGCCCCGATTTGATACACAGTCCTAGCTGGACCAATGCAAAGATTAAAGTATAGAGGTCATGAGTTCACACCTTCATGTCTACAGTTATAGATCTACCTAAACAATTCTGAACCTTCTGAAGCTTCTTTATATCAACTGTGTGATACTGGCAAAGAAGTCAAGGCAACTAGACACTATTGCATTTGCAAGAGATATCATCAATGACATGGGTCTTGACATAACACCGTAATTATGCATATGTCATGAAAATAAACATGTGTGATGACATACAAATATCATTAACATGGTTGTTGGAGGTATTATGGAATCAAAAACAATGCCCAAATTGTTCTAAGCAGCATCAGTCAATTCAACACACTAGTCATTTACATTTTAACGATTTCAACCATTTAAACTATCTGAGCTTAACACTTAAATAATGGATTTTCAGACATCTATTCAAAAATGATGCCACCAATGTCACAACATGTAGCTGAATTTCCACACCTGTAACACATTACCAAAAAATACAACTGCATCGATAATGCTCTTCTTGCAAATGTCCAGAAGTGCATATTGAAGCCAGGCAACAATGGAAGCATCAACCTCAGGCAAAACAATTTCAACAATTTATGAGGTCGACCAGCAAGCATCATTTCAACTACTACCACACCGGTCCTACCACCACCACAACCACCACCACCACCACCACCCTGAAACCCCATGTTTATTCAGTGACCAAAATAATAAATCAGCAACACAGAAACGTACCATAAACATCAGAGAATAGTGAAAATAATATACATTTAGAAGTGCCCAAAGAACACTGTACTATAATAGCCGGCTCCTCTAACTTACCTTGGCATCTAAACAAAGGTAAAACGCAGAGGAAAGCTCCGGTGAGAATAAGGTAACAACTCTCAGGCACACCCAGTACAGTGTTAGCCATTTGAAACACAGTGAAAGCACGTTAGGTGACCCAGTCAGGAGGAGTCATACGTGAGACAATATCCTCATCTCATCAGTGAATAGATCTGTGGAAGCCAAGCACAGTGATCGTAACTGGAATCAATAAGTTCGCCAAACAGCTGTTCAACACACATACGCAGCTCGACTGTATTGTCATCCAATAGGTGAAGTGATCAATAACTTGAAAGCCTACACATATTTGAATCTAACTGAACTAGAGAATAAATGTGCCCAAAAAACAATCAAAATTACAGACATGTGAACATGAACATTAATGACACTGATACTCTCAAAAGTAATGTCTAAAACCAGAAGACACTAATGTATCGAGAATGCCAATACAAATTCGCCATCTGGTGATAAAGCTTAGTCAGACCATTGCCTGGATGCATGCAACACTGAATATGATGCATAAAAATACCAGATTGGGGCAACAAAAGATGTTATTTTAAGAGTGCACAAATGTCTGAACTCAAACCATCTTATAGGATCCTACAGGCCATACAAAATGTTCCGTACTAGAAATGAATCTAGTGATCTGCATATACACCCTTGTTAAATGAGAGATCACGATGTGCTGGCAGTAACTGTGCTGGTAGACATGTCTGTGTATTCATTGTGCATTGTATGCCTGTCCACATCATAGAAGATCAAATACTTTACCTTAAATTACATTACTAATTACCTTGTAAAGAGGGCTAAAAAATAGGATAACAATAATGACATGCTGTTCAGATACAAATAATGGAGACAAATATATGGAGAGGGTGCCAGAGGGTCAGGAAAGGGATTGATACAGAGAGGGAGGCATATGAAAAGAAGGGGAGGGAGGTGGGAGGACTAGGCAGAGATAAGGAGAGGTAAGGATGTGCATGGGATAGGCAGGAGAGATAGCACTACCATAGTATATGTAAAGGTCATTTTAGCCACATGAGCACTGAACAAACATCTAGCAATAGGTAAGCACATAACTCTTTCAGACCGTTTTATTAATTATGATATTTTGAGTTCAGTTCTTGCATATAGCTTTCTCCAAGTTTGTCAAGGGTTTCTGAGGCATATGACTACAATGTTATCTGAACCCCAGTGTCATCTCCAAAGGCTATTCTGATACAACACTGAATAACAAGGAAGACCAGCTAGAAACAAATTCTGCGATACCTAAGAGAGACCCTGTCGGCAAACGAATAACATCAACCAGAGTAACATAGACATGTTTGTTGTTTTCTCTATAACTGCTGTATGAGTTGACCTAAAACAAGACACAGCCAGGGACCAATATGAGCAAGTTATAAGCTAGATGATATCTAAAAATTTGATAAAAGTATGTCTACACCAAAGATATGTAGAAAACGTTTGCATTGTCAGTCTATTCAATGAAAATTTTCATAGGAAGACAAAAAACCATGAAATTTCACACAAACTTTGCTGCTTCCCGCATACAACAAAGTCTAAAGATTCACTGCACACCTCAGTCTGCATTCTTCAAAAATTATCCAAGTGAGAACAGTTTTTTCAGCCGTAGTCCGACCGAGAGCATCTCTGAGCAGACGCCTTGAAGGGGCACCATATCAAATTCACATTGATTGATTGATTGAGTGTACGATCATTATATCACTCATCTATAACTCGTCAAAACTCTCCCAAACATCCTTCCCTTCTAAAATAGTTTAAATTCAAACCCCATTCCTATAGCAACAGTCCTCAGTTCAGTCTGCTTATGCATCCTCCTTATAATTCCTTAACCCTTTAATGACCAGCACGTAGTAAAACATAAGACATGATCAATAACGCTGGCCGTTAAAGGGTTGCTACTCACCTCTTTGGAATGATCTTCCCTACAGAAATCATGCAATTCTCTAACCCACAGACGTCCATTCTATTCAGTGTATCACAGGACTCAAGTCACTACTGTGCATATGGTATGATTATGGCCAATCTGACTGAATTCACTGCTCTGGCAGTGGGGTTAAGCAGACCAGGATATCGGCTGCTGTACAGAGCCTGCCACTCATCCTATGCAGGTTGTGTCCTCATTGCAGGCCGTTTTGATCATCTATATGTGTGAAGAGAAGATTCTGTGCATCTGTCCGTATGTCGGGCTATGCATTTGCACAATTTTAGAGTTATTGACTCGAAACCTTCACTCTTAGTTCGGGGAACACATGGGACACGCAGTCGAGGGGTTCGTGAACCCCGCGGCCGCTGTCTTCCTGGTCTCCATGGCAAAAAACCTGTCTATGGACAGGTACCCCAAAGAGTCCACACAAAAGAAAAGTTTCCTTCTCAGTCGCCAGGAGTCACTACTTTACACACAGGTTCCAAGGTACTACACTTGACAATCCAACAAAACTTCGCAAAGACGAAAGACAGCCACACCTGTGGAAGGATATCCAGGGGACAAGTCCATTTTATTTCTCGATTTCCATTCAGGCAACGCTGGGTACCCTCAGCTAGTATATAATATATTCATGGATGAGAAAATGTGGACTCTATCTTTATATGATACATAAATGATTTTTTATTTATATTGTACATAGAACAAGTCAAAACAGATACCTGGATGAGGAGATTTGCAGAAATCTGTCCTTGAGTCATATTAATAGAATCATATTGTAGATACTTGAAGTCCAGCTCTCCTGACGCAGACCCTGTGTAGATTTTGTAGTCTACTTTTACACTGTCAAGCGAGCCATACACTCGTTCCACCTGAAGTGATACCTAAGGAAGAACCACACTGGTCACTGCCACCCCATCATTTCATTCCACAGACATTCTTTCGGTCAACTGGTATGGACGGTCATGATGGTGGAAGAGTCACTGTGCTCAAGGGAAGTGCATTTCCATTATTGAAAAGTTAGTTATCAGGACAGGTAATATAGTGGTTCTAGGGCAATTCATTGCAGGACAATTCGCCGAGAACAATTCGTCGTGGTCAGCAATAATATGAATATAGTACCATTTAAGCATCTCACAAAACCACTCCCTAAGCAAGCCTGAACAATATTAAAATAATTAAGAACAAAAAGTTAATCAGTGAGCAAACAGTCAAGAAGGTTCACCGCTGGTGGGTTTCTCCAACCAACAGACTCCCACCCAGAGACCCTGTTCAGGGTCCCTGGACCATGTTCAATAGACGATGGCCGCAAAGTCTGCAGTTGAGGTTTATATGTATGATTTAGCTAAATAATAATCTCACATGCGAATTCGATCTCTATGATCTCATAATTTCTGAACACTGTTTCCAAACCTGCGACGTCTGTCCATATCCTAAACTGACGGTGAGGGATCTTGAGTTCTTGGAAAACTGTATCACACCATATGGATCGATACGGCAAATGGTGAATCCAGGAAGCAGCTGAGCACCTCCAATAGTAGAGGCCGTGGGAGTACTTGGAAGATATATGCTGAATAACTCTGGCTTCTGCAGCTGTGGAGAGGTCTATGTACAGACAATTGACAATGACATTGTTTATGAACAACCAAATAGGTGCACTATAATTACATAAAGTCTGGTAATGCACGGTCTCTTAACATGCTAATTCACTTCGAGCACTGAATGTCATGCATTACAACAATGCGTCAAGCTGACACAAGATAAAGTCATTCACATGGGATACATTGACTCGCTATATAAGAATTGACTCAACTGTAAAGAATACAGCAGTACAAGTACATGGCTTGACATACTGTACAGGTTAAGTTATGAGGAATAAATTCTCTTACTGTAATGTCTCTCCATCACTTGTAGTCAATTCCACACGTTAAAGGTAAGCAGTAATAGTCCACTCTAGTTCCCAATAGATTATGCATTCAGTTAAATGGATTTCAGTTAATTTAATGAGGACTCAACAGATAATCAATGCATTAACAACCGGTAACTAGACCAGCATCTACCTTATTTGAGAGAGAGACACTTTTTTATTGCACTTCTGTAATTCCAGTATATAAACATCTTACAGAATTCCATAAGGAATAATGTACTAAAATATACATCGTTTCAATGCATTCAATTTCTAAAGTAAAAAGGCAGACCCAAAAGAACCAATGGTTATCCACTTATGGGTCACCCTACAACAACAGTACAAAATATTATATAAAATAAAAGATATTTTAGCCCACTCTGTCTACACTATGTTTGGTTATTCTTTATTGAAGAGTTATACAGTCACCCGTCCTTAATACAATGACACCTCAGCAGTACTCTTGAGCCCCATCTTGCAAAATCTTGTTTCTGTTATTGCATTCATCTTTCAGGCAATTTTGTAGTTTACTTACAAAAAAGCAGTGATGAATTCTAACTTCTGTTTGGTCTATGCTCGACGAGTCACCTTTTAAAATCTCTAATACTTCTCACCCTATGCAGTGACAGAAGCAGTCATGCATAGACAAGCTGCTTAAGGCTTTCACACAGTACCTAGTAATGTAAGAGCAATGTTAACAGAATGCAGCAGTTACCTGAAGCATCAGCTGGATGGTATCCTGTCCGTGAGCCATGCTTGCCGTTCCAGAACTAGGAGTGATGCTTCCAATGGCAAAGTCTCTTATAAGGTCATTAGACTGGTACCCTGACATCCACTGTACTTGTATTGAACCATACGAACCAAGTCTCATGATAGTTGAAATCACAGATCCAGTCACTAGAAAAAGTGCGATGGAGATCAACATCTTACCAGTGTTATTTTCGTTCAAGAAATCATTTTTGTTTTAGTTTTTATTCAGTTTGATGTGATTCGTTTCAGTTTAGTTCTAGTTCCATTTATGAAAATCATTTTAGTTTTAGTTTAGTTTTTATTCATTAAATCATTTCCGTTTTAGTTTAGTTTTTATTGATCCAATCATTTTAGTTATGGTTTTAGTTCACGATTGTCTAATCTTACGATCTTGTTTTAGAAAACCACAATAAATCAGACCCAGGTCATTCATTGTCCACGAGTTATTAGAAACGATGCTTATCAAGTATTCTTCTAACCCATTCAAATTCAACCTAAGAAAAGCTTGCATTCCCAAAGATTATAACATCCTGTTGCGTCTGCCTGCTGTTAAAGGTCTACATAAAGAAAAGATCCTTTCAACATTAGCCTGGAAGGCAGGAGATATGAGAAGATCTTCAACTAGAAAAGCTATAATGTTGGATAAATCATCCTTTATTTGGACCAAAATCTAGAGGCATTGTCTCCAACATACTTTGTCACCTCTGATAAATATCTGTCCATTTCTTCCTGGATATTTTTCCCATTGTGATATCAACATTATGACTACTTAGTAGTTATATGTCTTGTCCATTCAACTTTGCTGCCAGAAATTTGAACTTTTTAATGCTCCAGATCCTCATGCTTCATTTTGGATTTGACTTGAATTATCACCAAAGGAAAGAAATTGATACTTGTAATTTCTATAGTTTTCGTTCATGATATCAATTTCGTTTTAGTTTTTATTTAGTTCTGCAGAAATCTTTTCTGCTTTTATTTAGTTCTAGTTGTTAATTTATTTCTAGTTCTTGTTTTCGTTTTCGTGAACGATCACCGGTTCAATTTAGTTCTAGTTCTAGTTTCGTGAACGAAATTAACACTGCATCTTACTCTCACGTCTGAACAGTTTTATCACATCAACCTCATCATTGTATCAGATATTGACAATTTTATCATATCAGTTTATCATTGTAACAAAAACTTACAGTTTTATCAGATTCACTTTAAATATCTTAAAAATTCTCTTCGTCAGTCCCAATAAAGACATAAACAGTATAGACGATTCCAAGTACTAAGAAAGTCTAGATAGGCATAGTATTAAACAACTATCTTACTTACAGTCATTGACTGTTATAACAGTGGACTTCAATCCAACTTTGCTGTTTGCAGCTATCTGAAGAACTGTGACTTTGACTTGGTTTTGCTCTGGGACAACATCTGGTGCCATAGTCACTGAAGCAGAACATAGGCACAGAATCACAGACTTGTGGAATTATAGCTAATATACAGAATGATTCACAAAAAAGAAAGCAATTATGAGTGACAAAGCAAAGTAAGAATCACAAGAAGCTCAATTACAAGCACAGTCAAATGTAAATCTAAGTAGACAGGACAAAGAATGATGCAAAATGCATTGCAAAATAAACATTCTAATTTATCAGATTCTTCTCAATCTTAAACACAATTGAAGTTAAATGAAGCTTAACATCGTTCATTTAAATGACACAATTCCTTTCTTTGTCTTCTAAGGACAAGGGACATGGATGATCACTGACGGTCACTCCTATTATAATTGATGGTCACTGATGGTCACTCCCATTATAATTGATGGTCACTGATGATCACTCCTATGGTAATTGATGGTCACTCCTATGGTAATTGATAGTAAGTGATGGTCACTCCTATTGTAATTGATGGTCACTGATGGTCACTCCTATGGTAATTGATGGTCATCAATAAGATGTTCATTCACAAACCATTTACTTACTACCACTGTCAAGAAATTTTGCTGAAGTCAGAGTGACTGTGAAGTTGGAGCCAAGTGGAAGAAATGCGCTACTTTCAAGGTCCACGCTGGCAGTGCCTGAGGAAACTGCATTTGGAAAAGTAACAGATCCAGAACTAGGCAGATAGGATGTTCCAATTTGTGCCTGAAAATATTTAACAAATTATCTCATTAACAACCATTTCTAAAGGCAGCATATCTCATCATTATGCAGCTTTCGGATAACCCATCCGACAGACAGATAGAGAAAGACATATACAGAAAAAGACCGACACAGATACACATACAGTCACACAGATACTTACAGAATGAAAGAAATATCTAAGTTCACATATTCATATTTTCTTATCTCCTATGCTTGTATTCATTAAGTGAATACAAGAATCCATGGCACATCACGACTGCATCATAACTGTTCAGACCATGTCACCGAGCAGTAATGTGTGAAAAACAGAGTAATTGTCTCGTAAGATTCTCTAAATTGCACACTTCACGCTACAAGGTGAGTGCTCGTACCGATTGAAAACCATGTTACACTAGCCATCACAGCCCACATGCAAAATTATAAACATAAATTCACACCAGCTGACCAATGATACCAAACATTCTCATCAAACATATATAACAGCCGTATACATTAACCACCCATACAAGCCATCAACGCATTTTTGGAGGATCACCAGCGTATAATCATCCTATTCACTCCAAACATTCTCTCAGCATGTCAGACAGAGGCTTCTCTCTCTCTCTTTCTCTCTCTCTCTCTCTCTCTTACCCTCTGCTCTAACCTCCTTAGTTCTTAGACATGATATACACATAAAGTAAGGTCAAAGTAAATGGAAGTCATATTATGTCATTAAAAACTGGATCTGCCTACTACTATCACTACCATCATTACCAATAATATCTTTAGTTCATTCCCCTAAGTAATTCCAGTTAAATATATTGAAACCATACACAAAACACAGCACTACCAGAAACAAATTATCTAAACTTCCTCAGTTTATTTAAGGACTAACAAAAGAACTCAATGGCCAAAGAAATTGCCACATCACCTGATCAAAGCTCATAGCAAAGCTGACGAGAACTGATCCAAAAGTGCCTTTAATGCGAGTGATGTTGAGCATCAGCTGGCGCTTGAGAGAAACCGGCTGAACAACGACCTGCTGAAGCGCAGGAGTGATAAGAAATCGACCATGAGGATAGTCATGATACCTAAGCCAGAATAGAACAAAATTAATAAATAAGTTTTATAACTAACACATTAACCAAAATTAAAAGATTTTGGCTAAATCCTTTATTGCAGATGCTATTAGTCATTTTATAACAGATCACCTTTGTGCCATGCCTGACACTTCACATTTACATAATTAACTATAGCATCTCTATGTCAGCAACAGGGAACCAATCAATCACTATCGATCTTTAGAAAGGTTTCAAGTGTAAATGCAAGTGCTGATATGGCCAGTCACTTTTGGCCATTCAACTCTGCAACTCAGATTCAAAATTACCAATCTTATTACAAACTTATTAGTAGGGATGAACCAAAACTCAGTTCGGAACTCAGCTCGGTCCAATTTTCTTGGAACTCGGCAAAAATGGGACTCGGACAAATAATCGGTCCAAGTACTAATCTTTCCGATTTACTGTTTTGGAAAATGAAAGTCGGATTTGACAATGGTGGGTTGTCAAAAGAGGGTGTCAATGGAATATATCAAAGGAGGGTGTGAACAGTGTGCCAAAAGAGGGAGTCAATGGTGTGTGTCAAAATAATGTGTCAACGGAATGTGTTGAAAGAAGGTGTCAATGGAATGTGTCAAAAAAGAGAGTGTCAGAGTGGAGGGTGTTAAAAGAGGGTGACAATGAAGAGTGTCGAAAGAGGGTGTAAGTGGAAGGTGTCAAAAGAGAGTGTCAATGGAGTGTATCAAAAGAGGGTGTCAATGGAATGTCTTAAAAGAGGGGGTCAATGAAGGGTGTCAAAAGGGGGTGTCAATGAAGTGTGTCAAAAAGAGGTGTCAATGAAATGTATTAAAAGACAGTGACAATGGCAGTGACAATACACTCCATTGAACCCTCTTTTGAGACCATGGGATGGTCTCAAAAGAGGGTGTCAATGGAGTCTATCAAAAGAGGTTGTCGAAGGAGTGTATCAAAAAAGGGTGTTAATGGAGGGTGTCAAAATATTGTGTCAATGGAATGTATTAAAAGAGGGTGTCAATGCAGGATGTCAATAGATGGTGTCAATGGAGTGTGTCCAAAGAGGGTGTCAATGGAGTGTATCAAAAGAGAGTATCAAGGAAGGCTGTCAATAGAGTGTGTCAAAAGATCATGTCAATGGAGTGTCTCAAAAAAGGTTGTCAATGGAGGGAGTCAAAATAGGATGTCAATGGAGGGTGTCAAAAAAGGGTGTCAACGGATTCTATAAAAAGAGGGTGTCAATGGAGTGTGTCCAAAGAGGGTGCCAATACAATGAATTAAAGGAGACCATCAATTGATGTTCTAACAAGAGGGTGCCAATGAAATGTGTCAAAAAGGGAATCAATGGAATGTATTAAAAAAGAGTGTCAATGGATGGTCTCAAAAGAGGGTGTCATTAGAGTGTATCAAAAGAGGCTGTAAATGGAGTGTATCAAAAAAGGGTGTCAATTGAGGGTGTCAAAATATTGTGTCAATGAAATGCATTAAAAGAGGGTGTTAATGCAGGATGTCAATAGATGGTGTCAATGGAGTGTGTCCAAAGAGGGTGTCAATGGAGTGTATCAAAAGAGAGTGTCAATGGAATGTATCAAAAGAGGGTGTCAAAATAAAGGGTGTCAAAAGAGAGTGTCAATGTAGCCTATTAAAAGAGAGTGACATTGGATGGTCTTCAAAGAGGGAATCAATGGAGTGTGTCGAAAGAGGTTGTCAACGGAATGCACCAAAGGAGGGTGTCAATGGACTGTGCTAAAAGGAGTCAATGGAGGATGTCAATGGAATGTGTCAAAAGAGGGTGTCAACGAATGTGTCAAAAGAGAGTGTCAACGTAGGTTGTCAATGGAGGGTGTCAGAAGAGGGTGTCAATGAAATGTATTAAAAGAGAGTGCCAATGGATGGTCTCAAAGAGGGTCTCAAGGGAATATATTAGAGGAGGGCATCAATGGAGGGTGTCAAAAGGGGGTGTGAACGGAGGGTGTCAAAAGAGAGTGTCAATGGAGGGTGTCAAAAGAGGGTGCCAATGGAATGTATCAAAAAAGGTTGTCAATGGAGGGAGTCAAATTAGGGGGTGTCAATGGAGGGCATATTAAAAGAGAGTGTCAATCGATAGTCTCAAAAAGGGTGTTAATGGAGTGTGTCAAAAAAGGTGTAAATGAAATGTATTTTTTAAATTACAATACGACAATCGACCTAACCAAAAAACACAAATGCTGCTACTGTTAGTGCTAACAAGTCACTACTTCCTAGTGTACTAAGGCATAACTAAAAGATTCATAAAAGTTGTGCAAACTGCCAATCTAAACATCAAAAGAATTAGAATTTCTTAGATATTCAAAACTCGGCCTCGGCAAAATTCAACTCGCAAAACTCGGTACTCGAACTCGGCAAGAAATTCAAACTCGGTTCATCCCTACTTATTAGGTGAAGTTGACTTAGATCGTGCTATCAAATAGTGAATCCTTGAATGGGTGCATGACATCTTCATTGATTATGAGAAAGCATTAAATATACACAGACATACTTTATCGTGAAGACTGAGGACTGGAAGTTGGAATCTATGTCTGCACCACCAACGGCATTTGTCAGAATGAGGGTGTACTGGTTGTTCAGTGAGGGCATGTTGTCTGGAATGAGAGTGACCAGGATCTGTGACTCAGGACTTCCGTCAACCATCAAAATGAAACCTTGAGACTCAGCAAAATCCTTTTGTAAACTCAGTGCAGAACCATCGATACGCCAAGAGACCTGATGCAAATCAATTGATCAACTTACATCGGCCACACTTTAGAGGACAAAATTAATTATGCCAAAAAGAACTGTCTTGAGGAAGAGGTATCTTCAACAAAAGATGAAGCTGAAATAAGCTGAACAAACTCCAGTAAACATAAACGACATATTATGTGCTAACAACAAATTCCAATAACGACATTGCTTAATCTTTATTAATGTGCCACCAGCTGGAACCCCCTCCCCCTTCCTCTTTCGAAGGAGCTGCTCTCTCTCTTCTCTGCTGCCTTCCGGAATCACGCTTGAAGACTTTCCTTTTTTCTGTTTAGCTTTGTGTCGAGTCGTGAGCGCCTCTGATTCGAGTTGCACTGTATAAGTGCTCCATTACATTACATTGATAAGTGTCTATGGTTCACCCATACATTTCAGTACTTGCTCATCATTAAAGGGCTAAATCAGTTCATACCAATCCGCCACGCCACGCCAAGCCTCGCATTGATGTTTTATATTATATCAGTAACTCAGCCCTTAAGAAGAGATAGTCCAGTCAAATGAATGAAGACTTTAGAAAGGAGATTCTCACAGGTTAATTCTGCTTGCAAAAAAACCACATGAATATAAAGCCTACCTCTAAGTACAGTA
Organism: Bimastos eiseni; assembly: GCA_959347315.1. Classification (NCBI taxonomy): domain Eukaryota; kingdom Metazoa; phylum Annelida; class Clitellata; order Crassiclitellata; family Lumbricidae; genus Bimastos; species Bimastos eiseni. The sequence continues at coordinate 24,520,962 of OY365807.1, forward strand.
TCTAGTATCTACATCAAGCCACATCCATAAAATGGGTCCTTACAATCTTCCTCTGACTTGACATATAATAATATTATAATATTCATAATAAAATTCGTTTCTTAATTCAAACTGACAAATATGCAGTAAGATAACATGATATAGTAGCAAAGGACGATAGCAAGTTAAAAATGAGTCAAAATGTAACTGTGTCAAGGTGTGCAAAGCATCAATCTGTCCAACAAATCATTCTACAGTAACCGCTAGGGAGTTAAAGGCAGTTGTGGTTAGCAGGTATTGAACCCTTATCCTTCTGATCCTCGTGTCAGCATACTATAATTCAACCATCTCCCTGCCCCGATACAACATAGCACCAAGAAATTCATCACATTAAATATGACTAGACCACAAATACAGTATTGTCTCGCACTAATTAGGATATCTTACTTACTCACTTACTATTTATCTGAATGTCTGAAAAATGTCTGCAACAATAAAAAAAATTTGGTTTAAGAACACTGCAGCTGTTCCTAATAAGTAACCATGTTGAACTAACTGAAATATTTCCAAGCATTCCTTGGCTTCGAATGATTGGAAAAACGATTGAAACTTCTCCCAAAACTGGTTTGTCAAATGTTCGTGGAGAGAGTGCAACACCATCAAAACGAATCACTCCATTTGGATATCCAAACTTCTGGATCTAAAAAAGAATTTTCAATGAAATTATGATTTAGAATTGCCTGAAGTCATATTACTTCAACCATCAACATATGAGATAATTTCTTTTACCTCCTCAAGCAACAGATAACCAACAGCAACAGTCTTCTGTTTATGCAATGCAAATCACATGTAAAAGTTTGTGCTTACTAAACAATAGAATGGCACTATATAATATCAAGTCTATAAAGCAAACTTGTTGACATGTTTGTACTGACAAAAGTTCTTTAAAACAAAGTCTCTAAGCTGAAGAAGATTTTGCCTCAATCAAATCCGAACCCCAGACACATGTACTGCATCAAATATTAGAAGTGGAAAGAAAGAAAACTCACAACTATTGTCAGGCTGCCTGCCAGAGGAGAGATGTCGCCAGTAGCAGCAGATGCTGAGCTGCTTCTGATGTCATAGATGATGAGCAAGAACTCCTCTTGGACTTCCCATGCCAGGTGTGGCTTAATGTTGAGGACAATGGTCTTTGTTCCTCCTTCCTTATCTATCCATGTCAGGACACCAGATGTTGCCTCCAGTCCATCTGCAGCCGTTACGCTAATGTCCGTGACCTCAGTGAGAATCCGTGACTGATTATTTGGTCCCATCATGCGCCAGTAAACCTAAATTTGGAAACAATTACCTAAATATCTCTATCGTAAATTCTAAATTTAAAAGTGTTACAAAATGCCAAGAGTAAGGCTCCAGCTTATAAAACATCGAGCCAAGACAAATGGATCAGACTGATGAAAGGGGAATAATATAAAGACATATTCAATAAATTATGGTAGCCTTCCTTATGAACAAATTAAATATAATGATTTTATTTGAGTATCAATATCCAACCAGCAAGAACATCACACAATCATTATGCATCCAGTTCCATTGTGAAACTGAGAGCAAATGCAAAAGGACATGTTCATAAACCATCATCATTTCAAGCAACTAATGAATCTCAACTGAGTACAATGTCCAAAAAAATAAACAAATCCAAATAAATTAAAGCACATATGTAAGAGTATCATGTGACAACAGGAAAACGACCAAGGAACCACACTATGACAATATGGCATCAAGTCTATCTAAAAAAATATCATAAACTCATAGTGATGGCATCTTTCATTGATGTTAATTAATACTACAAAATGAATAGTCGAACCCGCTCACTCAACGCACACTGAGCGTTACGGGCCGACCACTCTAACCGATCAGCCACCGTGCCACACAATACATCATTGAGAGCAAACAATTAGAAGAACATCTCAAGCGAACATACGTTTTGCACCCCAACCAATCCAACTGTTCTTTCCAGTGCTACAGTCAAAGTCATCAAGGAATCTGGGTTCTGTAAGAGAACTAGTGACTGTCCTTTAAAGCCGAACCTTCCATTGGGATAGCCTGATCTGGCAATTGTAACCAAACAGCCAGTTCTGTTCCCAAGTCTTGCACCACCTGGCGACAAGTCCAAGCAAATGCAAAGCCAAGTAGGCATATATATATATACAAACGATCAGAAATAAGGCTAGGGTAAGATAGTTAGTAGTTACATATGCCACCAGTGAAAATTCCACAATCATGGAATTTCCATGTGTCAGTGCTAATAACAGTATCCGGATGGAGCTATATAATGCCTAATTACACACAATTTTACATAATTGTATCTTTTATATAAAATAAAAGATTGGTCGGCTGTTACATTATTTTTTGGCTAGTGTTTCACTTGGAGCAACTATCAACCACAGCCTTGTTCATAATGATAATAATGGTGCTGTAGAAGCCCATAGATTAGCTGGAGAGTAGACAAGTTAAAGCCTTTGCTGAAAAGGTCACTAATGTTTAACTGCTCAGTGCAATGTTAACTGATAATTTGCCTTTCGACAAAAGATCTAATTGAACGTATAAAATTAAAAACAAAAAGAAATACTAAAAGCAAAAATATAATTCACAATAAAATATCGGACAGAGTAGAGGATGTAGAAGGATTCAAAGCTCACCCGTTGCATTAGTCAGGCTCACTAGAAATGATCGAGCAGGCTTTGTTAATCCATCGTTTATTAAACTGATGTTCAGTAAGGTCTGTGTCTGACCATCCAGAAAACTAAGGAGACCGTCTGGGTTCATATAGTCAATCCCAAGCTTAGCTGTTAGATCCGTCGTCAAATATTTCACCAAAATACTTCCGTAAGTACCAGGCCCTCTGCTGACAGGCAGAGAAATGAATCCAATATCACGGTATGCTAAAAATATATACCAAGGAAAGAATTAAAAAAATGATAGAAAATAAATTTAGAGGGTATCTGAGGCAAAAATGCAAACAACAATCATTTATTGATGTCCATTAAATGGCCACAATCAACAATCAAGTGCCAGTGGTCTTTGAGTACAAACAAATTATAATTCTGGCTTGGAAGGCAAAAAAATGTTTTGGCCTGAATATAAAACTTGCTACACCCATATTAGAGTCATAACAAGGTGATGAAGTCAGAGACATTTATGCCATGGGGGTATTTAATATGAAGAAAACCTTAATATTCATTTTATTATAAAAAATATATTGTTGCTTTAGTAATTAAGAAGTTCACTATCGAGGAATCTATGTATTGATCCTTGTTCACTATTAACGCAAGAAACCTGAGAAGAATCTTTAACCCTTACCACTCCTAAGGCCGCTGAGAGCCGCCAAATTTATTAATGGATTTGATATAATGATTGGAGGGTAAGGGTTAAGGAATCAGGAACATAGAGCCAATGCAACATTATAATCATAGCATTATCATAATGCACAACCATGACTCATTAAGCAACAATGTACCTCTGCTGCAATGTAATGTATGCAATGTAATCAAACATCTATATAGCGTCGTTCGAATCAGCAGCTCTCTCAACGGGCGTCTGTGCTTGGGCAAGGAAACAGAAAACCTTTAGGGTGTCTTTGAAACTGGCAAGGTTCATTCCAGGTGCAGGGACTGTGGAAGACAGCTCCAAGCTGAAGGGCCAACATAGACAAAGTTCTTCGACTGGGCCATAGCAGAGTGCATGCATGGAACAACAAGAAGGCCGTGAGCGGAAGATCGCAAGGAGGCCCATCCAGGTAAATCTATGCAGAATAAAATGTAATGAACTTTCAATCTAAGTATATTTATAGCACTATTTTTACATATGTATTTATATATATTCTTCATAAAATCAAGAAAATTGGTAAACATTCTATACATTATTTGGTTGTGATCTCTTTGTCATTAGTAGCCAACTAGTAATTCTGAATCTTATCACTGCTCACAATCACAGTGTTCTAGTCATAGGCAGCAATCTTGAGATATGGGGGACACCCAATGAGAGGGACAAGAAATGTGAGGGAGACAAACATAAACGTGTCCCCTCTCCAGAAATAGTATGGGGACATGCCCCCCCCCGACTCTACTCGGGATTGCCCCCCCCTGGTCCTAGTACATGAATTATCCATCTAAGTCTTCATAAATATCAGCTACATGAACAGTGGTAATAGTTGACTTACCAGTAACATTCAAAGCATCAAGTTGAGCATAGCCTCCCGCATCATTGCTCTTGTCAATGATAATTTTCTTCACAGTCATCATCCCTAGATATGGTGGCTGGTCCAACTGAAGACCATTCAGATAGGTATAGTTATCTGAACTACAAAGTACAAATGCTACTAGACATGAAACTACCAAAATACGTATATGTGGCATCAAATACATATCAGAGAAATTAATAAGAGTACCAGGGAGCATTCAAATGCATAATACAGCAATGAGAGAGAATGCCCCATTTGTATGTCCCTGTGTCTTTGTGTTTGTCAGTGTGCAAGTATCACAGCATTTATACTGCACCTGTTAGAACCTATTCCTTATCAACTGCAGTTCACCTGATCTCAAAGCTGCATCTTAGGTACACAGACAATATAAGTAGGATGCTGAAGCATTGATGCTGCTGATGATGATGATAACATTTTAAACATCTAAACAACAACAAAGACTGTCCAGGTGTATGGTCAGAAAAAGCATTGTTCATTCAAACAAGATGAAATTTCCAACCTAAATCTGGGGCCCTATAGTAATGGATGACAAACTGGAATGAAGAGTAGACTTATGAAGTGAGATCGATTCCATTTCCAACATAAGATTGATTCATTCTCTCTTCGTTAGATGGTGGCATTGGTCAAGTCAATACCGTGATGGACACCTTTCATGGCTGCCTTACAGTTAAATTCGACTCCTGTAATAACTTGTGATCATACTATACTTGATCACTTGTGTTCCCGCTCTACTTGTAATCATACAGTGGTCTGTCAGTCTGAATGAAATTAGACATAGATTATTATTATCATAAATTCATGAAAGAATGTACAACATTTATTATTTGTTATTACCGAAGGTTGATACCGTCCTTCTTCCAACATCTTTTACTCAGAAGTGCATATACACGCCTCGACGGTGCAATTGCAGTTGTACTGCAGAGCAATGGTGTGCGAAGGACTTGCTCAAGGTCCCTACACAGTGATGCCCCAGACGAGGCTCGAAGCCGCACGCTCAGCACACACTGAACATTACGGGCTGACCGCTCTAAAGATCGGCCACTGCGTCGATTATTAGTAATCAGCCACTATATTCCATGCCCAAGGAAGAGGCATTCAGCTTTAACAGCTCTTTTTAATTTAAACATGAGGTCTGATTATCCAGAGTAAAATAAAACAACATGAAAATTTTAATACTTCACAGTTTGCCACAGAGGCAAAGACAACTTAACAAATCTTACGTAGGACTGATTAGTTCCAGCTTCGTAAGATTGACGTAGAACTCGACCGGACCTTGCGGAACGTTGTTGTTGTAGATCTGAATAGTAACTGTCTGTTGTGTCTGTCCCTCGTTATATGTGAGCCAGCCAGTTGACGAGACATAGTCTGCATTTGGCTGAGGGGTCGAGGTTGCATTTCCTGGACTCGTCACATAATAAACTCGAACTTGACCAGATGAACCAAACTTACGAATGACATCTACAGCTATCTATCATACAGTAACAGAAACATACCCCAATAAACAACAAAACATAAATTCTTTTATCATCATTATTATTAGTAGTAATCTTACCCAAGGTAAGTGAAATTCCTCAGGAACAAAAATTTATTCCATACAGGAAGAAGCTTATTAGCTATCATCCAAGACTAAAAACCTCTTTAAAGGTAAAAGATGAAAGCTGCATAGATGAGCGACAAGACAATGCAAAATAAAATGAAATGGACACTTTTATTATCATCCACATAGAATATTCCATCGACTGATTGACTGTGTGAACAAGATTGACATTACCTTTCGTATGTAGCATTGGACGAATGATTGCCATTTCGGCCTACATAGACCGAACATATATCTATCAGGCCTACATAGACCGAACATATATCTATCAGGCCTACATAGACCGAACATATATCTATCAGGCCTACATAGACCGAACATATATCTATCAGGCCTACATAGACCGAACATATATCTATTAGGCCTACATAGACAGAACATATATCTATTAGGCCTACATAGACCGAACATGGGTGTGCTTAAGTCCTATGGTTTACCACTTATCTCTCTTCAGGAAGTCACAAAAATGACTACTATTGCCAACTAATGTATGCCATTCCGGCATGGTGGGAATACACCATAGCCAAAGTACGGGATTGGATAGAACAGCTGCTGGAGAGGATGAAACGCAGACACTTCCTACAACCTCAAGCTCCTACTATGGCATAAATGGCGGCAGAAGCGGAAGGGCGCCTATTTAAAGCTGCACTCTGCAACAACCAGCATGCTATACATCAGCTACTACCTAAACATCCACCATCGTGTGGTTACACGCTCTGACCCCGGAGTAATGACTTTATTTTACCGGATATAGATATTCAAAATTTTATACCTAGAGCATTGTACAAAAGCATATACCAACACACATCATCTAATTGAATCTCAAACTAACTGATTAAGCATAGGCCTAACTGTAATTGTGTAAATATTAAACTGTACTTATCACAACCATTGTAAGAAGCTGCGTTTTTGCCAGCTTGATATTTGAATAAACGAAAATTGGTTGATTGATTGATATAGACAGAAACAATTATTTCCAGAACCACAAACCCCACACTAGTGTTAGTGGTAATGCAAATGAACTTAGTGTGGTCCAATAGTAACAAATGCACCAGACAAGTACAGAAGAACACATGTTGTCACAGACATCATTGTGACATCAAGAAGTGCATGTTCCTTTGAGAGAAACTTACAATGCATAGATTGAAAGGGAGCCATTAGCATTGCTGGAAGAAAGGAGAGAACGTATACAAACCAGACCCACCGGCTCAAGAAATGATTTGACACAAACGTCATAGCTCACTCAAATAGGCCTGCAGTACAAGAAGAGGTCCAGAGACGTTTTTTCAGTAGAAGATGAAGCATATAATAACCCAAGGACACTTCATTCTTAACATACCTGAGACTGGTACCGACTATAACTGGCAACCAGAGGCAAATCAAATTCGAGCAGACCCCGTGAATAGTTGCTAGCAACGAATATGACCTGTGCTTGGCTGGCATCTGTCTGCACAAGAGCGCCACCTGAGGCTGATAGCAGCTGAAGCACGAAATTCTGTCGCAGGACAGGAGTCAGATTATCCACCGTCTATTATAAACAAAAACAAAACCACATTGACATCTCTCTAATCATTTCAATCCCTTCTTAATAACAAGTGGAACCCATATGTATTACTATCTAATCTGTGAGTATTTATTTAATATAAGCTGAACAGTAACACACTACATGGACTGCCTCAGCTTTACTGTTCAAGTAGTAGGCCTAATCTGCAGATTTTGAGTGTAAAGGCTCAGTGCTCCCTAGAGATGGTCATGAAACATGGATTTTGAGAAACACAAATTTGCTTAACTCTATTGACCAGCATGAATCTGCTTCTTAGAAATTAGAAGTGACACTTCTACACCAAAAATGACAAAATAAATCACAAACTGTGTCATCTACAGCACCTGCAAAGCAATTAAATGCTCTCATCAGTTGCCATAAAGATAAAACTCATAACACAAATAATACCAAATGTCACAATCTAGTTCAACAGCAGTTGAACATAATTTCAATCGATTGTGGCTTTGTGTTAGAAAGGAGACACAGTGCATTTACAATAATGACGACGAACAGTAATGCACCATTAAATAACACGACTACCATTACATTCCTAAATGCAGCTTTGCATGCACACAGAGATTTCTTAGACAAGAGGAAATCAAAGGATGTGGGAAACACAGCAGAAGAAATTAAAGAAAACATTGGCTGCACCTGAAGGTTGATGGCGGAAGAAGTCTGGAGTTCGTTGAACGTAACATTGCCTTGAGTCTGTGTGAACAGACTGGAGTCTCGTCTATCAATCTGCCACATGACTTGAACCATCCCAAAGAAACCCTGAGTTCGAATGAGTTCAACCAGTCCACTTCCATCATATCCCGGAAAGGGTTTTCCAATAGCAATTGCTGATGAATTGGGTGAAATACCAATTGTTCCAATGGCCCTTGGATCAGCAAGAATAACTACAACTGCGGAAGACTGTGTGCTCGAAATCAGAGCGCCATTATCTGCGTAGACCAATGATACACGATAGCGCTCTTCTCCCTCAACAATTGAATCCTGTTTTGACTGAACGCTCAACGACTTTGCTGCTTGACCCTAGAAAAAGTATTCATGATAATGTTATTGGTCATCGCAAATTTATATAGCACCATTTTCAGAGAGACTCATCAAAGGCGCTCTACCCAACACCATAAAACTTTGATCAAACTAAATAGTTTTCAAACATTTGTGGAAAATAGGCAAAGAGAGAAGGCAAAGTAATGTAGAGCACACTGCAGTCTGTAAAGATATTTCACTATATCTTTATTATGTTATCGTGATTTTATTTTAGTGAGTATAACACAATTCAAGTCAATTCCTCTTCTTATGAAAAGGATGCCTTAGACAGCCAGACTCACAGCGCTTCTCAGTCGTCTTTAAACTGTGTCATATAAAAGCTCAGATACATGAGAAGCAGTGCCTTAGAAATTTTGAGTTTACGATTATGAAGCAGGCAAACACATAACAAAATACAAATGCAGACGTGTCTGTTTGTCCAAAAATCATCTTGGATAGCTCGGAAGGATCTCGGTAGCTGTTGTCCTTGAATACAATCATACCTTCAGTCAGCATTCAGTACATGACCCAAAAGCAGAAGTCACCATAGTTAATAGTGTCATTTTTTTTAAATGAGTGAACGAGTATTATTTTGTGCCTGATTCATGTAATTGAAATTCTGTATTAACTGCTTGGAAAACACCCAACGTTCAGGCTCAGCATCTGATTAATGTAGACCAATAAGTAAATCCTCATAAACAAACATTAGGATAAGGCATAGCACACATATGTTATTGTCTGTTCAGTTGATGCACAGCCATTATGCACAGATAAAGAAGCAATTATAGGAAGTTAAAAAAGGGCTTTTGCTACTGTATTATACGATTATAAAAAAATAAAATTCAAAGGTAAATTACTGGAGGGAATGGGATGAGACCAGTGATTGGCAGAACAAAGTCATTTTGAGCTTCAGGATCAATTCGCCACTGGACATTCACTGTTCCAAGTGTTCCAGCTCGGATGATGGTAAAAGTGGCCAAACCGGCTGGATCACTGACCGACTGTGACTCCTTGATGGTGACCTAAAATGAAAAAGGGTCATCGAATTGTGAACAGTTGCATCAGCAACACATTAATTAAGACTCAAATTAGCAACATAATACAAGTCAAATCATGGACAATATTTGTAAGAAACTTCACTTGCAATTTGTTACAAAATGTCATTAAAACTTTTTTACCAATGGGGCATTTAAATGTTAAGCATTATAGCAGCACTACATGGAATTGTGAGTTTAATTTATATACTGCTGAGCTGTTGCAAAACACAGTTGCGTGTCAACATAAATCAAAAACATCATAAACATCAAAGCCTCTTTAATATATACTCTGCCATGATGTGAATTCTGACATGAATTGGTCAAGACATGGAACCAACTTTCATTTAACTTCATTGTGTTACATCGTGCCTCTGAGTAGATAGTTTGAAGGGGTGCTATATCAAGTATTTTTTGATTGATTGATTAAATGATCGCTATAGCAGAATCACCAGGATTGGTATAACTGAAGTGACTGCTATTGTAGTAAGCTTCAAGTGCATAGCACACTTAGCACATGAGAAAGCACAGATAAATGATATACTGTCTGAGATGGATAACATTGTTGTACGAGTGACATACGAAGCAAAGCAACAAATGAATTATAAATAAATAATAATAATGTAATAAAAATTTTAATAAATAATATACACTAAAAAAAAAATTTGGCCTAACCTGCGGAGGTGATATAGAGAAGATTCCGGTTGGTGAGTCACTTGGCAATATGCCAACTAAGACAGACACGTCATCTCCTAAAGACGCTCCAACTGTTGCCACTGCTAACAGCTTTACCTCGAATGTCTGCAATAATTTGAGCCAACGACATGGCATAATATCTCAATGCGTGCAACAAGAATGAACAAAAAAATTACAACAACTGAAAACAATAATCTTTAAAAAGATTACTAGAGTTTTAATATTTGAGAATACATGAAAGTCTAGCAGTTAGTGTGCTAGAAGATCAACCAAAAAATCAGAGATTCAAAACCCAATTTGGGAAGGAAGATGTTTCAACATTCTGCTCAAGTGTACCCCAAATGAATGCAGCACAAAATAAGTAACCTGACCACACATCATGATTGGGGAAACCAATTGGTGATTCACTCACATATGCAATATGATCAAAATAAAATCACTGACACTTCGTAATCGTAATAGCCTTTCAAGGTCAGCTAAAGACCGAGTTTCTTACTCTTCTTTTCCTTTCAGTTGATAAAAAAATTTGTGATTACACATACGCTCCGTGGGACATAACCCGAACTCTTGAAAGATGCAAAACTTGTTATTTACTCCCAAGCTGACTTTGATACTGACACAAATTAATGTGTCTTCACCACAGAAGCAATTTGCAGTTTATCCTAAGTTATAACACACCATTGTCCAGCTCAAATCAGACCACAACAGCTAAATTTAAACATTAATTATAATTACCAGCAAATTCTGAGATAAGAAGTTATTGATTGCAATGTCAACAGATGCCAAAGTCTGTCCATCTGCAAACGTAACAATGCCACTCGAAGGTGAGAACCGACTTGCATCTGCAGTACGTGGCTCTGTGAACCAGCTGACGTCAACGTCACCAAACATCTTGAGAGTACGAGATAAGGACATGGAAATCCTTGTACCAGTATGTACATCGACTCGATTTTCAATATTCTATCAGAAACCAAATTCATCCAGCATTAATGAAATATGGCTTAGACAAATATGCAGTAAATATATTACAACAATGAATATACCTAGAACAATGTTTCAAATAATTTTATACAGGTACAAGTACAGCACCAGCGTAAAAAGGAAGACAGTAGTGTTGCATAATACTACAGAAGAGGCAGGATCTGGCATGGCATGAATAAGCTTAGGAAATTGCTGATAATACATCCTTGCTGAAAATGGTTATCTATATGTTTCTCTGCAAAGTAATCTAAATTGGGAGATCAATTTGACTCAGCAGATTAATTTGACTCAACAGATTAATTTGACTCAACAGATTAATTTGACTCAACAGATTAATTTGACTCAACAGTTTTCAGGATAATGATTTGGCAGAGGTAAGATGTTGCCTGTGCCATGTCAATCTGGGGCTAATCGGGGTTTGCTAGGGAATGTATCCCCCGATTGTGACCTGGTTGGGGGATAGTGGACATCATGCATAATATCAAGTATTTATGAATGATTGATAATGTCAGTGATTCAACATGTAATCTGTAATGAGAGAAATCACAATTATTTCATGCAATTCGCCATGTCCTTCCATGCACAATCCTTAAAGCCACATCCCGAAGTGCTTAAATCAGCCTTACATTGCTACCTTGGAGAGTCTGAGTCAGAATCTGTCTCTTTCTGGTATATAATTTAGTTGTCTTTGCATAGTCTTATAGCATTATACTTTCAAAATACCTCTTCATTTATAACAAGTGGATATGTTATTGTCTTCTACAGGAAATTACCTTATACACTACTTTAGTCACAGATGAGACTTATTAGACATCATTAGGATCATCCCCTCTAACACTAACACCAGTACAAATGACCATCCATTTATTCACCAGTCATTAGATTATGTGAAGAGCAAATGCTAACCCTTGTCACGTTGAACTGAACAACCCCACGGGCATTTCCATGCTCAGAGATTTTCACAGAAGCTAGGTTGCCTGGCCGTCGAACTCGCGGTCCAACCCCTGAACCCACAACCTGACCCACAAGCTGCACATCTGTGATGTTGAGGATAAATGATTCGGCTAGTTCTGGTTCATCATTCTGTAGGAAACAAAGTAATAATCATAAGAAACACTAAAATCATAATCATCTGTAGAAGGTTGCTTTAATAGAAACCGTTTTGAGGTGCTTCAATCATGACAACATAACCACTGAAAGAATAAATGGTAAAGGAATGCAAGAAGCTTGCAATACAGCTTGCAACCTGTTCTCGAATGATTGAATAACTATAGCCAAGCTTCAACGATGATAGAAAATTTGATTTTGAAACAAGAAATTTCTTATATTTCATCAACAATAATCAAATTTAAAAAAATTACAGCTCATAACTTAGGGATCACCAGCAATACCGTAAAGCTGTCTAAACACAAAGCAATACTAATGCAATTTTAAACAATTTTATCAGAACATATAAAAATGCTTGTAATAGTTACTTATGCAAACTTATAAGTGTATCATGATTAAATTCACCAACATGAATACATATAGAATTTTTTGTCAAAATATTTTGTACAGCTTAATTCACTGCATAGATGGTTTTTATGGTTAGTTGATTAGCAGCAGATATGCTTTACAAAAGCAATTATAAAACATACCACAGGTAGAATATTGATCCAAACCTACTGGTAATATTGTGATCTGAATGGGGACTCGAGTCACTCCTTCAACCATGTCAATAGTTGTATCCACTGGAACAAAATCCTTCCATGGCTGAGCCTGTTGGTTAATGGGCAGTGAAGTGTCTTGCACAGTTCTAAAAAACATACAACAGACTTTGCAGAACGATTTCTTAATTCTGCTGGTAAAAATCACACTGTGGCTTTCACTGTACATCATGAATTTCGATGCTAGAGCAATTTTAAAATTTATTATACACAAAAAACATGCCTCAATAACGAAGAGTTGTCTGGATATTGAATAATTAAAGAGTTAATGAAATAAAACCAACGATATTTGACAAATGAAACACCTCCTCACCGATATGACACAGCAATACGTCCAGCAGAGGCTGGTCCTCGTAGGATATAGGTCGTCAACACAGAAACAGTCTTATTAGGTGCAGAAATTAAGTAAATGTTTGACTCCCAAGAAACACTTCCAAACGTAGGATCACTGGCATACACCATCAACGTAGCAATCGCATTAGCACCTGAAAGATGACACACTCCAGATGTAAGAGAAAGACTGCTGCTACAAATAGTCTGCATCAAATCGTCATTAGAGTTAGGTCTACCACCTTATCTTCTACAGTTTCATCCTTTCAAACATTTCTAAGTTCACCGATGTAAAACTTTCCAGGTCTAACATGTCTTCCCAAGTTATTCCACTGCTATCATTCCTACTCTCTATATAATTTAGCTCATCATTATATTTCGAACATAATTCAGCTCAGCTATTATTATCGAAACTATTAACTTCAGCTAGTGCCTGAAATTTCTGCTGCTGCTGCTGATAGTAATTGGAAACTGTAAAACAATCGATTATCTTAGACAACATGTTTATAAGGATACAATGCCAATGTCAGTAAGAACAATTTAATGTTAACCAGCCTGAGCTCTACTTAAACTTAAACTTATATAATTCTGGGCCATACATTACAGGACCAGCAAATCGTTACAACCACAAGCCACAACTTCAGAGGTTAACATATATGCCTTTTATGTGTTCACTTCAGTCAATTGTTGCTTCCACTTTTAGACGAAATGGCTAAGGAGTTCCTCGACAGATACATTACATATGCATTTTTTACATATTTCTTAGATACAACAAAAATGTTTAGTACAATATGTAAAAGTAATATGGATCTTTCCTGCTGGCTTAAACAAAGAAAGACTATTCTAGACTTTATAGGTTACTACATTAGCCATGACCAGACTAGACTAAACTAGATTCGAGTAGATCAGATTAGAAGATATTCTTGCCAATAACAGCTCCAAGGCCTTTGTCAGATCCAGTGCTCTGCACAACTTCCACAAGACTCACAATATTCGTCTGATCCGAACTAAGAGGTCCATCAACATGGATTGTAACGTTTATGAAAGCAGACGCCAATCCATTCGTAAACACAACCTGCAATCGCAAAAGTATTTCTAACAATCTATCGAAAAGTCCAATTCCAGAGGATGATTTAATTCAGTTTAATCAAATTTAAACTCCATTTAAAAATGCACTAAGAATCAATTGATGGCAAATGAAAACAGTCTTTAGCAGCCTTAAGACCATATCCAAGGGATTAATTCAGTAAGACAGAATTCAGCCTAAGGTAAATAAGTAAGTTGGCATAAAAAACGTCTCCGGTGGGTGAAGAAATAAAAGCTACTAATGACTCATCAGGATACATATTCCAGTAGATAAGGCAGATAGGTAGATGACTGATATATGAGCTAGATATATAGATGACTGACTGTTCAGCAGGCCACAGTGATACATTGGTTTAGCAGTTTAACATGCTCCAAGTTCACCTTTCCTTCGGTCTGGGTGATGAACAACCTGCTCTGACTGACAGCTGCTGCTCTCCATGAAACGATAACCTGTCCACTGGTTCCTTGTTGTCTTAGCACTCTCAGAGATAAACTGGTATCACGATTCAATGTCTCATCCACATTCTGATTGAAAGAGTCCTATGTGTTAATTACACATGTATGGTACTTAGTAGCAATCAGATGTTTGCAAAGGATTAGCACAAATCAGGTTATCGAACATCAATCCATCTTGGAGTAGGGTCAATAAAAGTAAAACAAACCTATAACAACTCACTTGCAAAAAAATCATAATGATTGTAACCAATAATAATGGTTACATCTGAAAAATGCACGTAATATTTCCAAACATTTCCTCAATCTATTTTTCAGGAAAAGGGAGTACATAAATTGGCCTGTAATTTCTAACATTTTCTTTACTTTTGTGATTACAAAACGGGTTTTTCTTGTGAATTTTATTCCACCAGGAACAACTCCACTGATAAATGAAAAATAAATTACTGTAGACAACAGTGAGAGAATGTCGGCTTACATGCATACACACACACTAACAAGCACGCACACACTCACGCACAAACGCTCGCACATACACAAAACATACCTATTACTTAATTATTTGTTGACAACTACCTGTGCAAATTCAACGACTCCATAGGGATTAACATTGGAAAGGATGGTTATCTCCACCTGCCAGTCTTTACCAATCTGAGCGTCAAACTGCGGATTCACCAACTGAACGTAAAAGACTTCATTTTCATCATGTGTGACATCATCCAAAATGGCTGCTGAAGTATGCAGAAGCGTTTGACCATCTTCAAAGACCATCGTCACAGTCCTAAGCATTTAAAAAGTTCAATAGTTTTTAATTCCAGGTGACTTAGTCATTGACCTCATACAGTTTATTAATATCATTTCGAAATGTATCACCATAGAAAGAAATCTTACACTCAACATTGCAGCCAACAAAAGGAAGTTAAAAGAATTTTGAAAGAGAATCTCTATTCTAAAAGTACCTTGGTACAAAGTCACTGTTGCCAATCGTTGACATCTGCCAGACAGTGATGGGTTGCGATGTGTTCGATGGAATAGAGGTTACTACCACCAGTCTTCCAGATGACTGATTCACTGGAAAGGGATGGAAATCCACAAAGGCACCTCCCTGCCAAACCTTTATAAACTTTCCTGTATCCCAGCGATAAACTTCAGATGCCGTGAGACTAGCAACAACTAGATGCTCTGTAAACAATTAGCATGACACAAAATATGGATCAAGATTGTGTTACTAATAATATCATTATCTAAAACACCTCTTCAAAGATATTTTACCACTAACCATCATCCATCCAATCTGCCTTCCATTGCTTTGTCGTTAAACACAACCCAATGGTATAACTCAGCCTTTGTGTCTTTAACACCCTTTTGGTCTCCTGGAAATTGGATTATAGTCATCACAAGATATCTGAATAACATGACAGAAGCAGTGCTCATAAAATACTCTTGTCCTATGTTTTTAGCTTTCAAGTACAACCTTGTACATTTCATAATCGTAATCTCCAAATTTCTAAACCACCACTTGAAAGCTAAGCTCAGGGCACCAGCTTATTCACGAGCGCTGAATCATCTATGAATCATTTGAGTTTACAGCTACACTGCACAACAAATGGTGGTTGTATTACAGTACAACTGAATTTTATAAGCCCGCCGTAATCCTCTGGCCGGAACAGATATCCAAGAGATCTCAAAGAGCATTAAGCTTTGTGGCCACATGAAAAAGTGTCTAGCAGGTGATAGGTAAGGTACAGACCTGGACCATTCACCTCCAAACGAATAAGTTGGAGTCGCTGGACTTGTCGAATGTTCAGTTCTTGGATGGAGATGAACTGCTCAATCAGTTCGTTCCACTGTGAAACAAACACGATCTGCTGCAACTGTGAGGAGCTATTGGCGCTGTGAGCAATCACCAGGTAAGTGGCGCCATCTGCGTTGAAACTAACCATGTCAACTATTCTTCTCGTTGTAATCTTCTGATGCAAGATCAGATGACAACTGTCATCCACTCTGTACAAGATTGAACTGCAGCAAAAGAAACGACAATGTATTACAACACAAATCTATGTAGCTAAACATTTCAAATAGTTAATCATCAGTAACTCTCAAGAGCTTACTTGACAAAATGGAGTTAAAGATCCCAAAAAGATAACGTACTGGCTGTAGTAACTGCAAACACTGAGTGCTCTATAATAATAACCCTGATGAAATCATACTTCTGAGCACAAAATTCTGTTAATTGATAAATGCACCTGAGTTCAAAACTTTGTACGTCAGAATCAAAGTAGTTTCCGATCATGACATAGGTGGTGTTGCCAATGACCATCTTTTCCAAGACCCTGGCTCCCTTTGTAGATAAATATTGGAATGGTGAATCTGAGAACCGGAGGCGAGTTTCATCCCACAGATAAGTAGCGGACATGACGTTGGTGCTGCCACGATCATTCTGGTAGTTGGCAACAATAAGCAAACGCTTTCCTTGGTTCACAATCACCAGAACGTCCGCCGCCCCCATTGTATTTATATCTTGCACCTGTTAACATTAATCACAGGATTGCAATTCAACATCACACGGTATCAACATCATATCAAGGTAGTTAATAAAACATGATATGTGATCGAGGTCAGTCGTCTCCCGCCTGTCACACCTTCTTGTTGGATGGCAGAATCTTTAAAAAGGTTTCTCATTATGGCAATACTCATTAGTCATAAGGCATTTATATCGAGCCAAATAAAATATTTGACTTGACTAAATATTGTATAAATACCGCGATATTGCCGCAGATGATTAGTTTAATAAAAAGTGAGCATTCAAAGTGTGTAAAATTGATTTAAGAAAGAAACAGAAGAGTCATAATTGGTTAAAGGAAATACTCAGTTTCTCATTAATAGGTTACTTTAAGTGCAGTTTGGCTGTTTGATAAAAAAGTTCTCAACTTACAACAAGCAGTGAACCATCCTTTTGGAGCTGATAAAGTCTTGATTTTGTTTCAGAATGTTGTTCTGCGCCACCGTTTGCAACAAACATGTAGCTTCTGCCATCGTCAGTATTGAAAGCTGTCACTGATCGAGCTCCATCTGTTTCAATGGACTAAAAATCAGAGACATGAAAGATAACAACTTTAGGTATCACTCTGAAGAAATTAAAGTGCCTTACTTGGATAAACCTCATCAAGGTTAAAAATTTCATTATTATTACTTGCAACTTCACTAATGTGGCACCATCCCATCACAAATGGTCCCAGTGACGTCATTTTACCAATGTGCCTGATTTGCATATTAAAACAGCCATGCCTTCAGACGATGAGAATGCAAATAGCGGTTGTTATTTGTATAAAATCTCATAAAGAGCACTATTTGAAACTATAAATGTCAAAATATCAGAATTTAAAACAAATTGTGCGCTGAAAATATTCGTGTTGATCCATAGAAATTTTCATAACGTTTTTATTAAAATTTCTATCACCAATGCTTTCCATTCACGAGCCTTTGACGGGATGAAGCAATAAATTGTCGGCTTTAAAGTTAAGATAATGAATAATCTCAATTAAAATCGATGAGCTAAACACAGAGAAAAGTAGCAGCCATCACCTGCACATAGACTAACATTCCCTGCCATCGATATAGCGCAGTGATGTTCCGACTGGTTCCGGAGCGTAATGCTCCGTTACTTCCAATCGCAGACGACATGGAACCAACCAGCTTACTGTTCAGCTGCACCACAAAGATGTCACTGTTTGCAGAAAAACTGAACCATCTTTGAACCGAAATTCCCAATACCTAACAACAAACACATCAGGTGGAAATCGGTATCACCATCACAAAACAACCTAAGACCAACTGGCTTCAAAGCAGCCCATCAAGAAAGAAATTATTCACATATAAAAACAACAAAGTTGATTTGAGAACAAAATCTGTTTCTTCAATCTTCTATTAAAAAAACCTCAGAGAGCATCAATGACGCCAATACATAAGTTTTGATTTAACAAAAATAGATCAAACTTTTAAAGGATATACTGTTTAAAGCTACTCAATGCTATAAATGTATTGGCTGGAACACTTGTAATGACATGTCGAGTGTCACTCTTTGTTTTATCCGATTATAGACAGTCACTTTGCAGGGACTTTGAGCACAGTTGTTTAATGATATATTTTGAAACCTCTTTACCATTAACAGCCATCTATACTCAAAATACAAACAAGAAACAATAGACAGTCGTCAGAATTATAAATAACTAGCTGAATTGGTCAGTTAACCAAACAAATGTAAAAATATTGAACAGTACAAATTTAAGACAGTTGTGTTTGCAAACTCAAAACATAGATAATTAGAACGAAAAATATTGAGACATGTGACATGTGGTGATAAGAATGTTGTGTCACCCTTAACAGAGTGTTTAGTATTCAGCAACGCTGTTGTATTCGCATAAGTCATGCTAAAGTTCGTGTTGCCCATAGAAAAGCGGTCGGTACTGATGTTGGCATCATTTGGTGTGCGTGTTGACGTGATGTTGGCATTATTTGGTGTGCGTGTTGATGTGATGTTGGCATCATTTGGTGTGCGTGTTGACGTGATGTTGGCATCATTTGGTGTGCGTGGTCAAAACAGCAATGCATAATAGGAATGTTGTCAGACATATGCTTAGATATTTATTATTATTTTAAGTCCCAACAGAAGGGTCGTTTTATAACCTCATCTAAGACTGATAGATAAAGATCCGGACCCGAGCGTCCAAACGCAGTGAATGACTGAGACATCACATCTACTGATATACGTCCAGTGGCGCCATCTGTACGAACAACATCCAAGTAAACAGCCTGGTCCAATGCATGAACACGTGCTGTAGTATTTCTGCACACACACCAAACAGAGCAGGCAAAAGTTAAAACATTCAAAGACCAAGAAAATATAATGCAAGATTAAAAAATTTTCTTTTTGTATTGAACTTGATCCTCATACCTGCCTCACAGATTTGTTTTTAAGCACCTGTGAACACACTTTGTTTATTTAGGTATTGACGACATTTTGAGTTCATGATATATACTCACTCTTGTCAAGTAAGGATGAAATCAATAAACTCCTATATAGTGATATATCATATACTTAATCATAAAATCGTTCAATATTTCTTAAAAGTTTTACTTCACAATTTTAAAAAAACATTTAAAGTTTTACTCCATGATGCATTTGCTGTTGTTCAAATGAAAAGTAACAAAGCTGGAACATTGATTCAGTCTTGATATAGTCTGAATATCATGATCTTATATTACAAACTCTGTGAATTACGTTTTGGTCAGGCTGCTCAAGTACGGGTATTTGAGAGCACTTTCAAAGCAACAAATCCGAAATGATAAATGAATAGTCTTACTTGGTGTTTGCCACATAGATCTGGACAATTCCAGATGGAGTGCCTTTGTTCTGTAGAATAACAAATTTCTGGTTAATTTTCCCAAGGACGGCTCCTCCATCTGGCTGCAAGAGGGTGGCTGTGTAGAGCTCAACTTGGTCAATCACGATGCCCATCACTGGTGTTATCTCCAGAATCGTAAATGACTGAAAATTGAAACACTAATAATGACTATGTAACAATCAACCTGAGTTTGTGATGTCATGTTTTGCCTAAATGCAATGCATTTCAGGAGCAGGCACACGTTTTGCTTGAAATCCAAAGAATAGTTGACCTCATGAACTGAGAACATTGGACATTATGTCCACAAAGTAATCAACATTGAAGGCCATGTCAATTGTCTAGTTGTCGCTATTGCATTAACCAACCACATGTATGATTTATGTGTGCATGTATCATACGTATGTATTGCAGCTTAGACTTCAGCAGTGTCGATATTGTTTATCAAAGCATGTACACAGCAGACTTTTGGAACGCATACTCAAAGTAACAGAAGGGTCATGTCTGGGACCCCATCTAGGTCCACTTCCGCCACTGCAGTGATTTCTAAAACCCATGAACTTCAATTCATCCTCAAATCTGAACCATAAGTTAGGTTCCTCACCCTGAATTTCAACAAGGCTTTTGATACAGTTAAACGCAAACACCTAGTCAATCAATTAGCAGCTAAAGCCATTCCGGATTGTTTTATATAATTGGGTTCTTGCATTCTTGCAAGAGCATCAGCACTGCACTAAATATGGGGTCAAATCTAGGTAATCTAATAAAGAATATTATTACTTTACTTACTCATACACAATCCCAACCAAAATGCACTGACCAAGCATAAGAAAGAGAAATAAACAAAGATAGAGACAAAAAGACGAATGCCTGTGACACAGTTCAAAATATCTCACAGCATCACTTAGCCATACACATCAACAAGCATTCTTTAAGAATGCACTTTCCTTTGGAAACCTTAGATACTAGAAACTCACATAATGATAGAAACCCATATAAACAAAAGTGTATAATGTCTTTTCAGATTCAAAAATAGAAAAACTGGCTGCTGTCAATACCTGTCTATCATTAAATGTAACAACTCCACTTGAAGGACTCAGGTGGCTCGACTGTTGGGTATTGACTCCGGACACTTTGAAAGGAACGTTGACAATGCCATAGATTCCAGGCCCACGAACAACACGCAGCACAACCTTAGAGGCAGCAGTAGTTGAAGTACTGACTGGTATCTTGATGGTTATGTTGTCTGATGAATCAAAGTTAACTACTCCTCCTGCCAGATCGTTTGCTAGGATCGTAATGACAGCTGTAAGAAGCAACAACATTCCACTGATAATAATTTAGTAAAGCTCGGGAATAGAGTCACACACAAATTTATACAATAATGCAACTGGAAATCTTTCAGATAAGAAGGCACATGAAAGACGATAGAGGCATAAGATCGTAAATGAACAAGCGAGAAGTAAAAATCTCAGTTTAATTCTTTAACAATGAGCATGTACTAAAATGTACAACAAAATCTATGCAGCTCGTCCTTGAAGGGTTAATCAGTAGCAAACGGTGATAGTATAAATTTGTGACCGAATTGCTGACAGAGAGAATGTGAGGTTCATAGATGCATTTGTAAGCATGTGTGTCAGAGGTGTTAAACATTTTTGTAATGGTGGGTCAGTAGCAATATTTTCCAGCAAGTGTCTAGTTGTCTAGTTGTTGCTATTAGAGCGCCGAAGGCGCATGAGGAAAAAGGAGTAGGGATCTCAGAGGGCAATACAAACAGTTGAATTAGGCTTTGAAACGTGATTCTGACATGTAATATCAATTACAAACATCACAGAAAACTCACAAAGCACTAAAAATGACAAATTATACCTTCTATCCTCAGTCTTTAGACAAGTCGTCAGTGGGCCAGAAACGGCACGTTGGCACGCTCCTTTAGCCCCCTGATGTATATTGCATACACATGTGCACTGTGTGCAGGCTATACCGAATTTTATAGCATAAAAACATAATTTTTGAGGGGGCTAAATGCGTCGAGTGTAGGTTATACATTAGTGCGGGTAATAAGAATGAAAATCCGGCATATTGCCAACAGTTTTACTAAGAAATAAATTTAATGAAAGAGAATAACAAACCCTGGCTTGGACTTCCCAACTTGAGTCCATTCTTGGGACTGGCCAGCACAATCTGGAATTGCCTGTCTGGTTTTGGAGCATTGGTTTGAACAATCTCAACAGTCATTGGCTGATCTTTCTCTCCAGGTCCAAAATATATTTCCTATTCATTTCAAATAAAAAAGTTTGATCAAAGACTCGCCTGCTACACACCGGGTTTACACCATAGCCTGATTTCTGGTTTCACTGACCTACTGGATTTCAACCAGGATATTCTTTTATAGATGGTACATTTAAGTAGTTTCATTTGAATTTAGCAGCGATGGATCCTTCTGCATTATGACAACATTAGCATTATTGAAGACAACAGATGAGATCAAGTATGTTTCCATGAAAGAAACAATGTCAACCATGCACCTAAAAAATCAACTTTTTATACTTTTATTTCCTTTTAAGCATAATAAAAACACAAGAACAATGTACACGTGAGGTTTCACAATGATGCATTTAAGAGATTTTGAAACTTTTTCCATAATTTCTCTGTCTAACCCTAGGGCTGAAGTTGAAATCTTCTCCTTGGTTTGCACCATTTTTGAGTGTTTGAGCGAAGCAAAAGACGGATACTTGTCCAAATGACCCTTTGTCTCGATGAACCTGCAGAGTGATGTTCCCTGCAACACTTTCAACTGTCATCCT
Source organism: Bimastos eiseni (assembly GCA_959347315.1). Lineage (NCBI taxonomy): Eukaryota > Metazoa > Annelida > Clitellata > Crassiclitellata > Lumbricidae > Bimastos > Bimastos eiseni. The sequence continues at coordinate 24,543,872 of OY365807.1, forward strand.
ACAAGCCAAAGCCACCAGTATATAGTTCTTTATAAGCAACGGCTCTATTGCTTGAAACATGTAGACAATGTTAGTGTATTGGCCATTCCATCTGTATTGAGATATATATGTTCAGATCGAAGTGTCACATATTCTTAAATCCATTGTTATAATCATAAAACATGCCAAAAGTGGTATAAAGATAAAAGCAACATATATCCTCACCAGAAACTCCTTAGAAGAGGGGCTGAGTTCCACATCCAAGGATAAGGCAGAGGCACAAACACAACCTTACTAATTCCGCAACAGAGCAGGCACATAAAATCATACACTGGTAGAAGCATACGTGCAAACATGCATACATGTGTAGGTACATATGTCTCAATTAGTACATGCAAACATACATACAGCACAAACCTGACCATTTTGCAATACGACCCATCTGATAATGAAGCACGTCATGTATGTACTGAATGGGTCTAGGTTATTTCCCCCCTGGTGATTTCCCCCCCCGTGATTTCCCCCCGGTGATCTTCCCCCGGTGATTTCCCCCCGGTGATCTCACCCGGTGATCTCCCCCCGGTGATCTCCCCCCGGTGATTTCCCCCCGGGTGATTTCCCCCGGTGATTCCACCCAGTGATCTCACCCCGGTGACCACCCCAGGTGATCACCCTTCTAGGGATAGCATTCTCGACATCCTGAAAGCGAGAATTAAAGTCGACCAATATTTGGCAAATGGTTATTAATTTTACTGCCATCTTGCGACTGGTTCGACGTCATCACCGCTGATAAACTATTTTGAAGACACATATATTGGTCGTCTGCGTCGTCGAGGACAAACAAGAGCAGCACCATTCTTCTCCATTGATATCTGGAATGTCCACGGTCAAGTTGAGAATGACTTGCCACGAACAAATAATAGTATCGAAGGGTGGCACAGAAAAATGCAATCGGCAGTTTCTGCACATCATCCGAATATTTGGCGTTTTCTGGACATCCTGAAACGGGAACACAGTCTCAACATCGTGCATATCGATCAACTACTCGGTGGGCATGCACCGCCAGCTCAACAGAGCAAATATCGAGACAACAACGAGCGTATAGTTAGAATTGTTTGTGAGTTTGATCAACGAGACCGTATGGAATATTTGCGTGGAATAGCGCACAATATTGCTTTTTAAATGAATATTCGATGTTTGATTGATACATGTTTTTATGCAGATTTTAACAAAATCTTGATAGTCCTTACATCACAATTATAACAATTTAATAAAAAAATTCAACATTTTCATTTAACATATTAAATGGTTAGTAAATTAGACTTAATTAAGTTAGTTAAATTTTAATTCAGGTGTCTTGTGAATTGGTAATTAAATATTATCATAAGAATGAAATGCGAAATTTTCAATAATTGGACATTATTGAACATCTAAACCAGGGTTTTAAAAGAATCAAAATGGAGAATCTACGTATGGGAATTTCACGTGGACATTCACCAGACGAGATCACCGGAGGGGAAATCACTGGGGTGAGATCACTGGGTGGAATCACCGGGGGAAATCACCGGGGGAAATCACCGGGGGGAAATCACCGGGGGGGAGATCACTGGGGGAGATCACCGGGGGGAAATCACCGGGGGAAATCACCGGGGGGAAATCACCGGGGGGAAATCACCGGGGGAAATCACCGGGGAAAATCACTGGGGGGAGATCACTGGGGGGAAATCACCGGGGGGAAATCACCGGGGGGAAATCACCGGGGAAAATCACCGGGGGGAAATCACCGGGGGGGAGATCACTGGGGGGAGATCACCGGGGGGAAATCACCGGGGGGAAATCACCGGGGGGGAGATCACTGGGGGGAGATCACCGGGGGGAAATCACCGGGGGAAATCACCGGGGGGAAATCACCGGGGGAAATCACCGGGGGAAAATCACTGGGGGAGATCACTGGGGGGAAATCACCGGGGGGAAATCACCGGGGGGAAATCACCGGGGAAAATCACCGGGGGGAAATCACCGGGGGGAGATCACTGGGGGGAGATCACCGGGGGGAAATCACCGGGGGGAAATCACCGGGGGAAATCACCCGGGGGAAATCACCGGGGGGGAAATCACCGGGGGAAATCACCGGGGGAAATCACCGGGGGGAAATCACCGGGGGGGAGATCACTGGGGGGAGATCACCGGGGGGAAATCACCGGGGGAAATCACCGGGGGAAATCACCGGGGGAAATCACCGGGGGGAAATCACCGGGGGGGAGATCACTGGGGGGAGATCACCGGGGGGAAATCACCGGTTCCGGTACTGAATCTACTACAGTTCAATTCTATGATTATCCCATCCATGTCTATCACATCCATGTTTATCACCAGTGTTGTAGTATGCAAGACTTGAAACTTCAAGACCAAGACGAGACCAAGACAGTGAGGTACCAAGACCGGGACCGAGACACTGTCTTGAGACCATACAACTCTATTTATCACATCAGAAACTAGCATTTTGCTTGACACTTCTTCACACATGCATGCACGTGCACACACACACACACATACAGTTACACAGAAGTTCAAATCAAAGTTTTAAAACCATAATTAAACATTCGGGGAAACGTACTATAAAAAACTGCAAGAAACACACATGTGCACACACACACACAGATAAAAAAGAATCAACCATTTTGAGGATATCATGAAATGAACTCACGTGGCATACTGAGGCAGAAAGAGCACTTCTCCTTGTACTCCATCTCCAGCTAAGATGGTCACCTGAGCCACGGCGGCTTCAGATGCTAAACAACAAACAATTGGGTAACTGCAAGAATCATATGAAAGAAATCCACTGCCACAACAAATGGTGAGACTTTTTCTCCCATGAAGAAATTAAATAATCAGTTACACATTTGAGATTTTGCATTTAACAGCACCATGAAGATCATCAACCATAAAATGTTATATTGGGGAAACATATTATTTTTCGCAACATAAATAACCAACATTTAGCATTCTGTCACCATACTATGAAACGCAAATGTTGTTAAAGTTACCTATACGAGGAATAAATGCAGAGGATGTTGGTTGCAGAAGCTGGACCTGTGTCAGGTTCACAAGGAACACCTGATTTGGTCTTGGATAGCCATCATCCATGATGCTCACTAAGATCTGAGTCTCGTTTTCTCCAATCCTGAAGGTCTGAGAAGTCTGGGCGACTGGAATAAAACTAACATTGGGCTTTGCAAGGATCGTATTGCCATCCAGAGGATCAAGCGACCCATGTCCCACCAAATAGAATATTTGGACAGACCCTGAGTAACAACAACACAAACTGAAGAACCAATTTATTAAAGTTTTGTTTAACCTTTCAACGATGAACTGCATTGGTCTCCCATACATTTTACTACATTAATCTCTGAGGTTACAATAATAATTCTTACCTATAATTATGCAAAAACAAATTAGGTAATCCATTTATATCCTGCCTCTTTCAGCAGCAGTTATCAGAGGCAACTTGGGATATCTAATCCATGAATAATTGAATAGCTTCCTAGCAGGTGTACCGATTTTCACATACAAATCCCTGACTCTCTCTTTCTTTACACTACATAGTGTGCAATGTATTACCTAGTTGCAACCATGGATCTCAAAGTGTAATATGTATATTGTACATGTGCAATCTATGGAACTCAAATAGCAGAAATAGTGTTATGTCATAAATCATTGACTGCCTCTGATGAGTCTCTCTTGAAGTGGAGCCATATAAATTTGCAATTACCATTACGAGTGTCACTGCACTTATCGCCTTTAACACAAAGCTTGCTATAACACAAATAATAGATATATATACCTAAACAAAGCCATTAGCAAGTACAGCTTTAATTTAAATAGCAAATACCAAAAGTATAATATTTATAATAAAAACAAATGCATTTTCATCATCAGGTTGAAATTAATCATGTAGGATATTTTTGTGTTGACTTAGTCATACCCATTGTTCCTTGTTTCCTTATGACAGTAAGTTGTATAGTTGAGTTGGCAACTGGTGTTTTCACATTAAGAGAAGATGAAGAGAACTGAAAAACGCCATAAGGATCATGACCACCTGCTATGATCACAACAGCAACACCCTGATTGGGACTCACAGCTGCAGCACCAGATGGCCTCACACCTGCATCAAAGGAACAAATCACATTAAGCAGACCACTAGTAATCTCCAAAATAAAATACAACAACTGTCATAGGAATGTCAAAACAAAAACTCACAACAGAACCAACCAGCCTGGCAGAAGAGCAGACTAATTCCTGTCTAAGGTGTGGCAACTGAATGCCTAGAAGCTGCATAATGCCATTTTGAACAAGCTACTTATACTGTGGCAGTCAATTTTTAAGTTTTGTCTGTGTATGTTTATTATTCAAATAACGAATTTTCATTTTTTTTACTGAGTCATCAAAGGCACTCATCGCAAGATCAGTCATCAGTATATGAAGTAGGGTGTCTTATTCAAATAGCAAGCAGAGTATTGGTAATTGATTCACTGGGCTTGTAAACATTTGTAGATCTGAATGAATTTAACTACTGGCTTAACTGCAATATGATCCTAATCAAACAGAAATCAAACAATCAGTTGCCACTCCTAAGATAGGAATTGGTTTGCTCTGCTGCCAGGCTTGTTGGTCATATTTCAAAATATGCCCCAGTCACAGCACACAATGCGTGATGTCCTGCATTGGCTTCCTGTCATGCAGTGCATGAGCTACAGAATAGCAGCGCTCCTCTGGCGGTGCATTGTTGGCAGTGCTCCATCCTATTCAAGTATACAGTCTCTGATGCCCGGTTTCTGATACATCCTACCGTAGGGCCCTCCATTCCTCAGAGAGGGGGAGCTATTGGTCCCGTGAGCTCAATCTTCAATCAAACAGCACCGTGCCATATGGGTTGTAGGTCCTTCCATTTGGAATGGGCTCCCGCTGGTGCTACGCATACTCTCTAGGAACAATCTACCAGCCTTGTACCGTATCCTCAAGTCTTTTTTGTGTGGCCACAGCCTGCATGAGAGCGCCTCTGAGTAGGGATCTTGAAGCGGCGCTATATAAATTTTAGGAATGAATGAATGAAGGGTCTGCAAAACAATAAATATTTGCAAGGTTTATATACTTAATTGAAGTAAACAAGTCATCATATAATAAATTTAAGTAAATAAGACATAATATACTTTAATAATGATTTGAAAGTAACTGACTTGCCTGTGGTAGTGACATTTGTAAGGATGATGTGATACTCGTCATTGACAGCTGGAAGATTTCTAAGAGCAACATTCACAGCAAATATCTTTTCCAGCTCACCCTGATTGAAAATGCAAAAAATACACCATGTATGGTAATTGTGTCCTGCAAATAATATCATTCATCTTTAATTGTAAAACTCAGAGATTCCTAAATTGCTACTTCAAATTATAAACAGAGGACCAGGTTGTTACGATGCTATGCACCAAAATGACCACATGAGCTTATTCAAAAGATCATTCCACCAAAATGACCACATGAGCATATTCATAAAATCATTCCATAAATATTCATTCATTACGAGAATCTGTGTATAGCGCCTCTTCAAGGTGACTACTCAGAGGCGCTACCAACCCCAGCGTGGCCAAATAAAACAGTCTTAAGATGAGAGAGGAATTCCTGAGAGGGAATTCCAGGAAGGGAGCGGAGCATCAAAGGGAGGTCATTCCAAATCGAGGGGCCCACCACTGAATATAGATTGAGTGAATAAGAGTATGAACAATGTGAATAAAGCTTACAAGGGTGCTTTGACCCCATGAGGGCAATCATTGTCTTTTCTTTATGGCAACAAAAATTCAGGGAGTTGATTGTTTGCTATTCACCTCACTATGACAACAAACTAAACTGCCTGGCTACAACTGAACATCGCAACCTAAAAAATCTTACAACATTCAGTTCCAATTGCAGTTAGTGAACCCTGCGTATAAACAAATACCTGATTAAATGATATCGTGCCAGAGGTGCTTAGGAACCTCTGATTTGCTGGTGGACTGCTCTCGGTTATGATTTGCCAGATCATCGTGACTCGTCCATGGGCTGGTAGAGTCCGTTCCACAGCAACCATCACCAGATCACCTGAACCCAAAACAAAACGACGTCTCACAAAAAAACATCAGATCACTTTCTAATTAAACAGTGGGTTTCTGATGTACCATGTGATGGAAAAGCCCAAAACCTTGACCAGCATCACTGTCGTTAACACAGGATTGTAGCTCCTGCAATACCGTCCACTGAACCATAATAGATCGTCTAGCAGACATAATGCATAGATTATGCAATAGAGCAGTAGTTTGATATCACCTTCCTTCCAAAGTTCAGAAGCATGCACGATCAAACATCGATGATGCTGAGCGATTGTGAGCAAATGACTTGCTCAAGGCCCCTACCTAGTAACGAAATTAGAGGAGACTTGAACTGGAACCCTTCGAATTACAGGCCAAGCGCTCTAACCAGCCAACCACCTTGCCCCATGCATTGGTCTTGCTCTGAAGTGTCCATTCAGTAATAGTTTGTGTGCTAGATTAAAGCAGACTGGCTTAGATCTGGTTCGATTAGAATGGCTCTGCCTTCTTAAAGCGTCTACCTCTGCATTGCCATTGTCATGGCATCCTAGCCAAAATCGATTCAATCAGATAAAAAAAGATGTAAACACAAAACACGTTAAAACTCATATTTAGCATAACAGCCGTGGACAATCACAAATTGAACATAATGAATCGATGGCTGATTTAAATTTTAAAGCGAACAATGTCTTAAATCCATCACAAGCAAAATAGCTATGAAGCAGATACAAATCACACTCTAATGTAGACATTTAATAAACAGTTTAAAATGCATAAAATCCCAACAATAAATGTTTTATTTCTCAAGGGTACAAGGATCCCTTAACAACACTGGAAGTCACAAGGTACTTCATATCCCAGCCTATTTCATACCTTCATTCACAAAATAAGAGGTCTGGTTGAAACTCAGTATTCCAGCAACATAGTCGTGAGCCACTATGATGATGGAAACGTTGCTACGGTTACCGATAGTGGCACCACCCTGTGTCCGACCAAGAGTTACCCTAACTGTCGTATCATCCGTTGGAATGTTTGTCTGACCAATGCCAACAGTTATAACTGAAACAGGCAACTTCCAATTTTTATCTGATTTACAGTACTAAACAGAAACACGCATCCTAGGGAATATACAGAGCATGCAACAGGCTATTCGTGTGGCAATGGTCCAGAGAGATGATGATGATGATAATGATGATGATGATGATGATGACGATGATGATGATACAGAAGCCAAATCAAATATTATTCAAAACTTAAAACTCTCTTCTTTTGAAACAATTGCTAGTTATTTGTAAATCACAGGAATTGAACTTGAGCAAAATGATGAAACTTGAGATAAATGACAAAGTGGTATCTTTGTTCTGACTACAAATTTGAATAGAAAATGTTTGCAAACAGACCTCTCATAGTGTCTCCAGGTTGAAAGATCAAAGTGGCTCCATCAGCAAAGTAGTCTTGCCCTTTGATGGCTGTAGTGTACAAACTGTCAATGAACCAGTCAACAGACACCTTGCCAATGCTGCCACCTGTTAACCACAAAGAAAACCAGTGTACACAAAAATCAGTCATTACGTCATCAATGAGTTGCTACTTTTCTTGCTGTGGTTGCAGTAATGCATTGCAAATATAGGGACTTCTACCAGTCAGCCATCACACAGACAGCACTTAACAGATGTTATGCTATTTGGAAGGGCATAACCGAATGCCAATGCTGCCATCTGGCTTCAGGAAAGACCATTCAAAGCAAACATTTCTTTTGTGGTTGCTCTCTGACTTCTGCAATCCCAATAATTAAGGATGTGTGATGCAGCTCATCATTAGAAGTGTTAAGTAGCAGTTGTTCAGGCCAGTCCGACACACGCTCCTTTCAATGAGAGCATGGCATTAGATTGTTAATTTAACACTCAGTAGTTACTTTTTGAACTAAATCCAAATTTCAAATACATTCCTTTCTACTTTATGCTTCAATGTGTAATGTGTCTAGTAAACAATAAACGAAAATCATCACCAACATCATGTTTAAGTCACCACAACAAACAGGTTCATCTACATTTTTACAAAAAACATCACCAAATACAGACAAGTCCCCAGCAATGACAGACACTCCAAGTGACAGGGAAACCAATACAGCTCGTTGTTAAAACATTAAGTAGCAGTTGTTCAGGTAAGTCAGGCACTCACATGAGCAACCCTTCTTGGCAACATTGGACCTATCACTTGGAATATGACACCAATTGAAATTCGTATATCCAGCAACATCTGACTCTTTTAAAATCAAGTACAAAGAAGACCTTTTAACTACCACTCCAAATAATTAGTATGTGCACAGACAGCACTAGTTAACTAGTTAATTAAGATAATGAATTATGTTTTGAATTTTCTGAACCTGCTGCTCTATCTTATGTTAGAAAGAGTAGGCCCTGTTAACGGGACCCATTGGCCCCTTAAGTTTTATTCTTTCCCTATTACCCCTCCTCTCCACGTACTATTGTTTGTTATACATTGTCATCATTGATGATCGAGGTGATAATAAAAACAATAGGTTATGGCTATGGTTATTCTGAGACAGCATTTTTTGTCAGTGAGAAAGACGATATTGAATTGCACTGATGCAGACATAATCATATAAACCTAGAAGATCAGATCACAGTAGATTAACGCTAATGCAGGCATCTGATACATGCATCCATGTGCAGTAAATTTACCTACATCCCATCAAGCATTTAATGACACAACAGACCAAATGCAACTCACCCTTTCGCTCAACGACCAGCTGAATGGAGTAACTAGGCTTCTGCTCAACCAAAATCATCTGACCACCAGATGTGGCCATTGGATCTGCACTGTAGATGGCAAAGACTCCGTTTGGATCCTGATTGGCTCCTATATAGACATCCGCACTGACCAGATCCCCAAGTCTGGGAAAAAAGTTTGGATTTCCAATATCACCATCAACCAATTCAACCTTCAGAAGCCTTGCAACAAACTTCTCTGTCAACTCAGGTATATTGTCTGGCACAACGTAGACTGGGAGATTACAACTGGTACTGCCACTTGCACAAGTTACGTTTGCGCTATCCTCGGCTAAAAAGTCCAGTCTGGGAGTAGCCAGTCTGTTGTAAAGACTGTCAGCCTATACAAAAAAATACATAAATACATACATAAAACAAATAAGTGCTAATAAAGTGGAGTTCAAGTGAGTTGCACTGACGACAGACGACCATCACTTCATTGCATACCATATTGCGATTTTCTCATGGCTTTCCCTGGTCTTAGCACCATTTGAGCAGAACCCAGGTATTTATCGTGAAGGGGCGCTATATCAAGTATTTTTGATTGATTGATTTGGATTCATACTATTTTACCAGGCAACAAAATCTTTAAAATAATTTTTAAATTGCACTTATTTCATTCACTTTTATCCTAGGCTTGCGACGGTGATTTCCTTCATGTCTTCGTGAGCTTCTAAACGTAACAAGCTAGATAATGTCAACAAAAAATAGCACTGAACCTTAGTTGATCAAGATGCAACTCAACCATGTGAGGAACATGTGAGAAATTTGCAGATTAACCATGATTCAGACAGCACAGTATCTAATGAACCTAAACTGTTTTATTTCAGAACTTAGGCAGACAAATGAGTTACAGTAGTCCAGGCACATCAGAATAAGGGTGAATGAGATTTGTAGTGACATTGAATGATAAATATCATCATATCATTCTTACTAGACATGCCTGGCAAGAGCAGCACCTGTACAGGTAACTAATGTGCGCCACCATGAATAGGTCTTCATACAGAAGCGCTCCAAGGTTCTGGAATCCAGAATCTGAATAACCATTTCTAACCATAGGCCTAACAAGCAGGCACTATTGCTTTCTTGTCAATCTTAATTGCATCTGTCTTGGCCCTCCATCTTCTGAGTGTAACCTCAGCCAATTTAAAGAATTGTTAAAAGCATAACTGTTTGAGAATACCTTGTCTGGATTTTTCCCATAAAGCGCATAACCAGTACGATTCTCCAGAGAAGGAGAACTCAGAGTAGGGAACCATATACAATCGGATCTCTGCTGAACGAACACAAAGGACTGACAGGATCGACTAAGAAGGCAGTTAGTTGCACAGGCCTACAAAATAATTAAGAAAAGCAGCTTGAGTTACTGGTCAGGCTTTAGACAGAACCAAACTCATGGAAATAAAACTCTACAATGCTCTACATGAAGCCAGTTTTTTTATAGATTATTAGGCATAAGGAAAATACTAACCAGAGTGCATTTGAGTCTGCTGAGCAGTCAACACATATATGTAAGTTCAATAGATAAGTCATTAGCTCACCTGTGCCTCTGTCAAAATGCTGAATAACTGGGTATTGGCATTGGCTGAGATTTGTGGACTATGGTGGCATGAAAGAAATCTAAGCATAAATCTAGCAAGACAAGGACAGAAATAGTGCAGACTTAGTCTGATTGTGTAAGAATCAACAGCAACAATCACCCTTTTGAAAGCTGTAGGTCTATGTCAAGCTGAAAAGGACCTAGAGCAAGCCTTAATAAGCATCTGCTTAATAATTAAATAATAACATCAATGAAACTGGCTGGTAATGTCAACTGACCAAGTGTCTAATGTCTCAAGACATGGTAGTTAATGGTGTGCCAAAATCAAACGATGGTCATAGGACATTGGTTCAACATAAATACAGCTTAAGAAAACAGAATAGTAAGAGGTCATCTTCTGACCAGCAGTGGATCTGTCTCTGTCTTAACATCCAAAATGGTTCCAACTGCATTGATGATGTTCAAAGGCAGTGGCGAACGATAGTAGTCGAAGACAGAACTGCCATCTGCCGTTGCCTCTTTCAAAATATCAGCACCCTCCAAGCTGTAGAAGACTCTTAATGTGCCATATGTTCCATTGCTTAAAAAACAAAATTTAAAATAACATGTCACAAAACTTTCACAAGATGTAATCATAATCACAAACTCCAAATTTCTAAAGCAAGTGCTACTCCAAGACTAAGCACAGAGCACCAGCTTAATCACGAGCACTACATCGACATCGTATCAGAGGGGTTGTCCAGAGATCGATGTTCAGTAGAGATCTGAGCTCAAGTTGCCAGAAAGAGACCAGAGATGAAAGTTACCATGTTATTGTCTAGAACAATGCCCACAATAAGAAACACTTACATCCTAGACAAAGGAAGGTACTGAACAGCTGGTTGAATAGGTTCCACAACATTGTAGCTACTCTGATTGAAAAGAACAGATCCATAGGGACTTGCAATTGGAATCACTCGTATGATGAATTTATTTTTGCTAGCATCCACGGTACCACCATTGGTTGCATCAGAAATTGTCAGCGTTATATCCTGTCACAGACAACGGCTATAAAAAATCAAGCTACAAAAGCACACAGTATATTTTCACATTCATACAAATGCTACAATGTCAACAAAGAATAGATTGGTTATTTCAATTGAATATTTGGAAAAGTTGCATATGTGGTTTTCCACAGCAGTTAGTTTGATTGCAAAGAATTGTTCCATGCTCATGTGAAAAGGTAACATGATTCTTCTGTGCAACCTGATATACCAAGCACAAAAGCAGTTTCTACATCAAGTGCTATAACAATGAACAGATCTGTTACACAAAACTGATTCCAAGTAAAGCACAAAATCAGTTCCCTGAGCCAACCCTGAGACATCATATGAACTTTCAGCAACTTCATTATCTTGGCCTCGTACTATGAACCGGGCTAACAGTCATCTCACTTACCACTTTATCTTACCACTCACAGTGTATGATCAATGTGCTCAATTTTAGCAGAGTTCACTGGAGGGAACTACAGAAACAGATATCTTGACATATATTTCTGCCTGGGTGGATAGTCCAGCATACTAACCATTTGACCATCTAGCTTCCTAGTTGAAGAATTTTCACAATTCACCTTCATAACTTGACTAGGATCAACTGGCAAAATGTTCACTGTCACTTGTTCTTGAGCATCAGAGCTTGTAAAGAAGACTTTACCAGACGTGGGGCTGATCCCTTTTACAATTGTCTCGCCTAATAACCAGACAGCAGCAAAATGCAATGAACAAAATAATCCTAATCTTAACCAACAGACAAAAGCGAAAGTTTTAATTTCACAGCTGCTAAGAATTTGGCAGGTATTTTTATCATATATGCTTAAAACTAAGAGCTTCCAAATTCATAACTGCTTTGTGCAAAACTAGGCCTTCATCTGTTGTATCTGAGACTAATGTTAATCCCATGTTATATACAAGCATATGTACAGAATTTTATGAAAGATTTTGTAACAAGCGAATTGAATCGTGAGGACCAATCAATAGGACCAATCGGCACCTTGCAAGCAAATTTCACTATAATCCGATAAATAAAAAGAAAAAAGGCATTAACAATGAAATGACATTGGAAGCGAATTGGATGGAAACGACTACAAAGGAATTCGCCTTTGATGCACGAAATATATCATAGAAGCATATAAAAACATTATTATAAGATAATAATATTTCGTTTTGATCAATAATCTGCTGAAATGTGATTTTTCTTGAAAGCGATGTTAAAGCAAAGAAAACTGAGGAGGGTTTAATTTTAAGTTCATTTTCGTAATGTTGAATATTTGGCTCGAAAAGCTCCCGTTTCTCATGTCTCTCAAGTGTAAGTGGAAGATCCCTTTTGTCGTCCTGAAATAGTATTAAATTTCTCGACTAATAGTCGAGTATATACGGTAATTAGTAGAGAAATGGATTACTGAACGTGCCATTATATTGATTAGCAAAGACTAGCATTCTGAACTATACATTACCAGTGATTGAAGCAAACCACGAGACCTCCACAACTCCAAATGTTCCGTGAGTTCTTTGTAGAGTCAACACATATGTACTCAGTTCACCTCTTCTTGGTTCATTTACTACTGCGAGAGAACCTTCAAATCCTGAATACAAACCAAACTCAATACTACTCTGATTAATAAAATACTATGTACAATATCATAATATATATTGAGTAGACCTAATCTCAATCATAAACTCAAAATTTTACAGTGCCCATAACAGCAAAATTGCAGGAACCAGCTAGAAGCATTGTTCAATGAAAAATGAAAAAAAATCACTAGGTTGGGTCAATATCCAGAGTCAGGCAGGCAGTATCAGTAATCAAAATAAATATAATTATTAAAAACACGTAACACAAAAACAGTGATTTTATTAGTAAAAAACATTTACATACTGCCTTAATAGAACCTCTTAAATTGCTCATTACTAGTAATCAGCTACTAATCAGATGAACAAAACTGTCAACAACTATGATGGACAGTTGTTAATCACAGTAAAAAATTATTACCCAAGCAAATTGTATTATGTTACAGTCAAACCATCCCATTTCTTCAACCATTCACAAACACAGCTTTACAACATCAGAAACAAAACATTAAGCAAAGGAATAAGCTTCAACTGCTGAGCTGCAGCAAAAGAACTCTTAAAAATCACTTTAACTCTTTAACAACATGCATGTACCGAGAGTGACTGGAAAATCAATGCAGCTCATGATAAAGGATTAAACACAACAAGGTGAAATTTGATACAGAAAGAAATTTTGAATTCCCCATTTCTCCTACCAAAAACGCCATGAGGATAGTCATAGTCTTCAATTGTGACCACAGTTCTTGTCACGAGACCAAGTCGTGCTCCACCAGTTGTCTCATTAAGAAGTTGAATGGTGAAAAAATGCTCCAACTGAGGAACCTGGTTATTGATGATAGCCACAGGAACAGGCACTCTTGTTTCCCCATCACCTAGGGCTACTTTATCTGAAGAGATGCTGAAGTCTTTGCCTACCACAGCAGTGCCAGATATTGTCTCAAAACGAATACTCACCTGAAACAAAATCACTCATGCATTACAACACGTTGGATGTGCACTGTATTGTATAGCAGTTGCCGTTCAGCTATTTCTGTGCAAACACACAGTTAAAGTTTCTCACAGAGGAATTGTCACAGGTTCTGCAGCAGATTAAAAACGACTACCATGTAATATTAATCAGAAAGCTCAGCACATAAAACAAATAGGCCAAATATAAAAAAATAACCTCCTACTTGCCATTCCAGCAGTAAGTTAGATAATATGCTGATTTATACATTGTATGTACAAGACCTTTTGTACCTAATGAATTCACAAAATCACAGCAAAACAACCAAACTTCCCCAGCACCTACTCACCAGAAGGCCAATTGTATTGTAACAAACTAATCAGGCATATCAAGAATAAAATTAGACCTCAATGTGCCATGCCAAACATGACCCAAGTTACCATATAAGAATTGCCATATAAAAAATCAGCAGAATCAAAGTAAAACTTAACATACCACACCAAATGAACCACCAGTCCGAAGAACATAAACAACTGGACCAGCATGGTCCTCAGTGATTCGAACACTGCCGTTCGAGAGTTGCAAGACTCCATTTGGGTTATTATGTTCCTTGATGATGATCTGAGCATAGGTTTCAAGTACATCCCCAAGTCTAGGCGAATTTAGCACTACAAAAACAACTCACAGCTATTACATTACACTGGTCCAGTTAGCTACATTGACTACAGCAAACATCCCATGTGGCTCTATTCAAGGATTTATCTTTGTTCGATAAATAGTCTTTCTGATTGACTCAATGTCCTGGCTCAATGCAGAGCTCGTGCATATGCTTGGCATTCAAGTGGCACTCTAGAAGTTTAGAGATCGTCACTTCTACACCCCTTCATTTGCACTGATTTTAACCCAATCAATGACATGAGTTTGATCACTTCTCAACATATTTGCACTTAAGCATTTGCAGCATCACAAAGTTTGCTCTAATCATTCTCCTTCTATCTTCCAAGTGTAAACAAACATGTCATTTTCTCTGCCTTAAAAACTCACCTTCATTTTCTCACTGATCTGCATAGTGCTGAAGTTTATACAATATTCATAAGAATTAAAGCAACAATGGTAAAGCCACATTTGTAACTCTAGGCTTTCATGTTCCTGAGCTCCTGAGAAAGTTGCTGCATAGGGATTTAAAGCAAGTTCCCCATCAATGAATAGCTGGACATCATGATGACCATGATTATCATTATCATCAAGAACAAGATCATCTTATGCACAGGCTAATAGCCCTTGGTGCTTACCGCATACTCAGTCGTTTTGCTCCTTGCTTCTTCACTGTCTTGTCATCAGAGTCAAGCAGGGTATGTATGTTTCAGCATCAGTCTTCTATGGTGATAAACCATAGAATGTTGAAGCTTTATGAATGATATAATCATAAATGATCAATATTAGAAGATGATGACAACGATAACAATAAACACAAAAACAATGCCCAATTAACACCCCACCTGGTCTAGATTGTTCCCCTCTAACCAAATACACGGCAGTCAGACGAGCAAAGATGGACTGATCCAGTTCCGGTCGGTTGTCAGCCTTTGTTGAAATATTAAATGCAGCTGATGTACTGTTTGAGGGAAAAACTACAGTTCCAGTGGAGTAGTCGTAGTCCGCATAATCCGCACGGAGGACGTTAGCAGGAATGTACGGATACGTTTCGGTTGGGCTAAGAGTGGCGTAGTTGACAATCACTGAACCAAACAACCCAGAGTTCTTCTTCCTCTCAACAATGATGGAAACATCTGAATGTAGGAGCAAAACAAGAATAATAACGTTTTCTCAACACATTTTTGTCAGATTCTGCATATTAAAATACACAGCAGCAGTTCTTCTAGTAGAATATGCCTCAAAACGACTTACGTATGAAAGGCAAGATATAGATTATAGAGTATGTCTATTCCATAGTTTTTTCTCAGACTGACATTCAGGAAAGTGACCTGAGCTTTAGCATTAATTTTGAAGCTCCATCTTTTCATTCCTTCCACATTACACTGTGGACATATGGGCAATAAGACTGGCAGTCAAACTGCAGCAACCACAAATGACAACCAGTTGCCATTATCTGCAGACGAAATGTATTAGGCAATATGGGCACATGATGAAACCTGACCTGATCTAGTCTAGACTGTGACGCGACTTTCAAGGCATCAGCAAAAACACAAAAACCTAGCATCAAATGTAGGTGACTAATTCCAAAAACAATCACAATTAACACATAGACTCTCAAGATTCGGGTCATTAAAAATAAAGACAGCAAAATTACGCTACAATAACATTGCTACACAGATCCTGGCAAATAATAAATTATGACATAATATTTAAAGATTGGAATAGCATTTACTTGCAGCCGCGCTTTGTACTTCCAAGTAGCAGGTGGCAGATGAAATGACAAACACTCCATATGGGTCATTACTTGCCAGAACTGTTAAATTTGCAAACAGTTTATTCATTTCTCCAAGATAACCCTGCAAGAAACCATATTAGACTCTGGAAATACAACCAAGAGATCATACAATAATCTTTTAATTAATTCAGTCAAGAAAAAGTGAAGTTTGAACAATGTGTAGCATTAACAAAACATTATTGGAGACATGTATTATGATACAGTGTGCACAAACCTGATAGAACTTAACAGGGACAATGCAGGTGTCTTAATCAAACCAGTGCGTTAAGGTAATAATTTTGGGAACAAAACCACTTTGCATAATGGCACGTAAACTGAAAGTGCAATAAAGAATGGACTCAAGACTCACCTCTTCAAGAACTCTTATCCAGACTCCTTACTTTATATTCCACCTGTCAATCCTCGACCAAAACAACACCCTCCTTCAAAAGCTGCTTTGTCTCTCTGTTAACCTTCTGGAAACTGGACTCTGACCTCCCATGAGCTAGCCCTGGACAACCCCTCTGATTTGATGCAGCGCTTGTGAATAAGCTGGTGCCCTGCGCTTGGCTTTCAAGTGGCGTTTTGGAAGTTTGGAGATTACAATTACGTTTGTAATACCAAAATGATTGCAGCTAATTGCAAAACATTTGATACAGCCTCAACTATGCAGAAGCATTTTTAAACATGAAATACTTCCAATATAAAAATAACAGTCTGCATAAATAATAGTCTACATTCAGCAATCATGGTCTAAATCTATCACATAACTATTTGAAAAATCACCATTTTCAATTATAGGCAAACTGACTTTAACATAGCAGATTGTTAATAAAAGACTGTTTCAGCGTTATGTATCACCTTGGTGGTGTTGATCAGTTGGACGGTGTAGAGGTGATCCAAGGAAGGAATTCCATCGTTCACAATGACAACATTAAGCGATGCCGACATCTGACCAGAAGCAAAGTATATGGTCCCATCTGTGTTATTAATATCTGGATAGTTGCCACCCATCAGGAACTGCCAAGTCACAATGGCCGAATCAACGCCACCACTGAGACGTATGACCTTTAAGAAGGAAACAGGATAGATGATTTCTATTGATTTCAGTCTAAAGTAATGAGTTCAAATGAATAAAATGTGTATTCAGTAGCAATGATTTCATCTGAGATTAACCATCATATGACATAGAGAAAAGAAAGACAGACAGAGAGAAAGAAAGACAGACAGAGAGTAAGACATATAGAAAGAGAGACAGACAGATAGAAAGAGAGGAGGAGACAGTCAGACATTAAAATAATTAAACAGTGACCAAAATAGACAGCAAACATAAATTTTTATGCATAAGTATGCAAACAGATAATTGTTAGAAAGTTGCCAGTAGCCAAAAAGTATACAGCTGTGCAGAAAGTAAGTACGTAAGTAAGCAATCTGTTATCAAGGAAGAGAAGTTATGAATCAAATCCATTTACAACCATGTCCTAAACTAAGGCTGCACCACTTACATTAAACACAGCCACAGCCCCCAAGATCTCTTCCACAGTTGCCACCAAGGATGAATCAGCAAATTGGAATACTCCAGATGCCAGTCGTGAAGCTTCAATACTGACAGTTATCATAGAGCCCACTCCTAATCCTGCTCCACCTTTTGGATTAAGTAAGATGACATCAAACTGGCGCTGACCGACAGGAGACGGTGGAGCCAAAATGGTGATATTGATGTAGGCATACCTCTGACCAGGACTAAGAGTAAACTGACCAGCACTGGACTAGAAACAAATTAAAAAAACAATCAGAAACAATCACACAGATAAAATAATCTTAGTGAGAATCTGGAAAATACAAGTCCAAGAAAACTAATCATTAGTGATCCCAACCCTGCTATTCACACACCGAAGCGCAAACACACAGTAAACAAATAAGAACTATCAGTGTACTAGCTGAAACAGATACAACTGATACATACTACCAATGCAATGGATGTCCAGTCTTCCACTGCTGACCAAATAATAACCTAGGTTTGGCACCATCCCGTTGGTTTATGCCTTTTGCATTAGAAACCAGTGTTTTAGAGGTTACAATTAATAACAATCATGATAGCAATAATAATAATAATAATAAGGCGCATGATGGAAAAACTAACGTCCATCGCCACACATGACACCCTCATCTTGCTCTGATACTCGCTGAGTGCCACCTGACTATATATACCCTCAGAAGCTGCCCATGCGAAGGCCACAAAGGACTGGAGGAGTATGACAAGGCCTTGAGGGTGGGCCTCGCTGAGGTGCTCAATCTTGTTCTCACCGACGAGGCATGGCTTCAAGCCACCCTGCCCATCAAAAGAGGAGGACTGGGCATTCGATCAGTGGTTTCGCTGGCACTTCCAGCCTTCTTGGCATCGGCCGCAGCCACTGATATACTTCAGACAAGGATTCTGCGAGGAAAGCCTAAAAAGGACCCTGCCCTGGAGATCCTTCAGGCTAAATGGAGGGAAACCAGCAGAGTCCCATATCCGGAAAAAGCTTGGGCTCACAAACAATCGAGATGGGACGACCCTTTGATCGAGCTCGGAGTGACAGACCTCGCCTCCAGAATGCCTGATTACCAGAATCAGGCACGTCTTAGAGCAGTGGCAGCACCACACGCAGGCGACTGGCTCTTAGCCCTACCGATTACAAACTGCGGGCTGAGACTTGACGATGAGTCCCTGAGGGTGGCGGTGGGTTACAGACTTGGGTTACCTGTCTGTTTACCTCATTTCTGCCCATGCGGTGCCCTGGTCGAGAGAAACGGATATCAAGGTCTCTCATGTGGCCTGGGCCTGGGACGCTGGCCCAGACACGCGGCCCTGAACGACCTTATTTGTAGAAGTTTAATCCGTGCAGGGATCCCAACTGTCAAAGAGCCGGTGGGCTTGACCCGATCTGATGGTAAAAGAGCAGACGGACTCACTCATATACCATGGCGGGCGGGGCGGTGTTTGATATGGGACGCGACCGTATCAGATACAATGGCAACGTCGTTTTTGTCAGAAACATCACAAAGAGCGGGCGCTGCGGCCGAGAGGGCGGCGAACCTCAAAACTCAGAAATACGCCGAGCTAGCCTCCACGTACGTCTTCACACCGATGGCATTCGAAACCTTTGGCCCCATCAATTCCGAAGGCCAAAGCTTCCTTTCAGGACTGGGACACAGACTGAGTGCCATCACTGGGGAGCAGAGGGAGACGACTTTTCTCTATCAGCGCATCTCGATGATTATTCAACGCTACAACGCGGTTGCTTTCAAAAGAACTTTCGCTGCTCAGGAGTCCAATGAGCAGTTCTACTCCGGACGACATCACCATTAATTAACATAGAAGACCATAATAATAATAATAATAATAATAATAATAATAATAATAGAATGACAAAGCAGCTGTCTCAAGTCTTCTATGAAGAATAATTAATAAGTACTTAATGCTTTATCGTGATGTCAAACTTTCTAGAACTTAACTTAAGCACCAATTAACTGTTACCTTAACAAACATATGCCAGATAACTTCAAGGATCAGTGATATGCAAGGTAATTCAACTACATCTAAAAATCACAGACCAGTACTTACTTCTTACAATTAAAAGAGATAGGTCAGCATAAATTTTTATAACTTGACCATGAATCTGCAAACAGCTATCAGAGAGGACTATATCGACAGCATAAATGATATGAATGAGTGAGTAAATTAAAAAAGAAATGTTCAGTTTTGGTTTACATATGAAAAAAATATGCCAAGCCAACAGGAAACATAGATGGTCATCAATAGTAGAACCCCATACTATGTAATCCGAGGCAATTTTTCCAGAGCTTTTGGCTGTTCCATCCACTGTCTTCCACTCAACCGAGACAAATCCCAGAATGCCTTGTGCCCTCACGACCAGAAGATAAACGACACCAATGTTTTCACTCACAGATCTCTGCCAAAGCAAATGAGAACAGAAACCAACTTCAGCACAAAACATAGCTCAGAGTCAATCTTTCTAATTATATCTGAGATGTCGAAATCAACGAATAAATGACCTAATTAGTAGCTTCTGATATTTCCAAACACTCAAAATAATAATTATTTGCTGAGATTTAGAAATAAATGAATACTCTACCTGGATTTTGACAACAGCAGGAGGAATTCTTGGGTCGTTGGATCTAGGAGGCAAAGTGTCTGATGAAAACTGAAGAAGTCCATAGGGATAATTCCTTGGCTGAATTATTAGTCTCAGACTGCTTGTAGCTGGGTCGATGCTGGCTCCACTGGTTGGAGTCGATCCAACTAATCCATCACCCGGAAGAACTGACGCTGCTGTCAGTATCACGTATTCTGTGAGCTTGGGTAAGCCATCATCATACAGACTCAGTGTAATGTTCTGAAAATATATAAGAAATCAATTCATATTATAACCAGGGTTGTAAACAATACTGAAAACAGTATTGGCAATACCAAAACCATAAGTATTTCTAAAAATACTTTTACGAATACATTCTGATAAGTAAGTTTCCGTTAATTGACATAAAATATGTGATACACATGCAATAGCAACAGAATTAAACTATCACAATATTCGCTACAATATATCAAATGACAAACAATAGGCAAATACCAAGTATTGTGCAATAGTTCATTGCAATATTAGCAGCCCTGCTGATTCTTACCACGGCTAGTCATTAGTACAGCTGCTTAATAATGATGTTTTGCTCCAAACTGGTTGGAAGTTTGCCTCTAGTAAAAGATAGAATTATATAGATCACATAAGGTATAAATAGACAATATACTCTTAAGACCATCAAACTCAACCATCTGGCTTTCTGCCTGCCTGACTCCCTTGATCAAGCCTATTGATTTTGTCTTGATTAAGCACCTGTGAATAAGTTGCCGTTCACCCAACTTCGCTTTTGCAAGAGCTGTGAGTCTACGATTTTGATTAAGATGTATATAATGAGTATATTAGATACATGCATTGATTTCAGTAACATTTGGGGCTGCTTCAATGTTTTAAGATTCATGGAGTTACTCTGCAGCAAAAAAGTTGAAAAGCTGTGTCATACAAAAATCGCTCTACTGATCCAATAAAGCTACAAATGTCTCGAATAGGCCGTTGCCTAATTGTTTTAACTGGTCAGGTGACCAGTCAGCGTTGATTCAGATGAGCAGGTAATACTGACAGTAAAACGTTGTCCAGGTTGAAATACAACAACTCCAGTGATGTTGACAAATTCATTTGTTGGTTGCAATGTCATATTGGAATCATTTCTCAAAGCCATCCAAGACAGTGTGACGGAGTCATAGGCTCCTTTGCTCCGCTCCACAAGACAAGCAATCGAACCATTCAACATGTCAATGGGAGACGGGATATATGTACCAACGAACCCAAACAGACCGTTCGCATTGTCGCTCTTCAGCACTACAATGTTCAAACAATTATTTACTTGTTAACTTTTAGTGATATTAATTTGCAAACACATCAATGAAATGCTGTGAGAACCTAAACCCTAAGTTGGCTGATTCCATAGCTTATGACAATGAAGCTTTTTTGCATGCACTTTGTGGACAATGCCTATTCAGCGTCCATCCATTCTGACAGGCTTCCATCATAGATGCATGATTACATGGTTGTCTCTCTATCTTAGTCAGCCATGGGCAACTTCTTTAACAGTAGGCTACCCTAAGATTCCATGGGTAGCTCAGAGGCAGTATTCCAATTGTGGGCTAAACCTTGCAGATTCATTTACGCCATAAAGTGAGTCAATATTAACTTAATTCAAACTAAACATTGAGAATAACCTTTAAAGTAAATGAAGATAATTTTATTGACATAAATCTAATTATCCCAATACCTACCGTCCTACACTACAATAAAAGCAGAAAATGTTTAAAGTATATTCAGTTTTATAAATAAATAACATAGATAGAAGGTTCTAAAGTGCAATTTATAATTCTAATATTGTCAAGGACCAGACCGATCAAAGGTACCCAGAATTCAAAGCACCTGTCACAATGGAAGTGTCATCCATAGAAGCGATATCTGCAAGTCCTTTGGAGCAGACCAGTCGGATTGAGAAGACCTTATTTGGCTCCTCTATGTTATTGTCCAGTGAAGAAAAACTAATGATCTGACGATTGTCTTGGGCTTGGAAGGTCAGGTAACCCGATATCAGAGAAATGTCTTTCACTGATGGCATCTTATAGAGCTCTTGAATTTGTCTGGAAAAACATCATTACAAGTTTGAAGTGAATGGAAAATAGACATATTTAAACTGTCACCTAATGCATTGAGTGCAGTCAATGTTAGTTAGCATTTGTGATTTCCTCACATATCAGCTAAAGCACTGAAATGAAAGATATTGAAATAAGAAACATCTCCTTTAAGTCCTTTAATGACCAGCGCATAGTAAAGCATAAGACATAATCAGTAACGCTGCACGTTAAAGGGTTAACAAGTCCTTCATGCAGAACAACCGACTGATTCTAGATAGCATCAAATAATGTTCTACATAAGCAATGTGCAACACCAGTGAAAGGACTCTAGATTACATACAGGCCATATTGACCCTTGGACATGATGCAGATCACTGACGACTATTATTCTCTTTTAAAATTTTTCACCTAACTGATCAGTTTGAACACAACATTAAACTTCAAACAGTAGTGAAAATCTGACATATAAAGGCACTAAGCATAAGGAATACATAAATAATAAAAAGAATTACAATGAATCAAGTTTTCCATCGTAAATGCGGACGTCCTGCATGAGTCCAGTAAAGAGATTCTGGCCTGATGTTGTTGCTCCAACTGATAACAAAGCCACTGTCGTCCTGCTCTGAAGAGCAGAGATCAACACTCTGAAGTGAAACAACGGACTTGTTTTACTTCTATACACAATATCATAACATGCCACTGGTTGCATTATTACGACTGAGCATCGCAATTTGTTTAGTGTATATGTTGCATTCATCTCCTTCACCATCGAATTATCATCACTATGAATCAATCAGCATCATCATAATCACCATGATTACCACCTCTGTCAACATTTCGATGCTGCGATATCAATATCACAAGCATCATCCTCATTATAAAGGAAATTGTTATTCCTATATAATTTTGAATGATATTCATTTTCTTTAACTGGTTCCACATGCCAACTTTAACATAAACTCCATGAAGCATGATGATGTCTATATGGCAGCATCAAACAACTGTCATTTTCAAATGACTTACCAGGATTATTAGCTCAGACATGTGATGTAACTCTCCAACAATTCTCCGTGCCTCACAAATGATGATGCTACATCAGAGGGACCAGATTGTTCAACGTCAAGTCTGCCCCCCCCCCTGTGCCAGGCTTTGGGTGCTTTTCTATGCACAGTCTGAATACAGATGGGATCATGCTGAAGGAGAGAATGCATTGGTAAGGAGGAAAGCAATTGGATCAGAGGTAAAACACAGATAATTATTGAACAGTTAAGCACAATGCCACGATAAGACCAACTAATCAGGAGTCAAGAGGTTCACCTCTGCCCACTGTTTATTCCATCAAAGAAGACTGAGACCATTCCACTGTAGACTTCAACAAGTAAAAAATGCCAGAGACCATCAGCAAAATTTACATCAAGTCCAAATGTCATGCTCAACATATTCTGTAGAAAAAAACCACAAAAACATAACAATTCAACATTTTAGTCATAATAATTAACGCGACTAGAAAAGCCTCATCAAATAAGGTCAGCTATTATTCTGTTGGTGCTTTCTAGGTCCACTGATAGCCTCTCTTGGACTCTATCCACAAATCTACAACACCACCGCTCTTCAAAATTAACCTTCAAGATTTTTATGAACAGTCAGTCATTTCTGTTATGCACTCTAGTGCAAGATTCACTTTAATTAGATGCATCATAAATGACAGTTTAATAATGACAATTAATAATAATACAACAAAATGATTCAAACAAATTTATTTACCATGTTGAAATAGTTACAGTGGCTTCCAACTCAATAAATAGCAAGCAAGATTGATTGATTGCATTCCTAAATTCTCCCACAACTCATTTACGGTCAATCGATTGCACTGGCTTCCTCCATAAGCTTGCATTCAGCTCAAAGTTTTTGTTCTGGTCTTTAAGCCCAAACTAAGCATTGCTCCAAAACAACTCATGGCTCAAATTTTCTCCCCTCTTTCCTCAGCTTCTCATTAGCCTCTCCGTACCTTGGACTGGCATGTTCTCTTAGTTCCACAAGTTAGGACCACTATGCCACAACCTAGATTTATTTGCTACCATTGGGCCATCCCTATGGAATGTCCTTCCCTCATCTCTACATGTTACCATTCATTCTCGGTCTCTTTCTACATACTTCTCCTGCCTCAAAACCTTTTTCTACTCTCAGAGTTCTCACACTGGGAGCACAACTGAATGGCCACTGCTGTGAGTGCTACCATTTAAATTAATAAATACAATATAAGCCTCCTTCATCGTGAAAGCTTCTTCCCAAAGACCTATGATATTAAGGTTTAAGAATACAATTTTACTTAATCATCTGGTGATGCCTGGTGCTACAGAAGATTCCAGATAAGATGCAAGCCATGGAATAATTAGGCACAGCCACAAAAGCCTTCATGTCCAACACAAAGGCAATACTAATAGAATTAATGTTGAAAGGCAAATATCCCAGCACTTTCTTAAAGTGCCGCAAAAGCTTCAGTTTCCTCAGAAAATATTATGTAGCAAAGTCCACTCTCTACCTGTGAGTCATTTTGGTACTGGAATTTCACAGCAACAGTACCATCGTTCAGATTAGCAAGTACCAATGCATAGTACATCATAGATCCATCCAGTGACGTCAATGCAACAACACACCCAGACATAGTGCCGCTAGTAGACTGAATCCATGCTGTGAGAGTGAATTCATTCTGCAGTAAGGTAGCGTCATAGCGACGAGGTTCCAGCGCCGTCACATAACATGCTGGAATTGCAACAAAGTTCAACAAATACATGAAATATACACAAATCTAGCAACATGATCAATCTATTACTAAACGTTCAGAAGATAACATTCTACATCCAGCATCATACTTGAGATTGGAGAAATTAAGGTTACGACGTCCCTTTATGATGGCAAACTCAGCCACATATATTCGTTTGCTCAATGTAACAGCAAACTTTCCTATCCTCAGATGTCATATCATTTCGCATAATGACAGCCGATAGACAAATATAACCATGGATTATAAAGTTCTTAATAATTATTTGTCACCATGCAAGGCTGAGCTACTGTTTTCAGTTGTCTATGAAAGAACTCCTTCATAACACAAACACAGGAAAAGTTTTATCCATCACAATAAAATATGACTATGAAATCCTAGTCTCTAAATCAATTTTGCTACAGCATTCACAAATAACAAGACAAGAGGAAGGCAATGAATGACTTACAGCTGCAGCCTATAAATTCCAGTACGACTGTTCCAGTGCCAGGTCGTCTCTTACCAGGTACCTGTCTGATACCCACAGGAACTGATCCAAGCAGAAGAATGTCCCAAGCAGAAGGCAATGTATGGGCTCCCGCTATCTGATATGAGTATGCCTCCCACAATACCTTAAGGCAGCATAACAGAGCACAATGAAACAGTCAAGACAAGCAAAAACTTCATTACACTTCTGATGTGGTAGTTGGGCAAGGTAAAGGTCAGGAAGGCCAAGGTAATGAAAAGTAAAGTATTGTATGAGGAGGCAAGGAAAGGTAAGGTAAGGCAATTTTCAACAATATTCAAACCAGCACGAACTTTGTTTACACATACAATGATGCATAGTAAAGTTAAGTTAGGTTAATGGTTATCACAAAAGAAAAAAAACGTTCATCTTCCTACTTGAGACTGGAGAAAACAAGGTGGTTATTTGAGCTATGTGACTCCAACTGTTCTTTCCTGAGTTTGAAAGCCATATATGGAAGAAATGTATCTTGTTCTGCTAAAGTGGATTGAATGTTGAAGCACAATTATGACAGTGTTTAGCCATCCATAATGTAACTTTAATCAAACAATGCTGGTGTGTCAATCAATTTTAAAATTATTATTAGCATCACACCCAAGAAATTACTAAGAAATTACCAATACTGTACAATACCAATACTAGTTCTCTTGGTACTTTCTGCTACCACACACCAAGCAACTAACGAATGAAACTTACAAATTACAAGTGCTGTACTTCAAGTAATTCATAACAAAATTGATGGTTGTAATTTGTAATTCATATTGCACTGGTGTCTAATGCAGAAGGTATCAACTGATGGCACAAAAAAACTAAGCAATAAAATCACAATTAACATTTTGACAACAACGAAACACATTGGAAGTAGGATTTATCCATACTTACATATTCGGCCAAATTCTTGTCCTTTTTGCATTAAAAGTTAAAATATAACACAGATTAAGACCAAGTAGCAATCTGCATAACCTATGATAATAATGTCCATTTTATGTCAACAGTTTGAGCACTCCTAATGCACTAAAGCCACCAACAAAAGCCAAAACCATCAAAACACATGTCTAAGTCCATATCAACCACTGTCTAACATTATGCTGTTGTGCGATCCAAACTCTAGACCAAAAAGAATCCAATCCTGTTGGTCTACTTATATGCTTAAGAACTTGCAAAGATACCTGTTGCAGGTGATGACAATAACACCAGATTCGAAGATATTGTGTCACATTACAAAAACGTAAAATTGGCCCTCAATTACATGTAAAGTTTGTCTTCTCACTAAGTAATAAATGTAAACAAACAAGTTTATCACCCATGAAAATCACTATGTATGGCTTAATGGCTTTAGTTCAGAGCTATATTGCTATACATCGAATCAGATTGTTTAAACTGTTAATAATAGTAGTAGTAGTAATAATAATAATAATAATAATAATAGTTATTAGTATTATTATTATCATTTTTCATTGATTCAAACAGACAAGGTCACATGACATGGTAGCAACAGATGATATAATAATAATAGTAATAGAAAAAACATCATGATAATATTGCATTGCTTTTTTCTACTGATGTGCTATTTTTTCACTATTATATGCATCGTTGTTGTAAAGTGTAAACTGTGTATGCATTTGTTTCATGTTAATATAGATAACTTGCTTACTATTACATTTGCATATGCAATGAACCAAAACTATGCAAACTACTAATTTGAAGCGATTCACATGATGAAACATGGCATACATACATGTACACAAATTCATAAACATATAAATGCAGCACTTACTCGAACATAATTGCTTGCACCAGAAGTCCTTTCCACCACTAAATTGGCAACTGTCGTGTTTTCCTGGCCAGGAAGGTAGTCCTCTGCAATATATACCTGTCCTGAACCAACCTGGTATTGATAGAAGCCATATGGATGATTGCTCTGCGCAATGGTAAAGTTCACCATGAGGTCTTTGGTTGCAAGACGCCCAGGGTCTGACAAAGGTCCGCCTATTTCAACAGTTCAGCAATAATTCTTATCAAGTAAATGCAATGTAAAAAAATATCAGTAATAATATTAATAATCATAGTAATGAAAGATTCAAAAATTCCACATGGATTATAATTGCAATAATCAAAACATGTATATCACATCATTAGTAGCCAGCTACTTCTATGGTACTTGTGTTTAACATCACATTTACAATGTACAGTGGGATCATAAATAAAGACATGGTATACAATACCATAAAACACAATAAGCTCATTCCCAATAATTTAAATCTATGCAACAATAACAATATATCATGCAAACTAGCAGAGCAAGAAAATTCTTGTAAATTCCTCTGGTGTGCTGTTGTCTTTATGTGTGGCACAGTGACCAATCGGTTAGAGCGGTCAGTTCGTAACGTTCAGTGTGTGCTGAGCGAGCAGGTTCGACACCTCGTTCGGGGAATCACTATATAGGGACCTTGAGCAAGTCCTTCGCACACACAATTGCTCTGCAGTACAACTGCAATTGCGCCTTTGAGGCGTGTGAGTGCACTTCTGAGCATATAATGTTAAAAATTAAAAAAAATTTGTAATAAATACAAAAATAAATACAAAATTAAGTCATGTTAATTTATTTAAAATATCATAATTATTACTATTCCTGTTATTATAAGTTTATAACTATTACAACCATTGTTATTATAATTACTACTGTATTAAAACTGTTAGCAATACTGTCCTTGCAACAAATTTGAACACAAAATGGAAAAAAAACTTGCTAAGGAGCAATGAAATGCAAATAAAATTGATAGAGTAGAGAAATCATTCATATGATGGTTGTAGACAAAATAATTGTGAGATGAAACTAAAAACCACCTGAGACATTATAAAGGAATATTTGAAACTGCTGGTCAAATTCCGGTATTCCATCATCCAGTGGAAATACGGAGAATTCACCCAGAGCCTGAAGATTCCCGAACAAAACACTTCCAGTTCCCTGTTTAAACTGAACTCCATCAGGAACAACCGATCCATTTATTGTCCGTATCTCAAACCACACAACAGCCTCGTTGTAGGTACCCTTGTCACGAATTATCCTGCAATGGCAAAATATATGTTTCTCTATTTTACAAAAGTCGACGTCAATGAGCAACTACTTGGTTGAAAGTATGAAATTTAAATATATTGATCACCTGCATGAGTGATTGAGTGATTGAGTGAACGAGTGAGTGAGTGCATGTAACACCTTACGCAAAGTTTGTAGCTGCTCCTTCATTTCCTGTTTTACTGAATGGCGGACCAAAACGGAATTCTCCATTTGACACACTATGAGCTGTGATGATTACTGTGAGATTAGAAGTTACAACCAAAGGAGCTACAACAGAAACATGGCCTAACTTCAAAACATGATGATGCAATATAATTAGAAATTCATATGGAGCCAAAGTGAGAAAATCATCTGAAGTAAAAAAAGATAAATCTCAATTAGCATCAAGAAACCAATAAATTAAAAAAACATTGCATAAATATCAACACAAAAATAATTTAAACGTCAAAAATTAGTCTTACAAACATAATATATGACCGTTATAATCACCGTTCAATCATATCATGCTTAGAGGATTACAAAAAATAAGATCCAGAATACCTTTCCGAGTTTAGCAAGCTTTAATGTCTAGCTTCTGATGCAAAAACGTTTTTTGGACAAGAATTCCCAAGAATATTATTACAGGACTATGAATCTATTCTAACTCTCAACTACCATCACCTGAGAGATGGTATATTATGACACGGAATGACTGATCCGGTTGCGGAATTTGACTGTTAAGGATGGATATGTTCAATTCCTTGCTCCTTTCTCCTTTGCCAAATGTCAGCTGTAGGTCAATTGGAATGAAATCCTGCCAAGCGTAGGCTGTTCCATTGACTGTCCGACACCACAGGGTCAGCGATTCATTCGCCAGACCGTCTCGAGTAATGTTTACAGTTCTTGAAGTTTGAACCAACATCTGTATCCGTGACTCTGTGCAAAATGTTTCACCAAAATATCATATAGAGAAACAAATAATAGAAAACATTTTTTATCAAACTATAATTTTAGTTTATGTTTAGGTATTGCCATATCTGTTCTATATAATAGCTTAATGATTAATCAGTAAAATATGTAATCTTTATGGATTTGTTTGTTTTACATCAAAGGCATATATTTGCTGCAATAATTAAAGTCACAATAGTATTTTATAAAATAATGGCATAATTAATGATTGACTTATATGGGTTACAACCAGGGATAAAATGAGAGAGGACAAGCATTCTGCCTCAAATCTAAATTTACTTGTCTTTAAGATCAAATCCTTACTCTCAGTGCTAGTTCAATTCTTGAAACAAAATACCTTTGGCATATGACACTATTCAGGTGGGATTGACTCCAACGCTGCTGTTGTGTATATACAAGAGGTGAGAATAAAGCCATTTTATTTGGTTTTCATTCCTAACAATGTCTTTGTCACTCATGCAGTGGTTAAATTTATCATTCCGATGTGGCAGATCTCCTAAAGTTTTGCTTAGTTTATAGCTAAAACCTAAGTCTTCCCGGCTATTCTATAAATTATATTCGCTATTTAAAAAAATGAAGTATATCACCAATTATTTCAACCAAAGATACATTTAGGCTATGGATCTTGTGATTTAGTGACAAATTTCTTTGTCACAAATTTAGTGACAAATCTCAAATACATTGGATCTCAGATCCCACTCAATTCAGCCACTGCACTCAGGTTTAAAAACATGATTTTGGATAAGGCCTAGGTTTCTCTGGGTCCATCCTTAACATCGGTGATTTAACTTTCACCACATCACTGGTCTAATTCATAGTAAGTTAACAACACACCTGTAAAGTAGATTGCATAATCATAACTGACAATGACCAGCATAGCATAGGGAAAGGGCCCAAGAACTGCATTTCCAGAAGGATTACTTAAGACGACCTTCCAGCTCACATTCAGTCGGGGTATCTGATAAGAGAACACACAAAATCTGATAATAACTTAGTTGTTTAATGACTAATTAAAGATGATGGATGTCAACAACGAAATCTGTCTCAAAGGCAGATACAAATTTCTTAAATGAACCAATAATTTATTAAATCAGTGAATATAGAAGTAGTTCATAATCAAATAAACATTTTTCATTATAGGATTAAAATACTGACAGAGTAAAAAGGTTGAGGAAATATTATTAACAGCTCAACAAAATTGAATTAATTTAATAATTAAAAAACTCAATCAGTTTCATTTTATCACAGCTCTGTGTTACGTTGTGAACATACTTTTAACTACGTAAGCATAGTCTATGGATATTTATTCTAACTTACATCATCAGCCACTAGACGAATATCAATGTGCCCTTCCGACTGGCCAAATTGAAAGGTCAAAGTTCCACCAATAGGATTCAGATAAACCAGGCCAGTTGTATTAGTCAGAGACCAATCAACTGTGGCAAGACTGAAGCTGCCCTTCAATCTCTTTACAACCATTGATACATCATACACATACTGGCCTTTCCTTTTCACTGAAAGTAAGTCACAGCATCAAACACAACAATCTCAAACAACAGATAGAGTCATCTTAATATCATCAAATCACTTACAGTTCTTACAAGGTAAAATCAGAATTGATAAGATGTCTCAGTCAGAATAAAAGAGCCACTCATATAAGCACGATGGCATCAGCAACCATGCACTTGCTGACCTCACCTGATTGAATGACCTGGTAATCAAACCCTGGCTGCAAAGATGATCGCAATCATTATCGTAATCTTAATCGTAACATCCAAACTTCTGCCACTCAAAAGCCCAGCGCAATGTAGTAGCTGATTCACAAGCGCCAAGTCAAATCAGAGGGGCTGTCAGAATGTTAATTCAGAGGAGATCCAGGTCCGGTTGCCAGAGGGGCTAGAGTGAACAGCGTATCTGTCTACCTAATACCTATTACACCTATCATGAGGTCTAAAAGTCACTAAAAGAAAAAACAAAATCCACCATTTTGGCTTACCAGTAGTGACTGTATAATTAAGAAGAGGAAAAGTGAAGAGGCCATATGGCTGATTAGCAGCTAAGACCGTGACATTGATGGTATTTGGTTCTCCAATGACCACCTGTCGCTCTCCATAGGAACGGAGGCGCAGGGTGTACGTTACATCCAGCTTAGCAAAAAACATCAAAAACACACAAAAAATGAGCAGAATGCCTCAAAGAATGAAAACAGTAAAGACTTTTCAACAAAGGTTGCATTAAAAACTGACAGACAAAATTGACAACTTGCAACATTAAAAAGGATTGCAGCTATATGAAGATTGATAACAGATCCTATTGGCATTGGCAAATAACTATAATCTCTCTTTATCTCCAGGAAGTGCTGCATTTGTCTTTATCTTCATCATTTATCAAAAAATACATTATTATTCTCCATACCATGACTCATTAGAACCCTGAACTACCAACAATAATTAGCAAGCAACTGTTGACAATTTTTGAAAATTTTTAATTTTTTTGTTGAAATCACAATTTTTTATTTTCTGTATTGTTGCAAAACATATATTCAATTCTGAGCTAAAGTGTCACCCCAAGTTTCTTTGTTTCTATGTAAGATGTGGCAGACACTAACTCAGAGTGACCATGATAATTCCTGCCAGTGCTGCACACACTCTTGTACCTGAGGAACACCGTCATCTTTGGCGATGATGGCAACACGCTGGGTTGTTTCTGTAGGTTGGAAATAGAGAACATTCGATCCACCATAGAACTTGCTATCTCCATTGGGCTCCAGGACGTACAATATGGCAGCGCTCACAATTGTACTTCCAGATCGCACAACCGTCACTTGTAAAACGTCTTTCTCTTCCTTGTAAATCAAAAAATTTTACAAATAAAATGTCCTTTGCTTTTCCGTGATTCATCCCGATGTTCTCCAATGTCTGGTTTTTAAATAATAAAGGTATAACAAAATTGGAAAAATTTCTTTGAAGATGACTATATAAGATCAGATCTGAATAGTCACAATAAAATGCATGTAACTCATAAAGAAATATTGAAGGGATCTGAGCAATGCTTCAGTCTCAGGCATGTAGTGATTAGATGATTAACTAATCTTCTTTACCATACTTTGCCTGCACCAACCTTGTCATACCTAACTCTTGGAGCACTCATCCTATGCACATCAAAGTGCATATAAAATCTAATAACCAATATTAACCAATAGGAACCCTGTACCTTAATCACATAAGAGCTGTTCATCTCAGATCCAAAGTGGAATACTCCAGCCGGATTTCCCATTTCAGGAATGATGACCTTGACCTGCAACGAACCAGGCTTCAGAGTCTGCACATTCTGAGGTTCAGTGGCAAGCAGAGTTACCGTAAACTCTTTCTCCAGTTCAGTCATATTCTTTGGCAGAATAAGAATCACAACATCAGCAGATGATTCACCTGGGAAATAAAACAAAATATAAAAATGAATGAAATAAACAGATGTGGAATTTCATGTCAATGAAACAAGCTCAAAGACATGGGTGACCTGAAGGCATGGATTTTAGCAAATCACATGAAGCTGGACCTAGCTGAAAAAACTGTTCACTTCCCATTGTATATTTTCCTCTGTTGTCTTGGACTATGGAGTCATGCTGGACCAGAGCAAATCTTTGCTCCTCATTTTCACCGTCTCTGTCGAGATTCATACTACCAGTCATATCAGCTCTGCACTGTTGATCGTTCGCTTACTCCAGACACCACCGCTAAACTCGTCCACTCCCCATCACAGCCCAACTAGATCATTGTTGTTCACTCTAAGCTTGCCTCCCAGCTGGACGTTTGGGATGCCTGGACTGTGGCTCCTGCGTTCTGCTGCATGCCTTCTCCAACGAATTCCATCAATGGCATTTGGCTTGTCCCTAAAGGTTTGCTCTGACTCATTTTATCCTTGGCTTAAAACCGTTTCTTTTCAGTCATGCTGGTCGGGAGCGCTACTGAATAGTAACCTAAAGGGAAAATCTTCATAATAAACAAATAAATGAATTAAGCAACACGCTTGTTTACACAGTTCCACAGAACCAAGCAGAAGAATCTCCTAGAGACTGAAGAATCATTTAGATCAGGCACAACATGACAGCAATCAAACACCAGGACACCAACACTAGCTAATATGTCACTAGCTTTCTAAACGACTGACCAGACAACATTGAGATGGAACCAGAAAGTGGAATGACATCAGAATCCATCAACTGGCCACTGCTTCCATCAGTTCCAGAGATGTTCCAATAGAAGGTGACGTTGCCATTTGTTCCGTCTCTCACCACCGGCAACTACAATCACAAAATACAACATTTGTCATATTTGACAAATAGTTAAACATGAAAAGAGTGATTAAAACCCATGAGAAGACTGTTGCTTGCCTTGACCAATGATCCATTGGAAGGAAGTGGTCCTGGTAGAGTCCTCGTGGTTGTGTCCAGAAAACCAACTTCTCCATTCGCTGCAACGCTTGTTACCACGACCGTCGTTGACCTACCAGAGCCCAACAGAGGACTATTGTACGGACCAATAGATGGCTCTGAAATACAAAGGAACTTATTCGAAAACTAATCATTAAAGCATTTTTAACATCTTGCAAACTACTCCAAAACTGAAGGAATAAGCAAGCAACACATAACAATGGTGCATTGTAAACTGTTATATAGATGCATATATAAGAGAGGATGATGCAATTGCTAATGCGTCACCCAGTCAACTCTGCATGGTACACCGTCAAAAGCGCCACGGACAAATGCGCCATGGACAAATGCGCCATGAACAAATGCGCCCTGATAAACACGCCTGTCAAATCACAATGCACCCGTCAAATGCGCCCTACAAATGTGCCCGACAAATGCACCTCGACAATTGCGCCCCACATATAATTCTATTTAATTCGATAATTAATAATAATACACAATGCACATAATTCTATATATGCATAATTATTATGCTGATAATTTTATCAATACAGACTTCATTTCATCAATCCATCATCCATTTAAACACAATTATTGCATCAATCCAACTTCCATTTAGGTATAATAACGAATAATTTTCATCAATGCAGATTCTATTTCAGCTTGTTATGTGCATGATAATGGCTGTGCACACTAAAATTCCACACAACTGAGATTTCACCAAGAATACAAAGCACACACATTAGGCCTATGTATCATATTTAAATAATTACTAATAAACTAAAATAGTCAATTTAATTTGCTCTCTAATGATAATGGACACGAGTGTCTACAGGGCACGAGATAGTTTTTGGGCGCTAATGTCGGGGCGCTTTTGTCGGTCGTTTATTGGCGATGTCGGGGCACATTTGTCGGGGCACAATTGTCGGGGCGCATTTGCCCGGGACACTTTTGACTGGCCACGCCTCTGCATATGCAAATAAAGGGTTTAAACTCATACCTTATAACATCAGGCCATTTGATGCAAGTTGTATTTGAGTATGTTTGCGCATTTGAGTAAAAATATCTCTGATATGGGGAGGATAAAATTTGAGCTAATTTTTGAACAGGTAAATAATAAGCATTGCAATCACGCAATGGACTCTTTTGGGCCTAGTAGGTATATTCATTGCTACCTGGTGCATTTAATCTATATACACCTATAATCACATCAAATCAACCAAAAATTTGGTTATAGTCGCCTCGTACTTAGGTTATAATATTAGCCTAACTTATAAACAGGCAAAAAAACCTAGCCACATGTGGATGTTTCGCCTTCAAGCAAGCTGGTATCAAATAAACTAACGATCTAGCGTTGCAAAAGCCAGACAATCAACACATTTATCCATGCAACGAAGATGCTATATTAGCCCCAAGTAAAACAATATTATCAGTTTATCTATGTCTGTGTATGTCTGCGTATGTCTGTGTATGTCTGTCTATGTCTATTTCATATTTCTCTGCAAGTATTCGTTGATGCTGTCATCCATTTAACGGCGATGGGTACGAACAAGCGATTTCCATGTGTTGGATCATTGTTCTGCTTTTAGTGTTAGTCCAAGTGACATAGTGAGTAGGTAGGTTGTTTATAACACGAGCACTTATGTCATAATCAGCGTATTCGTTACCTCTTCGAGCATCTCTGACCCACGTGAACTCTAAGTCTAATCGACAGGCGTTATATGAATGTCGTCAGCGGCGGAACGCCAGTGAACCGTTCAATTTCAATTTGGTTAGTACTGAATCCTTCTTATACTTCTTCTTCTCCATATTCGGTTCGATCGATCATTAATGGCTACGGCGCCTACCTACCTATGTGCCCGTCTGTCCATCTGTCGTCGTCGTTGTCATTATCATCATCATCCTCCTCCTCCTCGTCGTCATCATCATCACCATCATTGTCGTCGTCATAACATACACGCCTGGTTCATACATACACGATAGCACATATCTAGCACCAATTAAAACAATCACCACTAGCGTGTTACTGCATCGATGTAGACAATAGCCATATAGACAACGATGAGTTTCGCTGCCATATGGAACGTATTAAAGTACAGCGTATAGACAATGAGCTATGGAACTAAAGAATATTATACTGTCTCTCTGTAACAGTCTCATGTTATTAAGACACAGCTTAGATAACACAGCATGGACAACAGCGAGCTGTTCTATTGAAATAATTATTCATCCAGGCATCCATCCATCCATCCAACCATCCAGCCATCCATCCATCCATCCAACCATCCATTCATCCATCCATCCATCCATCCATCCATGAGTCCGTCTATTGAGACTCTGTGTTTCCTATACAGCAAATCTGACAAATAAACTCTCTATGCCTGTTTTAATGTACTATAAGCGGTCTTTGTGGATAGGTACTGTGAGCAGGAGAACATCGACATGGGTTCGAATCTTCCTAACGTACTCGTAGACATTCGTTCGTCAGGAAAAGCCACCTCGTGATCACCGGTTTCACTCAGCAGCGTCGTCAGCAAGCGCCTGAATCTCAGTTCGAATCCGTGCAGCTTCGTTCTTTAGGAAAACCAGTTCGTCAGCTGTTGCACGAAGAACCGCCATAATTTCTCTCATTCGCTGTCTCTGTTTACGATCTTTTGCTTTTATCTTTCGAATCTTCTCGTGAATCTTCACTAATTCGTGTTCTTTTCTCCTAATATTCATGGGTCTTTCGTTCGTCAGGCTCTGTATGAAATTTTGAAGCTCATCACCCATCTTCACAGAAATCTGTCATGCCTCGTTCTCATACTTTCAAAAAAGAGACCCTGTCACGCTTTGTCCTTATTTGTGACAGGATTCACGGTCACTTCCCTCACGTTAAATACCTCTGACTGAAGCTGACGTCACAAGTTATCGAAATAATGAGAACGCTTGTTTGACGCCAACGCAGGTAGACTCATCGTCACGAGATGGAACAACGTAGGTCGAAGGAGGAACTATGAAGCAAGTCTGGTAGGAATTTCTACAGTTTCGATATAACTCATCATCACATGATCACCAAGTCTTCATTATCTACCCACGAATTATGTGATTCAGGGTAACCGATCCATTTTACCAGCGATTTCTTCCCACGTTTCCTGATAATCTTTTCTATTCTAAATATCTCTTGAGTACTTTTTTGTAGCTCCTGTTCATAAAATGAACCCTGTATTTCCTCTCCATTATAATCAGTAATCTTATAAGTTGGTGGATCTGTGTATTGAATTTGAGTAATAGTAAAAATCTCCCGTCTATCTAGGCGTGTATCCATTTTCAAATATATTCTGTTTCTTAGTTATTCTAACTTTATCACCGATTGAAAACCAAGGCACAATAGGCTCTAAGACCTCTTCGCCATATAGATTCATAAATACAGTCTTTTCATTTATTTTCAAACTAGCTTCAGAGGGCGTCATTTTAATGGAAGAATGCCTAGTCTCATTATAATTACTAACCATATCATCCAACACATCGATATATCTTCTAGTTGAATTAGCTGTAAAGTACTTAAACGTTTTCTCTCTCATTGTTCGGTTCCATCTCTCAACCACGCAGGATTTTTCCTCGTTTTCAGTAGAATATAACTCAACTAATTCCCGAACATTTTTATTATAAAATTCTTTTCCTTTATCCACCCATAGCTTACCAGGTCTTCTACCGCTCTCGAATATTTTCCCGAAGCCACTAGCTGTAGATTTTCCACTCTTATCATTCAATGGCATGATCCACCCGTACTTGGAAAACACATCTATCACAGTAAGTAAGTATTTCACACCACCGTTATCTTTAGCGAAAGCCTGCATATCGACTAAATCAACAGCCCATATCTCATCTATCCCACTAACATACACCTTTCTCTTTCTAAAATGCCTTACTAGTTTATGCAATTCACTCGCTAATTGATTAGTCCATTTCAGATCGGGTTGTAATTTTAGGCTTTTTTTAAACCTAACTCATGCTCGCTTTAGTGGATAATATGGGTTTGACTATAGCTCTCTCTATTCTCTCCCGCAAGCTAGGATTAGGTATATTATTCAATTCATTAATCATTGCTCTATCGGCGACATTCCTAGAAGCCGTATCTGTGTGCTGGTTGTAAGCTAAATTATGATAATATGCAGCGTTATTGACTCTATTAACGGGTTTAGACCAATCTTTTGGAGTTCCATCGGGATTCAATCTCAAATCCAGTCTAGTTCCTGGTCCTGTAAACTGATGTCCCGGCAAGTGC
Source organism: Bimastos eiseni (assembly GCA_959347315.1). Taxonomy (NCBI): domain Eukaryota; kingdom Metazoa; phylum Annelida; class Clitellata; order Crassiclitellata; family Lumbricidae; genus Bimastos; species Bimastos eiseni. The sequence goes on from OY365807.1 coordinate 24,582,527, forward strand.
ATCTCACATGGAAATTTAGCCCATGGTAACTTAATACCGCTAGTTACTGAATTTAGAGACCCAACTAGATCCCCACCTTCTACTGCTTTCACGAACTGAGTCTTTGTTTTTCCACAAACATCACACGTGCCTCTAAGCATCGGCCTTCCATTCTTCGTTATAACAGTCTGTACATTTTTAGTTTCAGTATGAGTTTTACACTTTACGCAATACATTTTAAATACAATTAGATATATTTAAAATGGAAGTCAAAAAAAATTTATCGTGGAACGACATATTATTCAAGAGATTCAATAACCCTCTTTTACCTAGAAGTATAAGAGGGTTAATCGTAGGAAAGTCTGGCAAGACGACGCTACTGTTGAACTTACTTCTACAACCGGGATGGTTAGATTATGACAAGCTGCAAGTATTCGGAAGGTCTCTCTTTCAACCAGAGTATGAAATTCTGAAAAAGCATTTGAAGAAAAAATACCTAAAGAATCCATCATTGGATTATTCGATTGCCAAGATGAGATCATGAGACAAATCTTTCACCAGCATTTGTAGTTGAGCAAATGGCTAAACACTTGGTTAAAAAATCTGATATTTCTTCCAAGTTCTTTGAATCAGCAGAAGATGTGCCAGATCCGAGAGAAATGAATCGTGATAAGAAGAACTTGATGATTTTCGACGATTTACAGTTAGAAAAGCAGAATAAATGCGAGACTTATTACATCCGAGGGAGGCATAGCAACGTCGACTGTTTCTACCTCGCACAGAATTATTTCAAATTACCGAGACAGACAATTAGAGAGAATGCAAACTTTATATGTTTGTTTCCCAAGACCTGAAAAATATTGATCACATCTACAACGACCACGTGAGTACAGAAATGCCTAAGGAGGAATTTAGAAAACTATGCAAAACAGCGTGGAAGCAACCTAGTGGATTTGTAGTAATAGATCACACTAGCAATAAGAATAACGGAAAGTATAGATGCGGTTTCGATGAATTCTACATTCCATCATAAATAAATCTTTCGCTAATTTAAAAATGGAATCGATTCTACAAAAGATTGCAGACAATACCGAAAGGATTGCTCGTTACATGGAGCCAAAGTCATCGTTTTACATATTATTAAGTGACAAGACTTCAAGAATAAGGACGCGGTTCAATCCGTTGATACAGTTCGATAAAGGTAAAAAGTATGAAATGGCTTTGGTCAACCTGGAAACATATTTTTCATTCCCAAACATCGACGCGACTAACAACAGCTTTTCGTATTCGCCGAATGGTGGAGATATGTGGGTTGTTACTATACACATCCCTGAAGGCTGTTATGAAATTACAGACATTAACGAATACGTGCAGAGAAGCAAGAAAGAAAATTAGCATTATGATATGATTAACGGAGAATACAATATTAAGATAGATACAAATAGCAATACGTTGAAGACAGTTTTGCATATAGCGGAGAATTACATGGTTGATTTTTGGGCGTTGAACTCTATCGGAAAAGTCCTAGGTTTCAATAGGTGGCGATATACCGAGGGGTACGTAGAATCAGAGAATATATATAGTAGACATAATGAGTGTTACTAATCTGAGGGTTACGATCGATATCATCGGAGCATCCTATAGCAACGGAAATACAGATAACATTATCTATTCCTTCTTCCCGAATGTAGGGCCTGGTTACAAGATTATTGAAACGCCGAGAAATTTGATCTATCTTCCAATCACCCAATCCACGATTTCGACAATGGAAACGACTCTCACAGATCAGAATTGTAAGCTAATTAATCTACGAGGTGAGGAATTGTCGATACGGTTTCATATTAGAGAAGCTTAAAAGTTTTTGTAGTTTTATATAAAATGAGTCGATATACGAATGTCAAATTTAATATTTCAGAAGGACAAAAAGATAAAATTAAAAGATCGCTACAAGCGGGAACAGGTGTTAGTATTGGAGATTAGTAAACGGAGAGCACGTGCTAGCTCTTACCCAAGCACAGATCAATAAATTAGCCAAAGCGTATCAGGATGGGAAAGGCGTGACTATAAAAATGAGTAAAACGCAATTGATACATAATGCCAAAGTCGAAGGAGGCTTTATCGGCGCTATATTACCGTTTCTTGCAACCGCGGGTAAATTCCTGCTATCGAGCGTATTACCGAGCTTAGCAACGGGTGCATTAACTGGAATAGGTGCAGCGGCTGGTTCTAGTCATTGATAAAGACACCGGAACGGGTGGGGCTATATCTCAATACTCGGGGTAAAAATTTTAAGATAGTGCAACAAGGGGAGGGCTTATACATGAAGCCATACCAAGGATCTGGATTAAACGGCGCGGGAGAAGGCCTGTATCTGAAAAGAGGGAATGGGTTCTTAAATGGGGAAGGACTTATCTTAAGACCAGATTCGCCATTTAAAAACATTCCGCTTCTCGGATTATTGCTATAAAAAATATTGTATATATAAAATATCTCTATTTCCAATTCATAAAATGGGGTGGACGAAACCAAAAATTGTTCCAGAAGTAAGGACTCAGCCGAGACTTGTCAGGTGGAAGGCGTGTGAAAGTATGTGGGATGCCAGGTATAGGCCTCAAAGACAAATGGGCGGTCTAAGGTGGGAGTTTTTTGCTCAAGAAGAGATAACTATTCATTCACAAGAGACGGTTGTTTTACCGCTAGGCTTAGGTGTCCGAATGACGAAAGGATCGTGTAAAATTTCACTCCATCCAGAATTGATAGAAGCGGGGTGTTGCTTGCTAAGCGATACCGTTACTGCAAAACTGTTTGCACCACAACCGCCTGTACTTAGCCAACGGAGCGAGAATTTGTTAACTCCCCATGGAAATACGACACTTAGTCAAAGAGTAAGGAAACGTTACAGAATTTAATATATCCCCACCCTTCGGCGAATATAAATAATTTACTGTCTGGTAACGGCGGCGCCATATCAATCCGAGATGTGGTGCGTGGATCTGGAATGAAGTTTGCTTAAAATAAAATCTTGTTATATTAAAAAATGCTGTCAGATATTCTAAGATTTACTGAAAATACTATTACAGACGAGGGAATTGAAAGATATGAATTTCATGAAAATGAACCATTGGCGGGGGCGAATCTTAACACTGGGGAAATTCGCATAAATATCGAACTTCAAGATATTTTCAGCCATCCCTCCGAGTCATACCTGGTTTTCGAAGCCCGACTGACTAAAGCGGATGGAACCTTTTACGTTGATGCCGACGCTGCAGCTTTAGCCAACAACGGCCTCGTGTATCTCTTCAGTCAAATGTCGTATTCATTATCGAATCAAGAAATAGAAAGCGTGTTTCATCCCGGACAATCCACAACTATGCTGGGCTTGCTGAAATATCCCAACGACTTTGCTCTTGCTCAAGGACTTAACCTTTTATGGACTAAAGACACAGCCGCCACTGCTGTTATAAACGATAACACGGGATTCGCGATAATACAAGCGTATCTCATTCGGAAACCAACTGTAAAGGGTACATTTAGCATCATCGTGCCTCTGAAGCACATTTTTGGATTCTGTGAGGATTATGATAAGGTAGTCTACGGTATGAAGCAGACTTTAACTCTCGTTCGCAAACCTGACAGCGATGCTATTTTTAGGGCAAATGCGGTAGCGGCCAGCAAAGTCAACCTCAGTAAAATTTCATGGTTTATGCCGCACGTTCAAGCGTCTGACATGGAAAGAGTGCAGCTGTATAAAACGATCGAAGCAAAGGCAACGTTACCAGTAGCCTATCGAGCCCATCTTTGCGATACTATAACGGTTCCTGTATCTAACACATTTAATTGGCGACTTAGTGTAAAGACAGCGCCAGAAAAACCCACGTACATCCTAGTTGGATTTCAAACGAATCGAAGCGGCAATCAAGAGGCTAATCCATCAATTTTCGATCATTGCGATGTAAAGAACATGTATGTGATGATGAACCAGGACAGATATCCGGCGGTCCACTACAACCTCTCATTCCCGAATCAACAATTTTCTAGAGCTTACAGAGACGCGGCGACCTTTAGCGAAGAATTCTACGGAATGGACCTGTTGGTAACTCAGAGCAACATCACTCCAGCCGACTACAAAGACCTATACCCGCTATTCGTCTTCGATGTGAGTAAGCAATCTGAACGGCTAAAGTCATCTGTCGTAGACATCCAGATCAAGGCTACTTTCATGCTGCGATCTCTGCTGGAACTGAAGCCTATGCAGTCGTCATTTCAGACAAATTGTTAAACTTCCAGGCAGACGGTCAGAAGATGAACGTAGTATATTGAAGAAAATATTTTCTATTATAAAATGAAACTCTCACAACTGAAATCGCTATTGAAGGAACATGGAATAAAGTCTAGTTATATGAACAAACCAGAAATGTTAAGAATACTGGTTGAGAGGGGTATTTTACTGGAATCAGAACTGAAGGCGCCGGTGAAGGAGAAAAAGGACATGTCGCCCGAGTACGAGCATCTAAAAACGATTCGAAATAAACCCATACGCGTATGAGATCCTAAAAAAAGATACGAACGAAGCCGTCATCTACCCATCGTTGTATAAGGCGAGTATGGCGTTAAAAGTTGGTGCGAATACGATACGTCATTCCAACGGTAAAATATGGAGAAATAGATACGAGATTAAGCTATTGACATAAAGTTTTATCCCGGCTAAATAAAATATGGGGACTCGTAAATATTTAGATTTCGAAACTTTAGAAGAAGACGTAGTTTATACTGTTAAAACGAAGCAATATTTATATGGTACAGTAGGATATTTTTACCTGATTACGGTAGTAGCGCCGGATGAGGTGGAATATTACATGAGCGTATACGAGGGGCCATTGCATGACAAGTTGGAAATGAATAAAGAGAACAAGACACATACTTTCATGAAAAGGAGGATAGAAACGCAATACACTTGACCGTCTGGTTGTATTCGCTCACTGTTGTAAAAGAGTGGTCTTTGTAGATATTTTATCAATTCCGTAGGTGGAGGTAGTCCATGGCTGTCGAAATAAATTTTATAATTAGCGCGCTTGATCCAACACGTCCAATGCGTTCCTTTACCATCAGAATCGTCCAGATTAAGGATACCGCACTCGTTCGCTCTTGGTTTCTTCGGCAGCTCGTCTCTTAGAAATACTCCTCTGAAATTATTTATATTTAGTTTCCTCGCCGTTTCAATTAGATCCACATTCGACAAAGCAATATTAGGTAGCGTTACACCTTCGACATCCATTTGTTTAACACTCATTTTATATTAGAGAATAATGTCCATATGTTAAAGTGTGGATACCATCTTGCTGAATCACTCGTTTGTCGTCTTCCGCTGAGAGAGCCACCTTGTTGACTTCTTCTTAGGTTTAGATATCGTGTAGGTGGGATCGAATGACATTCATCTTTCTCGATTGTTCTCTCTTGGTGAATAAGCAGTCCTTGTAGTCTTCGTGAGTGATAGATTTCTTGACGATATTCTTCTTCACGCCTTTACATTTCTTGTGGTCTACTCCAACCATCTTGTACGAATACAGTTTCGATCTTAAACCTACAAACTCTTCGATCTGTTTACCAGCTGCTTCATCTTTGAACATACCAATAACCTTTTTATAGATGCCAGTTCCTATACCAGAGGGGTGGTCTTTAGGATAGTCGCTAGTGTCGAACCTACTTCTAATATCGGGTGCTATATCGGCGTAGAAGTCTTCAGTCTCAATTTCATAGGCTAAAGAATCTGTATCTGTAAAAAGTAACTTTGCTCTATCTTCGAACTTTTTCTTGATGTAATTATAATGAAAATCGTACATTATAGTTTTACTCAAGTCTAAAATACACATACCAAGATATATAGGCTTGTTGTAACATATCTTCGTTCATTTCATATGAATGGCAATTAGGTTTTCATCAAAAATAGTTCGAGTGTCGTAATTCGTTCTTGTTGCTAGTTTTAGGGCTTGCTTCTCGCTGGAAACCAGTTTTATGTCTACTCGATTCTCTATATTCTCGCATGTCTTACCAAAGTCACTATTGTTCATTAGTTTAAAAAAGTCTTTCTCGAAATCGTTGGTGGCTTTCGTCCTCAGGTTGGTATTTAGATCGATATACTTTTTCAGCCAGGCACTTTCTTCAAATTTAATTCCGCGTTGAATTTTGGTTATCTTCAAGCCTAGGCTTTCATACAGCTTTAAATTTTCGTAATGGACTACGTATTTTACTTTATCGTTCAAGTTCGGAATGAGTTTAGGTACAGTTGAAGATTCAGGTGTAATATTCTCAGGGGCAAGATGATAGTCGTTGTGGAGATCGTGTAAATCTCTAGGATATTCCAAGTCGACTTCCCATATACACGGTATTGATCTCCAATCGTTTAGCTCATCATTACCCATCAACTGGAACCCGTGAGTTGGTAGATTTTTACACATCGCTCACCCGTACAGATTGTTCGCGTCTAAATAGGTTATAAATGTTGAGGGCTTGCTATCGTCAAACGATGGTATATACTTATTGTTTGCCTGTCCATAATGATGTGAAATGGTGCTAACGCCGCCTCTTATCCCATGCTTAACCATTAGTATCATATCATAATCGCTCAACAACTCCAACTCTACTCCAATCAACTTTAATGCGGCATCCCAAGCAAGACCTGGAGAAGTATAATACCAAGCGGGATCTAGACCATAGTTCTCACTACACACATCTCTAAAATACATCAGCAAGCAGGAGAACATCACTCACGTTATATAAATCGTGGTATTCTCTAAACGTTTTGAATCCGAATTCATTCCATACCATCTGTGCATGGTTGTAGTCTTCGTCACTAATGTCCGATTCGCTAAGTCTCGAATAGAATGCTGACTTTGGTGGTAGTTCTGTTTCGTTCAGTCGATCGACGGAATCAACATAGTCGTAAGGATAGACACCTTTTCCAAGCAGGAGGTCGAGCTGATTACCAGAATAGTGCTTGCTTAGATTCTTACACTGGTCTTTGTTCAGGTTCCTCAATAAAGCATCGAGACTCGATGCCATGAATCTAAAACTATCGATGAAACGTAATTCACGTTTAACCTCTACTTCCTTATTTTCTTTATTTACAAACCTATCAACCACGACTTCTCTGCTAAATGAGATATACCTTTCTTCGTTGCAGGGAATGCAGTTAATCTTTTCGTTATCATCACCTCGTAATTGCTTTACGAATAGATGACTGTCATAACCGGATAGATTATGGAACAATACTGGGAAAAACTAGGGGACTTTATATTTTAGATTACAGATTGTATGAGCGGCGCCTCTAAATTTACCGGTGAGGTGGCAGTGGTCTCGAACTCTATCATCACCCAGTTCGCCTTCGCATATGTGGCAAACTGTAGTCGAATCGTACAGTGCCTGATTTTCTTTCCGAATATCATTTTCTTTGGAAATTTAAATCGATTATAAATATCTTTTATATTATCTATAAGAGTGTCTATAAATATCTGAGCTACATCATCGTCTTCACTCTCTACTGTAAACGTTACGGGAGCTTGCGAATATAGGTCATCGTCAAAACATTGTATATAATAGCAAAAGGAACTAGGGACGTGTTTTTGATATGTGTTGGTGTAAGACATGATGGGATCTGGTTGACAAGTGTCTATAGGTTTTATTAATGACTCAAAATCGGCAAACAAGACAAATGGGACTCTCATCTTTCCGTAATAATTTTGAAACTCAACATAGTTCCTGGTTCTGGAAGATCTATCTTTTGAGCGTCGTGTTGGGAACAGTATTCGGTGTGCTTGTGTAGCGAATCTATTCTACTGAATCCAATCAAACATCTTTTACCATAGTGCATCGAAGTGTGTGAGTTTTCTCTATGAACCGCCATCAATCTGTTAAAGTTCTTTATCCAACAATAATGCTTCTTTTCTCCATCAGAAATGAGTAATAGATCTACACACCTATTACTCTCATGCTTTGATAAATATAGTGGGAATAGGTAAACATAGTTCTCATAACCGAAGATATTAATACTAATTTTATTATTTCTCTCAAACTTACTTATCACATTAGCATCCGCTGCTACTGGGAATTCGATGCCAGATCAATCAAGTTCTTCAGACTGCTTGATTAATTCTGTCGTAATTCCTTCTGGATTGCCGTCACCCGGATTTAAGGCTCTCGTTACACACCACTTGAAGCATTCTTCGTCTTCGTTCTTCATATTAATAGTACCCTTTTTACTCGCTAAACATTGCGGTTGTGGAATGTAAGAACTGCATTTCAGCGGTTTATAAACAACTGTGTTGATGTCTAATTTTTGAACCGCTCTAAGTCTCCAGTTACTACCTTGCATCTGGAAGGCTGCCATAGACTCTAGGATTTTATCTTTCGCATTATTAAATATTTCGCTCGGGTCGGTAGAGTTTAAAACAACTTAGGTCATAGAGACAAATGGAAAATCCTTGGTATCTACTTGTCCGGATTTCATATCTACACGCTCCATTGTGCGGGTAAGGACAAAATTGGCCTTAGTCTGGCGATTTCTAGACAAAAGGTCTTCCAGTTGTGGTTGAGCTGCTTTGAGAAAAGATGTGGCGTCAATTCCGCGTGCGCCTTCGACCGTGTATTGTTTCGTGAAGCCCTTGATAGCTGTAGCCGTCTCTTTTATTTCTCGTGTTTTCATAGGAATTTTACCGAATATAGAATTCACTTTGGCTTTCAGTGCTTCTAACTTCTCATTCACTATTTTCTTTGGTTCTTTAGGTATATAATTTTCAATCCACCTTGCGAATTTATTAATCGCTGATTTAGTCTTAACGAATATTTTTCGTACTGTCGTGGCTGGTACGGGTTCGAGTGTTGGGATTCCAATGTCGGGAACGGGTGCATCAAGCAAACTAGCATTGGTTTGGCAATTTTTCTTAATTCAATAACAGTTTTCTTCGAGTATTCCATTTTATATTGTGGTGGCATTTCTTTAAGTGAAAAAAAGGGGGAAATATTTTCTTTCATTTTATATACGCAAGAAAAAATTTTTTTCCTTTTTGTTCAATAATGACTCATCATCGAAACTGATGAGTCATCGAAACTTTTGGAAATTCCCGTGACATTTGACGTATAGGTGGATCTTCTAATCAAAGCCTAGCCCTGTGCACGTTAGGTGGCTTTTGCAACGCTAGATCGTTATTTTATTTGATACCAGCTTGCCCCAGGGCAAAACAGCCACATGTGGTTAGGGTTTTTTGCCTGTTTATAAGTTAGGTTAATATTATAACCTAAGTAGAGGCGACTATAACCAAATTATTGGTTGATTGATGTGATTATAGGTGTATATAGATTAAATGCACCAGGTAGCAATGAATATACCTACTAGGCCTTATGCCAGAACAGTATTGGGTTCTTGAGTGTTCTTCATTACTGGTCAAACGAATTGGACTTTGCTGTTTAGTTCGACTTGTTGTCTCATTCACTTTAAGATTCCATTGTTTCCAAGTAGCCTAACTTCTGATTTCTCGGACCAATAAGAATTCAACCTGACTTCTGTAGAAGATTATAATTTGTCTAAATTTACTTCCTTTTATTTTGCACTGATATGATAGCATAAATATATCATGTGCTAAGTGAAGTCGCAAACACTTCGTAATCAAGGCTGCCACAGGGCTAGCTTATGGGATTGCTCTTCTCTTCTTGGATTTAAATTACAAGTTCAGGGTCAGAAAATAATGACAATGTTGTCACAAATATATAGACTCCATTTGTATGATTTATTTTTAAATAACCATTGATTGATGCCTTGATTAGATTACATTACTTAAACTAATTTGCTGTACTATTGCAAACTTATCTAAAGCATTGAACATCTGAATCCAAGAATTCCAGATACAAATAAACTGATTTGCTCTACAAAATTAGAAAACATTCAGCAAAACGTTGACCAATTGAGAGCAATTACTACGGAAGACATTATTTACTCATTGTAAGATGAACTCCAGTTAGATTGATGAGAAAACTAGCTCCACGTCTGAGAAAAACAGTTTCCTTGATGACAATGTCAAATGAAGACATGTTCTGCCCAGCCAAGATGAAGACAGACCCAGGCACAAGTGACTTAAAAACATCTGAAAACAACAAGACTATGAGTCGAATGTCAATTCCCAGAGTAAACATAAACAGCAATTTTGTCAGTAATGCGGCCAACACATTAACCCAAAGCTTATTTAGGCTTTGTGCCAATGAACCTCAGACTCAATAATTTCAATTTTTACACCAAGTGACGCTGCATTCAGCTACAGTGAACGAAACCATAATACCTCTTACCTCTGATAATTGATCCATTCCATGAATAGACAGCATCATAGGACACCACAAGATCACCAAAGGTTCCTCCATCGCGGTGGACCAACAAGCGCACCTTTCTCACGCTTTCCTCCTGCTCAAGCAACAAGAATTCAGCCATGATTGCTTACCTCTCTAGTATTTACATATATTTAATTCTATATGTTCTTGAATTGCCACTCTCTCAATCCTACAGAAACTCAACTGATCTGGCTTGGCACTCGCCAGCAGCTCCTTAAACTCAACAATGACAAGCTTACATTGTTCACCTTCTGGCCTAGTGTTTGTGACTTAGACAGAACGGTTTATTTGCACTGAAGAATATTCCCTCTACGACTTGCTCCTTGATTTGAACTGGGGCACTTTAGTTTCTACCCATACTCTTAAGACCTTTTTCCTGTGGGGCTTTTCGCACTGGAAGCGCCTCTGATTAGATTGCATGGAGAAAGGCGTAGAAATATGCAAATACAATACAATTTACATATAACCGATGATGACAAGGCAGACTGATATTGTGTATGCCTTTCACTTCTGTGGCTGGGGTTCAAACCATCATCTGTAACTGACAACAACTGAAGGCAAGGATCAATCCAAAAGTTTTTCATGTCGTGAAACTGATTTTGTAAGGTTTCTACCACAGCATAGACACTTTGTTCAATCCAAGGACAAGACAATACGCTGATGGCTGTTGTTGATATAATGCATTGTGAAATAATGCTCAAATACTACGAAATACCTTATCTAGTTGGTACAAAGAGATATCGAGTAGTGTGGTATAAATTGACATGGTGTAATGCGAACTCTGCATTTCTTTTGTATTTCTTTTGACCCAGAGTGACTTTAATTATATATCAGTCACCATTGAAACCATAAAGAAATAGCTGTAAAAGAACAATTTATGAAAAGAGAAAATTATTAGAATTAGTTGCATTGAAATTACAAGACTACAAGTCACATACAAGTACTTTGAATCATTTTGAGCAAAAGACACACCATTATTATTTTCTGGGCTGAACTGTTAGCAAATTCTACAATTCCGTATGCTGCATGACTGTCCTTCACGATAATATATGTACTTGGAACTGTTCCAATTCTGGCTCCACCCGTAACCGTGTCCGGCAGAAGATCAAGGCGATACATTAACGCCGGTGTTGGCTTGTTACTGTCCACGACTGTCAGCGAGACTCCCTTCTCTGTAATTCCATCATTTATTACAATGAGTCCCAAACGTGGATTCAGTTCCAAGCTGAAACCATCTGTCATGAAGGATGAATCGTTTCTTGTCAACAACCACTGGACTGACACAATTCCATAAGTTCCACCACTTCTGACAACTGTCAGATTGATTGCAGTATCTTCCTCCACATCCACAGTTATCAGTGGATATAAAGACTGGTTCCCAATAGGAAATTTCCATGACAACACACCGCGATAGTCATCATTGGAATTGATGATAATCGTTGCCCCAGTGGGCTGGACTAAGATAACATCACCAATTGGATCATGTAAAATAACATTAAACCTTGAATCAGACTTCTTGGATGTTGAAGGTAGAATCTGAATGGCAATGTTTGAAGAAGTAATGCCAGGGCTGAAGCCGATGCTGCCATTGGCGCCAAGGAAATCCACACTAAAGACAGCCGTATCTGAGAGCAGGTAGTAGTACACAAGGGCTGGCTGATTGATTGGACCAATCAGACTCTTGCCATCAACATCAATGCCCCGATAAACAGTCAGGAAGACGGTAGAGTAAAACGAGTCAATGTAAGCTCTGTACTCGGCCTAAAACAAAAATAAATTGCATTAATCCAATCAAACCACTAAGTGAACATACATGTGAATGAATAAATGAATGAATGAACAATGAATGAATTATATAAAATTAACATTCCAGATGAGAATACTTGAATGGGATGCATGGTTAATCACTAAAAGGTGGAGATGGACAGCCAAGATTGTAAGCTAAGAAACCCATTGATTCACGAAACAAAAAGTTTGAAGCTGATGCATCAAGGATGAGATTAATGGGCTAACCTCTAAATAATGGTACTTTATTCCAGGCAGTAAGTGAGGCTGAGATAAAAGCAACAAACGAAGCTTCAGAAGATCAATGGATCATGTCATATGAGTAAGGACATGATAGTATATTGTGGATCAGAGGTAAGCAGGTTGCTGAGTATTAGGGAGTTGATAGGTGATAGTAGCCAGTTTAAAATTGATGCGCCTTGAGATAGAGAGAGAGCAAAGTTGTGACAGATCAGCAGATGAGAGTTTGCTACTAAAACAAACATGATCTATTACAAAATTCTGCAAGTACGTGCAAGTATTTGAACGTTTGTATAGCACTTCTTGCAAACATTTCAACTCTACTGAAACAAGAAGAGCAGCTCTTAGGCAGACATGGGCATGAAGTATTAGTGACTTCATTTTTATTAGCCTTGGCATACAAGTGGCCAGTACTCTACCTTGTCATCCCGTCAAAGCCGTCTTCCCACCAACACCGTATGGTAAACTCAAGTAATATACATGCTGGTCCTGAGTTTCATGACATTAAAATTTACAAGGTCATGTCATTCTCACCTAGAGGAATTTCTTTTGATATTTAATTATGTCACATAAGATAAAAAGCTGTTTATATGTTAAAAGTTTTCCACTTCAACGAGTCTCAAGAAAAGTTGAAAATAATTTCTGTGCCATTTCTGGCAGGATTGCTAATCTAATCTTTAATCTAATAAAATCTAAATACTTCCATAGCACTGTAATCATAATACATCAATTGATGATCACCACAGGTGAGATCAGATTGAAAGTCATAACAACTTTTAGTAATCCAACAAGTTAGAGAAGCAAGAACTCAAGCTACAGACATTAATTAACCTGAAAGAGGTCAGTTCATCAATGAAAAAGTGTAAAAATTTGCAATATTGACTACAAGCTTCTACCAAGTCCCTTTTGTCAGTTTCACCTGCATCTGAGCCACTTTTTTCATCATTATTATCATCAGCTGCACTGTTTCAAACTTCACACACAAGTGAGTTGGTGATATGAATCAGACTGAACATGAAGCAGAAGAAAAAAATCACTTCACCAAGCACCTGTGAGAACCGAATTGGAGCGCTATTCTGTAAGATGGTGAAGCTCAGTTCACTGCATGAGCTGTTGATAGTTGGCCGATTGTTTGATGGGTCAATGCTATAACCACCTGCAACGCTCACCAGTTTCACGATGAATGTCTCGTTATTTTCTGGAATCTGCACCAGATGTCAGTTGTCACTTCAGGTGAAACCATAACCAAAATTGCAATCTGTTTGTGAAGCTTAATTGAAATCAGCTCTTCTGAGTTGAGGCTAACAATGATGATCATAATAATAATAATAATAATAATCGTTTATCATTCATTCAAGCTCATAGTTGCACAGTAGTCGTAACAGATGACAACAAATTAAACATGAGTCAATTTAGTTGCAAGGCTGCCATACAGTTATCTGTCGCGCCGCCCATTTTACAGTCACCCCTAGGGAGTGGAAGGCTGAGTCAACCTTATGGGGCTAGCAGGCATTGAGCCCTTGTCCTTCTGATCTTTGCACAAGCATGTTACATTCAACCATCTCCCCAACCCTAGGTATGGTAATGTAAGCTAAGTCAGATGTAAAGTTTTGTAAGGTAAGGTAAGCCTTCACATATGTAGAGACCCTTCAATAGCTTTTCTAAAGTGCAATAAACATAAATGTATTTAAGCTGAAAATCCTGAATATGAGAAATTGTCAAACACCAACAAATGAAGTCAAACAGGTTCATATGATTAATATTAGCTGATGACTAGTGAGGGGCAATAAGGTCACATAGTAATATATACTCCAAAATATATAAACACAAACTAGCTTGATGGTTTGATGATCCTACCTGGTCACTAACAATTAGCAGATTAATTGTGCGATTTGATTCCCCTGGTCCAAATTTAACTATGCCTGAGGCTGGTACCATATCCAGACCAGGAACAGCAGTAGACTGGTTGCCTAAAACCTGAGAAATTGACTACATGTTACAATTATGTAATGTTGCATAAACAATCAGATGCAAAACAGCCATGCCTATTCACTTATATAGACTTCTTTGTTTGATTGATCGATCGATCGATTGATTAACTAGAGCTGTACCGATATCACTTTTTGCCGATTATGCCGATACCGATTATTGCCTATTATTCATTTGCCAATAACCGATTATTTAGCCGATTATTTCTTTGTGTTTCCCAAGATGTCCGGTTCCTACTGTCTTTTGTTATGATACAAGCAAACATTTCCCCCGTAAGAGACATATGCATGTAGTTGGTGACTAGTCCTAGGCAGGCAATACAGATTAGACCAATGATTCTCAACCGGCGCGCGGCACACTGGTGTGCCGCGAGGCACCGCCAAGTGTGCCGTGGCGCTAATAACTAAATCAAATTCAAAATCAATAAAAACAATATTCGAATGAAAGAAAAGCATAATATGTCTATTTTAATTAAAAGGTAAATGTTTCTGTTGAAATAGTGCTTATTCAAATAGCTTTGCTTTAATATGGAATCAAAGCATGTGTGCCCGATTATACATACAGAAGTACGAGGGCTCTCAAGAGGAAAGTTTTGTCTCTGGTGTACCAGCTGAGAGATGAACTGATGACCTTTTTTCACAAATGGCCTTTTTTGTGCTTTTCTTATTAATGAATTCTGGCATGCTGAGCTGGCATATCTGACAGATATATTTCAGTATTTGAATGTTGTTAACACTAGTCTTCAGGGTCATGCGGTAATGAGAACCTTTTAAGTCCTACTGACGAACTTATATCTTTGCAACGCAAAAATCAGATATGGAAATCAAGAATTTCGAAATGTTTCCTCTTATTCCTGCAAACTTTAGCAATGAAATGACACCTCTGATATTTGATCATCTGACCACTCTTGAAGACAAGATTCAGCATTACTTTCCTTACCTGTCATCTGAACACTATGATTGGATGAAAGACCCATTTGTTCAAATTGTAGGAAACACAAACATATTAACGTTAAAAGAAGAAGAGGAACAGTGAATTTAGCTCTGATAGAACTTTAAAACCTAAACATTCAGAAATGTTCTTAGATGCATTCTGGATAATGGCAGAAAAGGAACATCAAAATATTTAAAAGATGACTTATCATATTCTTTTACAGTTCTCCACATCCTATTTGTGAGAGCTCGGATTCTCAACTCTTACAAATATTAAAAACAAAAAGAGAGCAAAATTTGAAGTGTGTTGAAGAAGAAGTGAGAGTTTGTTCATCTGAAATTCGTCCAAGGATTAAATAAATTCGCAAGGGACATCAAGCCCAGATATCTCATGGACATTAATATGACAGTTAAACAGGTCTTACACCAATAACATGAACAGTTTACAATCAGTCTATGTTTAACATTGTAAATGTAAAATTGTAAATGTTGCATTTTAACCTGTTCAAGTTAAACTCCTAAATTTAAATGGTTTTTCCACTCTACTCTAATTTATTTTGAAAATTATGTAAGCTTACAACTTTTCTTTAAGCCTTATTTATGGCATGGTAAATGCTTGAAAGCAAGATTGCACAAAATTAAACATAAAAATTAGTTTTAGTTCAATGGTGTTCCGCCAGAATTTCGAAAGATCTTAAGTGGGCCGTGGTGTCAAAAAGGTTGAGGACCACTGGATTAGACACTCCACCCACTGTCGAACTGGGCCCAGGGCAATTAAAGGCCAAGGCACGGCTGTCCTATTCACAGCCACCCATCTAGTCTCAGCCTCTCAGGCCACTGACTTGTGTTGGGAAGATCTGATTGGCAGCTAGCATGTATTCATTAGGCATGCCTCCATGATGTACATTCATCGGTTTCTCTGTTGAATTTGCCTGCCGCTCCTTGGCTTGAATCGGCCAGCCATTCCTTGGCCCTTAAGCAGGCACTATGACTCACTCTGCACGAGACCTATGTTGACACATTCCCATGGTCTATACTAGCACAGTGGGTGGTCTCACCACTGGTCTGAAGAAGCCATTGGCTCGACGACACGATATGGGAAAGGAACGAAATGCCGTCCTTCACTGACCCAGTGATGTTGCTGTCGTCATTTTGCTTGTATAGACTGAAAATAATAATATTAAATTTAAAAAAATTATTTTCAATATCGGCGCCGATTATCTTGACGATATCCGATATTACCGATATCTCGGTACAGTTCTATGATTAACCTCTGTTTGATCAATCTAACCAGACTAAAATTGTTTACAAACATCACCGCACACTGTAGTGGACTACATATGATTAGATTCTTATTAAAATACTAAGATACAACTAAGATTTTATTATTTTAGTCAATGCCAAGTGAACTTCTCAAGCCACAGGCATGACTGAACTAGAAAAGGCAAACCAACAATAGTTTTTGGTCAATGGCACATTAAATGGAAAAATTGTTAAGAATTTACAGTAACAATGAAGATCAAATCTGTAATCTTTAATTTGTTGCCATTTTCTGTATTCAAGAGATCTGAAGGCATACAACACCAGATCATAGAAGACAGGATAGGCTCAAAAAGCTCATGCAAGAACAGTAAAAAGTAAAACCATCACACACTTGATATGTGACAGAAACGCTGTCGTAGTTTCCCCGTTTCCGATCAATCACCAGTGACAGAATGCTTCCGTTGTTTGGCTTTTCCTGCACTACCACTGACAGAGCTGGCTGAAATTTCACAATGTCATCTTTCATCGAATCATCGACATTTTATATACAAACATTAAACAATATTAATAAAAATGTATGACATCACTAGACATAGCAAAAGACAAAAAATAATTGGGATGACGACTTCTACTAGGCAAGCAGACAGCCAAAGTTGCGATAATAAAGATCGGACTAGATGTCATCTATGATGAGCATAACAGTACAACAAAGTGAACTAAAGCTTAAAAGGTGTTTTCCAAGCTGTCTTGGGGACATCTATAATATCTTGTTTCTTGCTTTTTTCAATTTGCATTTCTGTTTACCTTCCTGGACATTATTCAAAATGATGACTAATTTGCTGAGTCTGTTATCTGGATTAGTCAAAAACTGGAGAAACTCTATATCCAGATTAAGGAATGCCAACCTCACTATTAACAAACTATTTCCAATGCAATGTAAGAAATTGTAAAACCACAGTTATACAACCCATTTAAAGCCTCTTACAAGTGCAGCATTCCAATTTGATTTTAACAAGTTATATGATGCAAATAAGTACATGGTGCTTAACAAATTATTTAGAAAACAAAAACAGGAATAACTTACAATCAAGAAGCCAAATACCCCAAAAGGGTCATTATTGGCAACCACAGTAACAGTTGCTATGCGTGACTGGCTAATAACCGCATCACCAGATGTCACCTTCATCTGTATTGCATAGGTGTAGTCGGGCTCCGGCAGTCCATCGTCGGCAACGGTAAATGTTGCAGAAGTCATAAGATCCTCAACTCCAGCTGGAAATGCAATTGACTGTGACGTGCCAATGAAATCTGAATGTCCAGCCACTGTTCCATTCACAATCTATGGCAAAATAATTAACAACTCATATTTTATGCATGCTATCCAGTTAAACAGACAGCCTTCTAGATTGTAAATGGAAAGATTACTCATGCTCATGGGCTAGGATGGAATGCACAGCAGAGATGTGAAGAACCATTTACAGGTCACTGTCACTCCAACTTGATTACTTATCTCCATATTAGCACAGCTTCACTGACAAATCATGAAGCATCAATGGTGCTAAACAATTGTATTTGAAGGACTTGTTTTGAGGTACTCACGTAGTTACTGGTTTAGGTTAATCTTGAAGCTACTCTAAGCATTACAAGGAATAGGAACACCACTAGGGTTGTTAATGCCGGTTTTTGGGGTAAAACGATCTGCCAAATTTAAAAACCGGTTTTAAACCGGTAACCGGTTTTCAAAGGTGATCTTAGAAAAATATTGTAAATTGTAATACAACACAACTCTGCACGTTATTTCATGTATTACGTAAGGCAATGCAGTGTCAACACTTGACACCGAAGCGTTTAAGTGGGTGCTTTGAAAGGTCTTCCCCTATCTTCATCTTCGTCGGCTCTGGTTACCCTTCCCCTGTCAGGCTTATCTTGACAAAAGGGCCGTTTATTAGCAATTGGCAGTTATTAATTACCATGCTGGAAGACGTGGACTGGAAATATTTCGCTTAGCCACGTCTGTACTTTTGAAGTTGACCGACTTACTTGAGCATTTTACTATGGGAATTAATCTGGGATAGGTGCCAAAAAAAATATAAAAATTTGAATAACAGTTTGCAAATGACAGAAACCTGTTACCGTTTTCAAAACCGATAACCGGAATTCCGGTGACCATATATCACATAAGATTAAGATAGATTGACCCTATACAGCAAGGTCATCTGGCATTTAAATGTTAATATAAAATACTTTTTTGGAAAGAGTGAATAACTATTCTAACAGATATTGGCTTTGAATCAATAGGGTTTTCATCCTCCAGAGTTGAGTAACATGGTATTAATAACATAAACAAACTGAAATGTTGATTGATTGTCTGTTGGTAACGTGATGCTAAATTCTCACCGTGTCATTTGCAAGTGACATAGAGAGAAAACAGGTGGAGAAGGAGTTGAAGGAGATGATAAAGGAAGAGATGGAGCAAGACCTGGAGGTGGAGGACAAGATGAGAAAGAGAAGTGGAGGAAGATGTGGATTAGGAGGGGAGAGCATGGACGAGGAGAAGAAAGGAAGGGAAGGGGAGTAGGTGGAGAAGGTATTCAAAGTAGTGGAATTGAAGGAGTGAGGGGAGCAATGGGGAAAAGGAGAGAATGTGAATTGGAGGCAAAGTGGGTGGGAGGGAGAGGAGAAAGGTAGGTGTGGAGAGGGAGTGGTGTGTGGAGGAAAATAGATAGGGAAGAGGAGAAGGCAGAGAAGAAGAGGGGAACCAGAGTAGGACGAGGTAGGTAGGTGAGGGGAACAGGAATGGAGGATGAGATGAAGGGAAGAAAGGCTGGAAAGTGATGGCAAACCGGAGAAGAAGTGGAAGTATCAGAAGAGCAATGGAACTAAACTAAACCCTAGGATGGTAAACATCCAGTAAATAACAAAATAATATTGATATTGATTGAGCAGTCATGTCCAAGGCAAAGTACAAGTATGGATCTTATGGAGGGAGCGCAATGACTGAAGTTATATTAATGGGCCTATGATCTAATTAATCATTGATAGTTGGCAAGGTTTCTAGACAGAGCCTCAAAGACAGTCAGGTGTGCCAGCTTCACTACCCACCCAATAAAACAAGCAACAGCATCTAGTTATGATGGAAACTATATATATAAAAATATATATATATAAATAGAGAATCAATGCATTTGTCAGAGATATTCTAACAGACAAAAAGACTTGAAGTCAAATTCTGCACGAGTCATGAATGTGAATATATGATGATTCACAAAAACCATTGACATAGTCAGTAAAAGACATAGTAGAGTAACAAGCAGTAGCAGCGACTCCAGTAAGCGAGTATCTTGCAAAAAAGACTTCAATAACTCACACTCATTCAGCTCATGTAGCAACGGTATCCAGATGCACATACACCTCTCAAGAATCTTTCAAATGTGCTGCAAGTTGCCAGTGGGTGCATTCTGTTGCAACATCAGCTGACATGACAAATTCATTAAATGCTTTTTTCAACTATGTACATGGCCTATATACTTTAAGAGTAATGAGTAATTTAAAACTTACTTCAACAACCACTGTCACAGTTTGTTGAGCTTGTCCAGTTTTGGAAACAAAGATGGTGAACTGGCCAGGTTTCTGAATAATAAAAGTTGTCTGCCGAGCAACTGAAATGACAGCTTGACCATTGGTCATTGATGACAGCAAACAGAACCATAGGACTCGCAGCAGAGAAATAATAGTCATCCTGAAAGACAAGGCATTTTTTTAGGTTGGCATCACCAGTACAGTAAAACTGAAACTCATCACGGAGCTTACCGGGTTCTTTTGTGAGGACCGTTAAAATGCAATATGGTTTCTCTTAGAAGGAACTTTTCTCTGATTGAGAGACGGCTCTCATCGATCTCAATGGCTTTTAGCTATTTTACGATCCGGATGTTTACAAGGCCTATTTGACGGCATGCCATTTTGCTTCACCTCGTCCAGCATACAAGACTTCTGTGGACCCAAGAACACTTTCATGTTTTAGTACCTTTCAATACCTTCATCGGCATCTCAAATAGCCACGTTGCAAGTTGATAATGGCCTATAACTTGCGGGTAGCCTATATAGGCCTATCACGGACTTGAGGCGTGACCTCTGTTTCTGAAACTTCTGATCTTGAGTAGCCCTTCAACTTGGGTGAGGGATAGCACACAGTTTAGACAACGAAACTTCAGAGTTGTTGACTGTAGTTTTGAGGTAACCTAACAAACTAACCTTTAAAATTAGTCGAATGCCTGATATTCCGACGAAGCTAGTCGCGTCTACCAAACGCCGAGTATCTCGCACAAAATCAGTCAAATTCCTTACCAACAGACTTTCGTCGAACAATCAATGCATGCAGACCAACGATGCAACGACGCCTAATAAATAATTTAGGCAATCTAGTGACTCATCTCCAATCGCCGATCCAACACGCTCTAGACGACCAGCGGTGGAACTATTCGCAGTGCCACGGCATCTTACATGCTTGAATGGTTGGCAGCTCAGCAGTGACAAGAAATCACTCGCATTTTGCGCCTAATATATGGGTCTACAATCTATCAATAACTCTGATAATTAAGTAATCGAATTAAGAGATTACCTGCTGGTGATCATAGGGAGCTGCCTGATGCCCTGCGCTTGGCTTTCAAGTGGTGCTTTAGATATTTTAAGATTACGAATACAATTACATACAAGTAGCCCTATCCCAGCATATACTTGAACTTCGCATTGTGTTACGATTGCACGGTAATTGTAATAATTATGTTTGACCTCAGTCCTGATTTGTTCAGCCTCAAGAAAGCTTAGTCTCAGAAATCAATCGGTAGGTCAGGTTCCATGTCAAAAGCTCAAGCGAACACTCGGTCAAATAGTATGCGGGTGATGCAACATGGTGTGAAGACTACAGCCGTTCATATCCAACTCAATGGTCTCAACTCTCAACACCATTGGATGTCGACCAACAGCCTAAATACTACAAAAACTTTATCTTCATACATCTAGTTCATGCGTTTTCTGTTCTTGCCTAGACTACTGCAACTCACTTCTTAAGGACCTTCCGAAGCAACGTCTTTCTCCCTTCAATCAGTCATAAATGCTACAGCTATATATTATAGAGCCAGACTCCTTTGCTCTGCATATCTAACTATATCTATATATATATATGTATATATTATATATTTATATATATATATATGCTTGAAGTCTTGCACTGGCTTCCTATCACTGCTCATATCTATTACAAAATACTTTCTAGTTTCAAAAGCCCAACTATGCAGTCCACAAGATATCTCTCTATTTGCAAGAGCCGTTATCTGCAACTTAATCTCTTTCCAGTTCATCGTCTTGATCTTTTTCTTCCTAGAACTAATGCCACCTTGGCCCAACACCAGAGGTTTGCTGTTGTGGGTCCATCTACCTGGAATGATTTTCCTCCATCTCTAAGGCCTGAACTAATGACTGACTCCATTTTCTTCTCATTCTATAAATAGGTTTATTTAACTCTGGGCTTT
This sequence comes from Bimastos eiseni, assembly GCA_959347315.1. Taxonomy (NCBI): domain Eukaryota; kingdom Metazoa; phylum Annelida; class Clitellata; order Crassiclitellata; family Lumbricidae; genus Bimastos; species Bimastos eiseni. Next base: position 24,604,614 of record OY365807.1, read on the forward strand.
TGGTGCTGAGAGTGCCTCTGAATAGTAATTCTGTAAGAGGCGCTATATAAATCTAAAGATACGATATATAGCAAGTCGATTTGTGAAACATTCAGGCCACTTGTATACATGCAGAGTAGCCAGTTTTGAAGCAAATAGGCCTACCTCTCTCTAGACCATCCTTCTCATATGGCTTTAAAATGTCCCATTTTACTCTTGCCTAAGAGTGTACTGCTACCAGTGACAGGCAGATCAAATACGTTCCATTTCAATGGTATCATGCTTGGAATTTGTTTTCTGTAATTCTGTAAAAAAAAAGCTGCAGTAATGATCGAGCTATTCAGTAATTTTGCTGAAAGAACTAAACAAATCAATGCATTCTTTGCTAAACAACAAAGGTAAAGGTAAGGTGAGATGAAGTCAGATTGGATATTGATAACAGTGTGCATTTTTACCCTATCAATATAATTGTCCATACAAAACAAAAGTCTGGTTTGGGGTTGAAGGATAATTAGGCTCAACTTTCTTGCTATTTAAAATGGTTCAATGACTTGCCAAGCAAACAAGTGACAAACTTAATACCTTTAAACTCATAAACATAAATATAGCCAGCATGTAGTGTTTAGCAAGACTTGCTTATAAAGGAGCTAATCAGTAAAACTATAAAAATACCTCAAGTCACAATGCCACAATAAATTGTTCAAGAACTTTTAATTTTTCAGCAAGCATATAAAAAATGTCCATAAGCATTGTTTTCTCATTAAATTCTTTTGTTTAAAAAAGCAACCTAGAAATAACATTGCTAATCTAGTAATTAAAACACATAATGGTTATTAATAACCATTCTTAACTGATTCAGTATCATTGTCATCATCACTTCCACCATTTTCCAAAGCTTCTGCTGCATGCATGAAAACTTGCAAACTGCATGCTAAGCACTCAGGTCCCATAAGCAGATGCTAATGCTGAATTACAGGGAAAAACATAATTGCAAACAACTGACTCGAGTCAATTATTTAAACACTTGCTTACAAAGTCAGATGGATTTCTCATAGAAAAAATCACAAAATTAGATACAAGAACCATGTTAATTATTAAAACTAAAGATACTTGTAGCACTTCAACTGTGAATACGATGATTTGATAAGCAACTATAATATTAACAGATGAAAGTCTTGATATAAGAACTCTTAAAGTACTCTAAAAATGTGAAGTGCTGACAGGAAACACACAGGCATACCACACACTTTCAGTGACGGATTGAATTATAACCTCTGATACAAATGTCACAACACAAAGAAGCAGTTTTTATACATTGCCAGTTCTAATTAGCCAGACCAACTAACCAACCAGTTCCAGATATATCAAATTACAGTCAAAGTGGCTCAAACTATAAAAAGAAAACAAAGCACTCCTATCAGCAACCTTATAATAAAACAACAGTAATTTTATATCGATGCAATCTAATTAGCAACTAATAATTCCTAAAATCAAAATACTGATAGATAAAAAAAAATTCTTTGCAAAAGAACCTCTAAAATTATTTAAGAAATCATAGCAACATATTATATTCAAAACACTCAATGTCAGTGGTCAGAATAACAAATGAATTCAATTTCACACAAAGCAAGACACCTTTGCAGAACCATCTTTTACAAGAATTAGTGAGAAAAATCTTGTGATAAAAGATTAAATACTTCAAATAAGGAGATGTTCTGTAACTACATGATTAACCAACCAGTTCCATAAGAACCAAAGAACAAAAGAATGTTGGCCTATGCAGATAACTGCAGATCAACCACTGCAAGGACAAAATGATTATGACTTGGCCTGTTTTGTTACTGCCTTTTTCTTGCCCTTGGAAACAAAAGTGTTCCAAAAAGATGTATCATCTTCAACTTTTTCCAGTTTCGGCATCTTTGCTTCATCCACATGTTCCACTATCTGAAAATCATATAACCAATATTTTAAACATCCTTCAAAATAGAAAGACTTACATAACGTCAGTATCTGAAACTGGGAAATTATTGTGTTAATTAACTTAAACTTGAGGGGCAAGTATGTTGGTATAAAGGCACTCTTCATCCTCACTTGCGTAACAATACTACCAGTAGCCAAATAATTATCAGCATTCTCTGAATTTAATAAATGAACAAAAGCCGTGACATATGCATTGCCCAATGTGCCTATGTCATAGAGCTGTACCGATATCGCTTTTTGCCGATTACGCCGATACCGATTATTGCCAATTATTCGTTTGCCCATACCCCATTATTTGCCGAATATTTTACCGATTATTTTACCGATTATTTCATTGTGTTTCCCAAGATGACCGGTTTTAAAAGATAGACCTACTGCTACTGCCTATTGTTGTGATACAAGCAAACACTTGCTCCGTAGGAGACGTATACATGTAGTTGGGGACTAATCCTAGGCAGCCAATACAGAATAGGCACACCGCCCGCTGTCGACTTTGCATGACGGAGGACAGGAAAGAAATCTATGTAACTAGACGCCTTCTTCTAACATGCCAATGATGCCATTTCCTCCCCGACTTGCCAAGTTGGCCTAAAATGACATGATTGTGCCCAGGGTAATTAAGCAGGCACTATGACTCCCTCTGCACAACAGGCTACAGCTGTAGACACTTTCTCACAGTGCTAGCAGTCTAGCACAATGGTTACTGGGCGGTCTGAAGTAGAAGCCCACTACGGGAAGTGAACAAAATGCTGTCCTTACAGACACAATGATGTTGATGTCGTCATTTTGCTCTTAAAGACTGAAAATAATATTATAAAATGTAACAAAAATAATTTTTGAATATTAGCGCCGATTATCTTGTCGATAAAATTATCGCCGATATCTCTATAATCGGCCGATTACTCGGTACAGCTCTACCATGTCATCACCTATAGAATACACAAATACTACAGAAAGCCTGAGCACTGAGACACTGGATTGCTACCATAAGAAATGGCAGTTGTACATAAAGTTGACTAATTATTACTGTGCAGTATCCCCAAATTAAACCACTCATCAGAAGAACCGCGGTAGTCCATTTTTGGGATTTGAGATATCCACAAAACAAACTTTTAAAGTCTACAGATATTGTATTTATACAGGTATCAGAATGATACTTGGCACATATTATAGAAGTATTTTACCATATAAAAGCTTAGGGGAAAGGTTAATATTTGAAAAATTAATATAATTGAATAAAACTTTGCTGAGTTGTTGTCCTTGTGTATTTTCTGAGTGTGTGTCGCTATTTTCATCCTCAGTGCTACGTTTATTCAGTGTGAGACAATGTGGAAAAGTCTTGTAGTACAGTGCAGCTGGCACAGGGCAGAACTTTGCCATTTGTTGCAAATCATTGTACTTGGCCTTCTTAAAATTAATAGGTGTTTTATAGGCAAGAGTAATGTCATTCTGTGGATGCTTCAGGGGCTGTGGTAAAGTTTTTGCCTTCCTCCTAAATTAGTCCAAGCACCGTTGAAATTATCAAGTAGGTACACTAAATGAGATTGGTCCTATTCAACCCAGAACTCTTTAATTGGTCGGGTTGGGACTTGTGATATCAACGTTTAGTTTTGCAAGGAAAACCGGTACTCGTATTGCACTGAAGAGTAGACATCTTGAAGACTGAAGCATGAGATGGTAACCATGCAGCAACCTCTATGGATTAATAGGGACAGATCGAAATAACATATTTACTATGATTTGCATTACTTTATCACTTGGCAAAACCTAGTTTCAGCTTTATACAACCATCACTGAATCGCCCATTTATAATTGGCCGTTGCCAAGCGTACACTGGGCATCGTACCAATTAAATAGTCTAAATTTGTGGATATGCCATCTTTGTCACTTCCAAACCTCCATCAATGATGCCAAGTTGTAATTAAAGAATAGCACTCTTAGTGTTTTTGAGCATGTTTAAGTGCAAGTAAAATTAGACAGCAACACACTCTAGGAATAAGTTTGTGAATATGACAGTGTGCATGATTGCTTGCACCAACAGTTTGTCACCTCACAAAGTTAAAGAAAATATAAAGTATTAAGATACAGCAGCACTTAGAAAGTAAGAGAAAAAGACTTTAGCCAATTTGTTCATTGACTGACTTATCAGTCACTTTGAACACTAGATAAAACCTGGTGTCTCTGCACTAAGACATTGTTCTATCAAGGCCAATATTACCAAGACCCACAGTTTTAACCCAGTCTATAACCAAGAAGACATTAAGGAAAACAATTAGGATGAAGAGTAAACAAGACAAAACAAATGGCAGGAACAGAAGCATTTCTGAAGCAATAGGCTCATAATTAATCAATTCTGTTATGGCCTATAGTAGATAATCCAATAAGTCAGATGGATATAGGATATATTAGAGCAATTATACAGAAAATATGCAAACTTGTTAATTAACCTTTGTTCTTTTCCTGGGGGCAGCCTTTGAAGTCGGAAGTTCAACCCCCAAAGCCTCCATGTCCTGTGTAGCTGTTTGCAAGGATGCTGGTATTTCCTTTATCATCAATGTTCTCTTTGGCTTACCATTATTCCTCCTCTTCTCCTCCACCTCCTCCTCCTCCCCTCGCTGTTCCACTAGAACCTTCTTTGTGTTCTGCCCACGTGGCATTTTAGAGATTGTTTTCCATGCCTCTTTAGAGTCTACATTTACCACTTTTGGCCTGAGTCGTTTCCATATCCTATTTTCCTCTATCTCTCTCATTTCTGCATCCTCCTGCCTCTCCTCAAATTGGTTCTTTAGAGCCTTCGTTGCTTTCTGTTCACTTGGAAGTTTCGGCATCTTTTTCAATGCCTCTTTGGAATCTCCATTTCCCACCCTTGATCTGTGTGACTTACAATCCTTATTTTCCTCCACCTCCTTCATTTCCTCCTCCTCCTCCTCCTGCCCCTCCTCTGAATGTTCCTTTATGGTCCTCTTTGTTTTCTGCCTACTTGGTAGTTTGGGAATTCTTTTCCAAGGTTCTTTGGAGTCTCCAGTTGGACCATTAGAACTCTCTAACAGGTCGTGCATGTTTACAATTTTCCTTTTGTTGTTGTTAGCAACAGTAGGAAATGGGGCCTGGCCATACAACTGTGCAACTCCCACTGAATGAGCAGAATTATGCATCTGATTACTACTGGCAGTAAGCTCTGTCACAGGTGGCAAGAAACAGTCTCTTGTTGCTCCATCAACTTCTCTTTCATTGTGTCCTGCTATTGCAAACCTCTCTTGGGTCGGTAAGGATTTCGCAGCAGAGAACGCTGCCATGGCAACGCTTTGCAATGCATTTAGATGACTAGGGATTTTCTTCAGTCTCACAACAGACTGTGGCACATGATGCTGCATTCGTAAACTGGACATCCTCGGAGATTGCATTTGTGGTGCTGGCATTCGAACTCTGGTTGGCATCTGTGACATCCGAAAGCGCTGGGATGGTGACTGACCCGACGCCCGGATAGATCTTACTTCACCACTCATACGGGACAGCCGCTGCTGCTGCTGCTGCTGCTGCAACCACTGGTTCTGCCATGACAGCTGCTCGGAGTTTTGCGACTTCTTCCACTGCTGCAAAGCATTCCGTGGACCAACTTCCAGATTTCCACGATCATCACGGGGGATGATCTTATCCACATCCACAAAGATTGTCGCAGACTCATCAGCCGTAACTGCAACAAGTCCCTTCAATTTCAACCGAGAACTAAATAAGAAACTATTGCGAAAAACATCAACAATCCGTGATTCCAGACTGGACATTATTTGATGTTCAGAAGTCATGCTCACTATAAAAAACAAAACATACCAACAAACACACTTAGTAGGTCATACATTCTTGGGCATAAAGATGATATTTTAAAAGGTATGTTCATTCATACCCCATTACCACTTCAAGAAAATACTCAGGTGCACTCCCAGCCCAGCCACGACTAAAGAAAAAAATCCTTTAGATACTTGTAATAACTTGGATAGTTGGACCGCAAGCAATGAGCAGAGCTCAAATCGGAGATCATTTCAGATAAAAGGGTCCACAACCGAGAAAGCATGTTAGAGTTGTATTCTGCATCGAAAGTACTTTGCTTACATCTGGAACTAATATGGAAGGGAGAATGTCAAATCGATGAAAAGGTCATGTACTCAGAAACTGGATTGATGAAAAGAAATACAAATCAATGGAGTTGGATTGATGAAAAGAAGTATGCCTAAATATAAGCTGGATCAATGAAGAGAGAAATATACATAAAAGGAGGCTTGATCAAAGAAAATATCATCAATCAAACCTTTAATGACCCGCGTGTAGTAAAAAGTAAAGTAAAAAGCAAAAGGTATAATGTAAGGCACTAATAATCAATAGCACTGGTTGTTATAAAGGGTTAAGTTGAAGCTGGATTTGTGAGAGAATGTAGTTACGATGGAGGTGGAATCGATTAAAAGAAGGCAGTATAGGCCTATGCAGAAACAGGATTGATGGAAGAAATGGAAGCTGGATCGATGAAAAAAGGATCATATGCTTAATTAGAAGCTGGATTAATGAAAAGATTCCTGCTGCTTTTTTGACAGTTCAACGTTTTTCTTGAGTAGGCCTACATTGCTTGCAGCAATGCTAGTAATAATTAAATACACTATTTATTCTGATCAAAATTATGTTGAATTAAATATTCTATAATGCACCTAATCTAGGCCAATGACCCTGTTTCGTCGGCTTCATATCCCATCTATATCAGTCCCAGCTAACACCAGACCATGGCTAAAAAGTTTTACCATAAAACATGCCTGCTAAGCGTCACATTCATCAGTTACGGGTATTTTGGCGCTTAACCAAGAGCTGCCACGCAGAAAGCCGAAGAACATATATAAAATTATCAAATTTGGTCGTACAGATCAAGCAAACCTACAAATTCGTAAGCCATAAAGCACATGCCTATGGGAACCAACGTTATCAAAACTTGAAAATTTGCCCTGAAACAAAATACAAGCAACTCGATATCGTTTAACAACGAGAACAATCAAAAATTAGTAGCGATGCAAACTATAATGCCAAAGCAGTCGTTTAAATTCAAAATATAGCTCACTGCCGTGGCAAGTTTTGAGTCTAGTCTACAGGCATAGGCCTACGCAAAGGAATAGACTGAAGTAAACATCTAAATAAACTGTATATACTAACTCTATTATCAAACCATTTAACTAGATTTATGACGGCTTTCAAATTAGACCTTTCTCGCAACTGCTATGCCGAAAAGGACGCTGTGGTCAGTAAACGTTAACTTAACTAGTACGTTGTTAATTACGTCACACATCAACTTATATAGCGCCAGCATTTTCACAATGCTCCCATATGATATCTTGATTTGGCTAACAAATTTGGTAGGCTTAGTCAGGGATGTGGTCTCAAGACCGCGGTATTGGTCTCGAGACCGGAAAACTCCGGTCTTGGTCTTAGTCTCGAATGCATCGGCCTTGGTCTTGGTCTCGAATGCGTCGGTCTTGGTCTTGGTCTTAATTAGTCTTGGTCTTGGACCCTCAATCTTGGTCTTGGTCTCGGACCACCACGTTTAAACTTAGTTATAAATGCATAGACAGATGTTTGCGACTTAACGCATTGAAACCACGGTCGAGCCGAATGATCTTCATGCGCTTGACCATCCAGGCGACCCATTCCACTCAGACAGGCGCAGAGGAGACTCAGGAGAGTCGAGGGACATTATTTTGAATTTTAAACCTGCTTGAAAAAGGCAGAGAACACGAAGACCGACAGACAGACAGAAAACCTGCACCGTAGCTTAGTGAACGAATGGCAAGATCGCAATCGTAGTCTCCTAACTTCTAATAGGCGCAACTCGAAAGCCAAGCATATGGCACCACATTAGTCAATATTCATAAGCGCCGCGTCGAACCAGAGAGGTTGTAAAAAGAGTAGCCCATGTAAACTATGCGGAGTCTGGTTTCTTTAATTTCTATAGGGTCAAAGCCAGAGGCGGCGATCTTGTTGGACAGGTGGGGGGACACCCAATGAGAGAGGTAAGAAATGTGGGGTACACACGTATAACGCACGTGTACACTCTCTGTAAAAGGGGGGAGGGCTATTGAGGCAATGTCGTTTTGATCGCGGATTGAAAGGTACACGATCAATTGAATCTTGGTAAGAGTTCTTAGAATGACATATATTATCAGTTCATCTCGAACGAGATGATCTTGAATTTGAAATTTATACAGCGCCCAAAAAACGAAGTCGTGGGAATCAGCTCAACGCCTCATTGCCTCAATCGCAGGCGATTAATCACCCAGAGGGTCAGACAGACAGTTGTTACTTACCGTACTCGTAAATACGAACATTTGAAAACTGTTGGTTATATAATGTTATAATAAATAAAGGAAACACTTAAATTCGGGATGCAATTCATAGTCATACTGATTTCTATGATTGATCCAAATGAAGATCAACCCCTTACTTACTGCCGATGAAATATTTTGACGTTTCCGGTACTAATGGTATTTAGAATTCTGGTTTAAAGCATCCGACGGTTGAATTATTCTTGTGATTCAAGTTGACATTCTATTTTCGCATTAAGAGTTTTATTTCACATTTGTAAGTATACACTGTATTTTGCCTGATTAAGTTCATTTGATCAGGACACAAGTTTATGCTGATTGCTGCGGCGTCCCCCCATTCGACAGATGGTTGATCGGTACGGTTGTTTTCTGTTAAGGGCTTAACTACATACAATACAATACAACTAGGCATTTATAAAACGCTTTGACAAGACAAGTGTTGCACAAAAGCGCTGTGCTGCATTCTTAGTCATAGATCAGGGCGATTAGGTAGGTCTTCAGTTTTGTCTTGAAAAGAGCCACGGTTGTGGCTTGACGAAATGAAATTGGGAGACTATTCCATTCTGTGGGTCCTGCGACTGAGAATGCACGGTTCCCAAACTTCTTGTTATGTACGAGGTGTGGTAAAGTCTCCACGCGTAGATGATGCTTGACTACATACAATACAATACAACTAGGCATTTATAAAGTGCTTTGACAAGACACGTGTGCTTATTAGCATGCACCGACATCACGAGTCACGTGTGCTCATCTACATGGTCCTGAAAAAAAGAGCAATGGTCGTGGCTTGACGAACTGAAATTGAGAGAATATTTCATTCTGTGGCTTCTGCGACTGAAAATGCACGAGTCACCGTCCAGTTTAGCAGTGTATAAATCGACGTAAATTGTAAAACTTTTATGGAACTGAACTGGGCTTATTTGTGTTTCGGGGACTCCAACTTACGCATATTTTAGGCGTGGCTTCTGTGAAGACCTCTGCGCAACCTTTAGCGCATGTGCACTCTAAATAAAAAACACAATAATTTCTTCTAGTTATGCGTCACAAGGGTCGATTAGGGTCAGGTTAAGCATCGTGACGGTCGATAGGGTAAGTTTGGCATTGTGAGGATCGTTTAGTGTTAGTGCTAGGGTTAGTGTCGTTTTTAGACATATACGAAACTTACTTACTCATTTGTGTCAATCATGTGCCGGAATACGCCAGCTTGGTTGTGCATATGTTGCGTAAAAGATTAATCTAATTTAGACACTTTTGGTGCTACTGTCCTAGAGCTCTAGTAGTCAATGTTCGCTATTAATGAAAATCGTTTTGCAAGCTGATTCCTGGAGGAGTGATAGAGAGTCGAGAAGGTAGCCAGTGAAGACATGGAAACAGCCTATGGAGGATACATAGGAAATAAATCCAGGAAACAATGAGTTTTAGTTGATATCTGAAAGCCAGAACAGAATATGTAGTGTTCAATGTGTTGTATTGCATGGTAAAGTAATATATCGATCAGCTACAGCAATAAAATGTTGTTTTGCTTTCATATTTATTTTTGCTGTAATATAATTTATTAAAATGGTTTCTATAACAGCTCTTTGGGTTAATGCCTTATTAATGATCATGTAACATTTATTCTATGTGAAATTCCAGCAACTGCTTGCCTGCCAGCAATGGGTACTGATCGTGAAGCTGATAAGATTAAGATCAAACAGATTCTGACGGCTACAATCGTCAGTCTGTGTAACAATGGCTTGAGCTTTGAGTCAGAGTTATGTGTTGAAGGACTGCTTGGTATAACACTCGATAAAAAGGATGTACTTTTAGTAAATATTAAAGAAACTGTTAACAGTTCGCTGAAGAAAAAGCCCAAGCCTGCTGAGGGACCAGCCCAAGGTAGCAGGCAACAGCAGTCAACGGCTAACAAGCAGCAGCAGCAACAGCTGCAACAACAGCAGTTGCAACTACAGCTTCAGCAACAACAGCAGCAGCAACAACAGCCACAACAGATGCCTCGCAAAACTCCACAGCAGCAAATGCCTCGAAAGCAACAAGAGCAGCCACCAGCTCCTGGCAAATTACCATCACAAGAATCATTTGGACGCGTGAAAACAGAACCAATGATTCCGAAGGTTGTCTCTGAAAGTCAGACGCAATGCATGGCTGTACAGCCATACGGCGGAGGATACGCTCAGGTACAGAAGTCAGTCAAGACGGTCCAAAATGCTCAGGGCGTCGTCGAACAGAAGCAGATGGAATGGCGGACATACGCAGCTGACGGACGGGTGCTCGAACACAAGAAAGTGCAGGAGGTTCAGACAGTGGCACCATCTGGAGGGCCTGTGCCGGGTGGCTTTGCCGGGCAGCCAATGGGTGCAGCAACCATGTCCGGATATGAGGGACCAAACATCAAAGTAGAACCTGGTTGTGGTGATGATGTCTATGGCAATCAAGAGGAAGAGGAGTATTATGAAGGTGAGGAACAGGACTATGATGAATATGAAGTCTTGAGAGAAGGATATCCTGACTCGCGGGAACATTACTCGGCCGGCTCATATTCAGATCAAAACCAACAGTTTGGGCCTGGAATGGATAGCATGGGACAGATTTATCCACAGGGTTCAGGAAGAGGAAGAGGGGGCAGAACAGCCAGGAAGCCAGCAGCCAAAAGACAAAAAGTAAGCATTTGTTCCATCTATTCCTGTTTTCATTAACTGTTGTTTGAACTTTTTATTTATTGATATAAGTTTTTGTATGAACTTACTTGCTGCTTTAGTTACTGATGTAAAGGCTTTTCAGAGTGTCATATGTAGTTCACTTATCTTATCTGTGTGCTACATGAGCAGAACATAAGTTTAAAACTCTTTATTGCTGTTGCTACCAATGTATTATCAAATGTTAGATCAAACTGACAGTATAGACAAAATTAATATTGTGACCAACCAGTTTGGATCTACAGTATCATCTCTGGTGTAATTAGTAATTGTGTTTGGATGTACAATGTTAACCTCAAGTTGCAAATTTTATCTTAATGTAAATGTCTTATTATATTTGTATAATACATAGCGAGGCTTGACAAGCAAAGGTGCATAAGTTCAATTTTTCAGAAAATGCATTACTGATATCAAAATTATCATAATTTTAATCTCTTTCCAGCCGGCAATAGTGCATATAGCCAACACCAACCATAATGATAGTGGCACAGTGGCCAATTGGTTAGAGCGGTCAGCCTGTAACGTTCAGTGTGCACTGAGCAAGCGGGTTCTACACCTCGTCCAGGGAGTCACTATGTTAGGGACCTTGAGCAAGTCCTTCGTGCACAATTGCTCTGCAGTATAACTGCAATTGCGCTGTCGAGGTGTGTGTGCACTTCTGAGCAAAAAATGTTGGAATAAGGGTTGTATCAAATTTTGGTAATAAAATAATAAAAAAAATAATAGAGTAGATCATGTTTAAATAATGCATATTGTTTGGAATTTCTGATTTTTTTTCCTGGCAAAAGTGCATATATAAGAATATCGTGTCTTGTTTACTGTTTGGCTATTACCATTATTGCATCATGATATCCTTTACTGCTAAAAGTGCATATTTATTACCGAAATCTGATACCGCCCTTCTTCCAACATCTTTTTGCGCACACTGAACGTTACGGGTCGACCGCTCTAACCGATCAGCCACTGTGCATATGTGTCATATACGCATAGTCTATGATTAGATTAAATCAGAATATTACGTAGCAGATTTGCATATCTGTATGCCTACATGTGAGTTATCACATGCAAGTCAGTAGACAGCAAAACTAGACAACTGTATGTATATATAATTGGCCATGTATGGAAATAATAATAATATAAATAATAATGAGAACAATTATGTTATCCTAATGTGCAATACATTCTGGTATCTTGTAATAGTAATATTGCTATTGTCAGAATAGGTACTAGTGACCCAACTTTAATGTATTTCAATAGAGAGAAAAAATGCCGCCAAGTAAAGCGACTCCAACCAAAAAGTCGATGAAAATTCACACGCCAATGATGGATCCTTCGCCCTCAAAGAATAATACTCCGACGAAAGGGGGCATGAAAGATGTGAACAGTACGCTTGTACAGAGGGCACTTGACATGGTTACTGAAGGAAAGCTATCAGCTGCTGCAGCCATCAATTTGTTTGGCATTCCAAAATCGACATTCTATAAAAAACTGGCAACAACCAATGCAGAAAAGGGGCAATTTGGTGAAGCTGGAGACATGGAGGGCATGGAAGATGCGTGGGATGATGGTATGCAAGGTAATTTTGACATGATGGACCCAGCTTATTCTGAGTACAATGCATGATTCTGAGTATTTGTCTTAGTTTTCTGTAGCTTCTGGACTGCGATTTCTGACCTGCTTAATTGCTGGTTATAACCACTTGTTTGTGAAAGTCATCATACTTGGTGTCTGTCCATTTTGTGAACAGTGTTAATGTTTTCTCTAATTCTTTCTGATTAGCAACTTGTAATGATTGTTACTTTGTGAAGTTGCTTAGAAAATTTGGTTTGGACTGTTTTGACTGCAAAACTATGTTGCCAGCTAATAATTTCTTATGTTTGTGGACTTCAATGAGAACAGTTATTCATCATTTCTGTAGAGAGTTAGGTGTGGAATAGGATTTTAAGTCCAGTACTGGAAAATGAGTTTTTTGATATTTTTTGCAAGGTATATGATTCAGTGTTGTCATGTTATGCAAGACTGCACAAGATTCACTTTTGAAAACTGTTAAAAAGTTCCAATTGAACTATTCAAGGATCTGATGATAGAATAGCGTATGTTTATAATTAAAGTTATTGGGAAACTTTCTTCTCTTAATGATAAATGTTTTATTTAAGTTTTCTGAAAACTTTCGTTCTGTTCATACCGATTTATATAATTTTGGGTATTCAGTGTTAATGCACAATTGCTTACCACCACTGGCCTATGCTTACAAGATATTTGTGCTGCATTGGCATATGTATAATAATAGTTAAACTTGTTTATGAAACTGACCATGGCATTCACATGAGAGGTATGTGGCTTTGAGACATCAGTGAAATGCATGCAAAGAAAGTGTAGCCGCATATTTATCTGAGACTGTGAGAAGGCTGCCAGTGTCTGTCATGTATGGGACTGTCTTTATCAAATGCTCCCTCCTGGTAACAGACTCTGATGTAAGGTGCATTCCAAACTTTCTAGCATCAAAACATACCATCATAGCTATGGCCGTGGTGCCTTGGCACCTTTGGGGAGTTCTTAAGAGGAGTCTTTTATAGTGGGCATTCAAGAATTACCTGCTTTGAATCCCTCCTCCTCTTGTCTGCATTTGGCAATACCCTCTATCCCCTTCACAGACATCAACTCACTACTTAGGTCTATATTAGAATACCCTATTGCAAGTGTTACGAATAATTAGATCTGGTTATTTTATTTTACCAATGCAGGTTTAGCTTTCAGATTGAAATTAATGTTTGAGGCAGAGGCTTTACTAAAACTACCTTGTACTAAAAGCAGATGCAACCTCCACATTATGCATGACCCATTGTATCCGTTTTTGGATGACCACTCTCAATCATCCCATTCACTGGACATTCTTAATGGATAGCCTTGTAGGTGCTATAAAAAGTATGAGGTTAAGAGTTGTAAGATTAATCTGCTAACATATAGTACCTAGCCATGAATGCATTGACGTATGCATAATGTACAAAAAGTCTTCCATGTTTTTATCTGAAACTATCTCATCAATTCCAAGTTTTTAGTATGACATATGATTAATTTAATGATTTTAAAAAGAAGCAAGCTAAGCAATGACCCACTTAGCTTGCTTCTTGTTCAAATTGCACAAATGGACAAAACTGTTTTCAGAGGCTAAGGAGCTGTTAAGGCAAGTGACATTTAGGACGAGAGTTAGGAGTCTGATGAGCCAGGGTATGAGTTCTTGAAGAGATGACACTTCAGTTTTGAGTGGAAGCCTGATGATGATGGGTAATTGGCAGTGATGAGGGAGGAACCAAAAAGATGTTTGGGATTCAGAAGGGAGTGAAGCATGTTTCATTCATTAGCTCTAGCGAAGAAAAATTAACCAAAACTGTGCTTATTGAAGAACCATAATCTTCATGCAGAACTGTTTACTGAAATCCACAAGGAACATAGATTGTTTGTGCATATTGGTTAACCTTTTGACCTGATGCACTTCATCCTGGTTTCAGTTGTTAATGCCAAGTCTGATTCAAAGTGGGATTTGGCCAGAAGTTGTTTGAATTGTATCAGTGTTAACTGGTATTGAAAGTGTCTTTTGTTTGTTCATAGTGTTCTGTTGATTTCTCTGCATACAGAAAGAGGTTTCTGTGCATGATCAGTTTTAAATTAAAGTTACTTGTTTGTTTCTTCAGTTCAAAGTTGACAAAATGACTGCGTTTCGTGCCACTCAAAGAACACTCAACAGATTATCATTCCTTCATTTATTATAAACTAAAGTTGAAATTAAATTACTGTATAACATTTCACTGCACACTGGCCCTTTTGTTGCTCAAAACAACTGGTCAGTATTTTGTACTTAATACTTGTGTGGATCTTATACAGCTACAACAGTATATAAATAACATTGCCTTTGTATAACACTATTCGAGAGCATACTAAAGGCTTTCCTTCACTTCTGCAAAAGACCAGCAGCCAACTTCTGCTCCAAGCAGAAACCATACAGAGAAAGGGACTACAGCTGCCTGACTGCCATATCCCTTGGTACATCACTTCTCAACTTTTGGCTGTACCCCGAGGCCAATCATTGACTTCTCTGTTGCAAACTGCTGTCCAGCTCGGGCTACCTAACCCACGTGACAATCCACCCCATGTGCCAATCCACCATTGTGAATAGGTTAACTGGCTAAGGCCATTGTGAATAGGTTAACTGGCTAAGGCCACCCAACCCCTGTGACAATCCACAATTGTGGTGACAGGTGGGCTGGCTAACCTACACAATCAACAGCCTAGCCCACAGCATCAATCTGGTGATTTACAATTCTCTAAATCTGACAATACCAAGACTAAGTGAAAAGCCTCATAGTCACTGGTAGGAGGTCAGTCAATTAAGGCTACTCATGCTCAGAATTCGTGCCTTGGCTCATTATTTTACGGACATAAATCCTGTATCCACAAATTCTAAAAAGGTAAGAGTTTGTAGCGAACATTACAACGAACCTCACCACAAGTACTGCTGCTTAGTCTTCGGCATGATCTGCAAAAGAGCATGTTCTTAATAATGGCATCACAAAATGGACACCATCTGTCTGCTGATGACAAATACATGCATTTTCATGCATAGAAGACAGCAAATTGAATATGCCTTCCAGAGGCATCAATCCCCCCTGAGTGATGGAGCCAAACCTGCAAGTGTCAAGGTATTTCCCCCTAACAGTCAAAATATATCCCCTACCTGAAATTGGAGGCATTTGGATGCCCCTGATGCCTCCTAGTATTGAAAAGTGTTTAGAGATACCACTAAACATAATTATTGTCAACATGGACTAAAACAAAGACACCTATGGTTTCAGCAATCCCACGAAAGCACTAGAGAGGACATAGTTTTACTGTTCAAAGTTCCCAAAAATAATGCAAGCACCTTCAGAATTTGGTAAACTATTATCTCTTATTTCTCTTACATACACTCACTGTTAATCTGTTATCATCAATCAATGCATTTGCAGTACATGTATTAATACAGTTCATGACGTATGCAGTTAACATTGAGTCGGGTAGAGTTTCATGCTAATAATCCACTCATGTTGAATTTAAGATATTATATTGAACAGTTGATGTCCACATAGCAATAAACTGGTTTTGCTGCATTATGCATATAAAAGTAATTCAAGCAGCCTTCAAAATATTTCATATTATATTTTTGACAAATTTCAAATGATATGATGATCATGCCTTAGGTATTGTATTAATAAAAACAAGTGCACATGCCCTTTGCAATGCAAATATCCAAATACCAACATTCGTGCAAATGAACATAAAATATTTCCAGAATTAAACACAGAACAACAATCCAAAGAGCATTTTGTATCACATTTTTTCAAAAGTCACCGAATGTCCACACGTTTCACAGGTTTTTGTGTAAGTATCATCAGCTTCGTTGTAAGATTCTGGACCGTATTCGTGCTGGTGTCCACCTGTCTTCTTCTTGTACAGACTACCACGAACGGCCATTCGTAATTCTGAAATTTTTAATTGCGTTACATCACTTTTGCTCAAAATTATTCTTAACTGAAGACTGCCATATAGTGCTGCTATTAAATAACAAGAAAAGAGGGCGCCCAAGGAAAAAATGGATGGATGTGATACATGAAAAAACTGAAATGAGTCTGGAGGAATTAAGAGATGGACTTTGGACTTCCTAGATTTCCAAGAAATAACAGCACAAGGTGACTAAATAACATAAAACAAAAAATAATTACAGCAAACATCGGTAAAATGCAATGCATCAGCTTTTAAGAAAAGCTAAATTTCAAAATCATGATCCAGGGGACAGAAATCTTTGAGGACCGGTAGATAGGTCACTGAGGATAAGAAAAACATTAAATGTTTAACTCAACCTAAAGAAAGATCAAGAACCTAGTACCATTCTGATAATTAATGAATATAGAAATTAATATACCTTAGTCAAACATGATTTAAGCGCAATACCGTATGTTGGAGTATTACTATCATACATTTGCAAACGTATGCTCATTCACATCTGATAGATAGTGATGTTCAGAATATTCACAGCTGTATGCAGAAATTCAATATTAATAGTCACTAAAATTGTTATTCTATGCTAGTGCGCTAGCATGCATTTCATAAACTAAATATGATCCACAGTTCTAAGTGCTACCCATCTTCTTGGAATAACTTAGCATCAGTACTCAGCATCTGCAACTACTGGCTGAACTAATAAGTTTCATCTGCTGCAGTCGAGTAAGCCGGTAAAGCACAAGACACTAAATGCTAATATAAAAATAACAATTGTGATCATCATAGTACCTCAGCTCATGTATAACTCAAGCATTCTCTAACTCAGGTATATCATGGGAAACAGATGTTTCACTGATTACGATATGTCAGAATGGTATTTACTGTCTGACCAAAGGAGCTTGCTATAAGTAATGAGATATCCCATAGTATAGGGTAGTTGGATGCTGCTTAGGTAAGATCTTTGAAATCAAGGACTGTGCCTCCAAGGATTACAGAACAGCTTCAGTTTCTTGTGATGCTCTGCAGTGAATTCTTGTAGATTAACAAAAGATACAGACTCTGTCAATTAACAAATTCAAGATATCTTCCTACATGCAATGCTAAAGAAATTCATGCGCTTCCATACCATTAACCTTTTTGTCGAATTTCTTCTGCCTTTGCTTGTCTCTGTTGGTGTTTCTTCGTTCCCTCTCCTCTTCTAGTTTTTCATCTGATTCCCAGACTTCTAGCGCTCTTTCAGCCACCTTTGTGTGTTAACATGTACATATGTATTTATTACTTCTCAAAGCCTCCAAAACAAAGATGAGTACACAGATATGTATATCATGTATTATTCTTTATTATCGTGGCAATTTTACAAAAGCAAAAGTGCATAAAAGATGAAGAATACTTAGATAAAGTACTCACTAGCTTAATTATTATCAAAAGTGTCAGTAAGTACATATATACAATTATACATTCGGATAATTGCATGTTTAATGTCCAGCTTGCATTATGTAAATTCTGGAAAGCACTGTAATCATGGCTGTCAAACAGATCTAAGTGAGTATTCTATCTCTAACCCATAGGTATAAATATCATCGATCTTTCACATCTATAGGTTGTCATAACCAGTCATCACATGATAGCCATCAGCCAATAAAATTTCGCTACCACACGATGTTACAGTAGTTTCTGTAGTCAATAAAACCATGACAGTTCCCGTCAGACGTTGCCCCGAAATTGATGTCAAGTGAAGGTAAAAATCTTAGTGCAGTTATCAGAGTGACAGGAGAGAGGAAGCAGCTGCTAAGGTGGGTTTTGTTGAGAAGACAGGCAGGTGTTTAAGTATTTAAACAATGACACCATTGTTTTCAAAACCTGTACCTGAGATTCGAGAAACAGTTTCATTTCACCCCATCG
Source organism: Bimastos eiseni (assembly GCA_959347315.1). Lineage (NCBI taxonomy): Eukaryota > Metazoa > Annelida > Clitellata > Crassiclitellata > Lumbricidae > Bimastos > Bimastos eiseni. The sequence continues at coordinate 24,623,059 of OY365807.1, forward strand.
AGTATTATGAGGATTTTTCTTCAGGATGAATTTTAATGTCGGCTCCCTCTTTTCAAGGTCTGCATCTTTGAGTAGATATCTGTCCTTGGCATCCGTTTTTGTAATCAGTCGATGTTTATCATCCATGTCTCTACCAATGATAAACAGCTACGGTCATCTTCAAAATATGCACATGCTTGCCATAAGATAACGTCCAAAATAGCACAATAAGCTGTTTGAATATCAATTATTCACAATATAATGCAATTTTAGGATGTCAAAACCTCAGTAATTTAAAACTTTGACTTATATTTTAAAAAACAGTCAATGCCTCACAGTGAAGCAAACACATAAAAACACAACTCTTTTTTAACCCAACTTTCATGTAAAAAGTACTTTATTGCGAAGGAATTTTGACAGATATATTGAAAATACAGAACTACCATGTAACCTTATAACCTTTTCTTGTGTAGTGTAATTTGATGAATGAAAAAGTACCAATAACAAATTTATTTTGTTGACTAACTGAAGACATGAGATAAAGAAATATGAGTGACTTACTTACTTGCATGCGTCACATACAACTTTGGAGAATTTCTCATAGAGATATGACTCCAAGAAATCTCGGCCACATTCCTCACAAATCAGAGCATCGCAGCCAACCAAAGCCCCTTAAATCATAACAATGCAGTAACAATAATAAAATATACATTGTACTTGTAAGAGTACGACAATATTATATATGTCAATAGTGTTACGACATGACAAAATCGGAAAGACTTCAGCAGAGCAATAGATATTTTAACTAGGGATGAACCGAAATTCGGTTTGCAACTCGGCTCGAGTTTCACAGTACTCTGCATTACTCAGACTCGGACAAACAATGGGTACGAGTATTAATCTTTCCGATTTTCTGTTTTCAAACGAAAATCAGGTTTATTAATTTAAAAAACGACAATCAACCTAACTAAAAACACAGATACTGTTATTTTTTATTTACAAAACAACAATCGATCTAATTAAGAACACAAATACTGTCATTGTTCAAATAGTGTTTACGAGTTACAACTTCCTAGTGTAAACTAAGGCAAAAAAAATTTGTGCAAACTGACAAACTAAAAATCAAGAGAACCAGACTTTGGTGAATATTTGAAACTCAGACTTGGCAAAATTGAACTCAGACTCTGCAAGATATTCAAACTCGGTTCATCACGAATTTTAACACATCAGCTATACATTGTGTATAGCATCCAAACAAAACAGGGTTTTTGAGATTTTGACATACTCATAGAGAGAAAGTCCTATTCAACACAGAGATCTTCTTGTCATTTGGGGGCACTTTTGAACTGGGTCAACATCATTAGCACATGTGCACACATAACATTTTGATGTATCTTTTTATTAAATGAAGAAGAAGGGGCTTGTCCCCCACCCCGAATCTGTGCCACTAGATAAATACTCAATATAAACAAATACACACTCCATACCAGGACGATGAACAACATTCAGCTTTGCAGTGGTCTCCGTTTCTTCCTCAAGCAAAAACCCTCCACCTGTGTCTACAACTTTATTTGGAACAGGTATGCTGGCCTCCCTAAGATTTAAGAAGATCAGAATATTAGTTAAGCAACTCATGCAACCAAATCAATGCAAGTTTTTTTACAACATCTAAACTTGGTCAAAATGAATAAGCTCCATTGTCTAGGATGCTCCTTAAGTTGAATGTCTTTCATGTGTTTATTGTGTAACATTTTATTCATTAATTATTTACAAAAAATATTTATAACATGGGAACTTAGCATATCTGAATGTGTGACACATAATTATATAGATCCACTAAGGGACATGATTTCATCTCAGCTCTTGGTGAACTGGATCTGACAACTTTATTTAATAATTAATGTTCCCTTACAGCAGCACAGAACTGTGTACTCCAAAGTCTGGCAACAGGATAAATAAAAAGTTTCTACACAAAATTAAAGGCACCAAAATTCTTCACATAAAGAATAATGCATTGACAAAATACAGCATTCTATATTTCCAATTAGATAGGTATGTAGCCTAGAAAAAGCAGTTCAACTTTTGCAAGATAATTTGTCAGCTGAGGTAAGCAGTTACATAACTCAATGCGAAAATTTCCAATTTCACATCAAAAATTCATGATACATTCAATGGTTAAAACTAATGAGTGAGCAATGAACATCAACAGCGTAATTACTTCTCTGCATTGGCTAGGGTTCTTTTCGTTGCCTTTGCCTCTCTCACAAGCAGAGCTTTCTGACGATTGCGCTCAATTGTAGCCTTTTGAGCTTTCGAGAGGACGGCCATGTCCTTCCCACAAGAGGCATTCTCAACAGCACCATCAAGTGCTTCATCTGCCATTGCCTTCCTCTGCTGTTTAGAGAATGAAACATTACAACTTACAATGTCACACTTACTAACAATTCTCTGCGTGGTTCATTCTCTGTACATGACACATATATGTATTTTGCAATGCATTTAGGAATGGTTCAGCTGAACCCAATCGCACCATTACACGATCAGCTCACACTGGAGAAGCTGCTTTCCCTTCCCCTACTGCCCTTTGGAGGCGCCTGAAGGCTTTCCTGTTGCCCATTTAGCTGTGTCCTGGGTTAAAAGCACCTCTGATCTCAAGTGGTGCTATATAAGTGTTCCTTTACAATTATAATTTTGGGCAGATCCTTATAAGTCAAGTTTAGCACACTACAAAAACATACCTTCAGCACAGCATATGAATACTGTACATCTCTGAACAAAATATCAGCAATGTTGGTAAAAAAACTACTGTGCCTTTAACTTTTTATAAACCTTCGACCGCACATGCACATGTAGTTTTGAATGCGCATTGTTCAAAACATGCTTTCAAGGGCTGAATAATATTCTACTAACAAATCGTTGATAGTCAACAGTTTGTTATTTCCTATCAATTGGCATTGTAAGGGTCCTGATTATATGCACACACATACAAGCATGCATATATAATTTGGGCGAGCTTATGGTCTACACTGGGGGGAGGAGGGGTTTGTCCTAGTCGGGAGGAGCTTTTGTCCTACACTCGTTGATAGATAAGGTTCAGGGTCATGGCTAGTATCGTTTATAGATAATTGGCGAAAAACTTTGGTCGCATGAATAAAAATGTAAACGGCAACCATAGGCGCGAACCGGTCATATGACTTTTGGCAGCCAATCGAAAACAAGTTCGCAAACGGTTCGCATTTTACCGGTTCGCAGTTCGCATTTCACCCACACCCGCATTTTACCGGGATCAACCCGAATCATCGAAACCCGAAAACGATGAAAAGGCCAAAAAGCCCGATTCCCCGAAAACAGCAACATACTATTGACAACCGCTGAATTGTCTCAAAACAGCTCAATTCATTCATCGATCCAGCTTCTGCGTGAATTATTTTCATTGATCCAGCTTCCACTTAAGCAGAATCCTTTTCATCAATCCAGGTTCGTTTTCGGGGATACGGCGGAAATCAGTTTCGGTGATTCGGGTTTCGGCGATTCGCTACGCACCCATTTTATCTGTGCCCTAATAGGAGCGGTGTATAGACCTATACTTGGGGATTTCTATCGGTACCGAATCATTAAAAAGCATAAACTCCCATATGACCGATATAATTACCAAACTGTGACTTGAGTTTCAACTTAAACTAGTCGATACTGAAAGAGCAGAAGTTAGCAGTTTCCTAAATATTTATTTTTAGTGCGCTACCGATACTTAATATCGCTCAAATAACCCATCCAATGTAAACAGGATTGGAATCTCCCTATTATGGCGTCGTATAGCTAAAGATGGCGTCCATGGCGGCTGGCCCTCTACCGACAAAGGTAGTGTAAAACGTCGTGGTTCCATAACAAAATTGTAAATATTGCTGTTTCTATGAAGAAATCGACGAATAATTATTGTTTAGGCAATACACAGTTGAATGTGTAGAGTAAAACATCATATCTAATATGCGCTTCAATGTCTATTACCATTATTTTATTTGTAATTTTAGGTAATCTTAACGCTTATTTTAAAGGTTTTGCAATAAGCAATCATGCCAAGCTATGAGCAATCAGTTCAGTCTTTAGACTTGAATGCCATCGATTAGAATTCAGGTTTTAGGTGTCCTGATTTATTAACCAGTACTTACGGGCCTAATCAAAAGCGTAACTGTTTTGCCGGTGAGAGATTATGGAAAGGCTGTTCTTGTAGTCTTTAGATGACTGCTTGAAAGAGCGCTTCTGACCTCTCAAGAATGCACCATCTATGGGCAGTTTCAGAAGATCAAGCAGCAGCAAATATGTAAGGTAAAATTAGCCCCCTCAAGGACCTGCCGGCACCTCAACGCGGTGAGGGGTGAAACAGTGGAGTAGGGGAGTGTATGCTGAGGCTATGCCATCTGAGGTGAGGGCTTCGCCAGAGGTACCACCTCGATGTTATGCAAGGTGGAAAGGCTCAGCAGGTCTTCTGAAAAGCTGGCTAACTTGGGAGGCAATGCTGCCTTGGATTCTGGATAGTATCAGAGCCATTCCCAAGCCTGGAACTCCCCCATGAGAGAAGTGCAAGGGTTGCAGATACTTTGTTTATAAAGAAATAGGTGAAAGAAATCCAATGCAAAGACAGAAACAGTGGAACACTCTGGAAGGAGGATCGGGGTTGCATCAGCTGCCTGGATCTCTGATGACCCATCCAGCGCAAGACAGAAAACTCTGGAAACGGAGGTCAAGATTCCATTGGGACACAACAGCCAGGATTTCTGGAGACAGATAGATGACAGAAAGCACAAGAAATCAAACTCAGGAAACGGGGATCAGGGCTCCAGTGGTCACTTAAGGTCTTCGACCCAAGGAATATGCAGCAGCTTTTGTCTCTGGAAACAGAGATCAAGACTGCACTGGACACTCATGGGTCACGATGATGAAAATTAACTTAATTTTTTAAGACTCTTTATGGCTGCTCTTAAAAAAACCTTAGTTCTGGAGTTGAAGCATTCATTCACTCATTCTGAGAATTCATATAAATTAAAGTTCATCTTTAACTGCATTCGAGCAACATGGAATACAGTTTAACCTCCTCAAAGTGCTTTGTTATTAATTTACTGAAAATGAAGAAGAGCAGTACCTTAAGCTAGTTTAAGGCAACCATGGGTATGAAGTGTTAGCTACTTCATTTTCAAAGCCTCTGGACATCAGGGCAGGTGGCTGATGTCAGATACTCCCACCGACAGTGTACTGTCTGTGTACCCATTATAGTTAATGTGACAAGTTACAAAATGATAGGAAAATATAGGACGCAAACGATTCCTGTTACAGACACTTAAGTGATCCTGATATTTATACTAGTACTTGCACTCCATTATATTGTAAAAAGTCAGTTACATATCATCAGAATCAATACAAACTTACTAGTAGTATCTAGCACACAATCTGTGAAGGAATTAGCCCATGACAAACAATACAAATGCTACTTTATTTATTTCGAAAATAATTATATTTTAAATTTACAAAAACTGTCCTAGTTATACAGCAGAAAATATTAGCTTAATGGCCAAAACCTGTGCAATAGAAATGGGCTGCAAGTGAACAGCACAAAGAATGAAACAAAGGCAGTGACAGATGTAGAAAGTTGGAAAGATCAGTAACAAAAAGACAGTATTTAGTGAGTAATAGAGGTCAAGAGACACAGATCTAACAGCAGCAAGTGAAACACACAAAGACAGAGAGCAAGAATGGTAAAGAAACATACACTATACGAGACAGAGAAAGCTGGCTGATTCAATTACAGAAACCAAGCAACCACAACAACTTTAACAATTTTCTCAATCCTTTCTTCATTTGTGCACGTTCCATTCCAAACCAAAATCAAAACATTTCAGCAAAACTGACCACCTATGTTGCATAAACAGAACATATCCAAATAAAAAAATCCTTGACAAACACTCCTTAATTATGATGAAGTTGTATATTCAAATTTTATGATCTGTACAGCAAAGCAACATCAAACTAGACTATATATGTATATATAAAACAAAACCAGAAATGGGACCATATATGAAGCCTACAACAATAGGACTCTTGATTGATCTGAAAGCAAAGTGCAATTGATTACAAATTTCAATGCAATAAAAAGTATGGAAATATTGTACATATTGTCAGTTGATCTTCAGTCAATCAAAATACTGCTATGCAAAATATAAATGATTATGTAACTTTACAATCTTATCATAGGATCAGCATTATCATCATTACCTTGTCAGCACTGCCATCATCATCATTGCTGCAGGTGAAGACTATAACAACTTAAAGTATCAGATTGCAATAGGTGTAAACATAATAATGGTGCAAAACCAAACCAGAGGAAGACATAGAGGTGAAATAAATCTAAAGAGTAAGCAGATGATATGGTAATTGTCCATAAACAACATCCCACGAAAATTTTGATTTTCACAGACATTCCGCCTTTTCTGATGCAATAATAATTAGACCTGAAAATCGCCAAACAAAGCTTTACGACAAATTCTTCTTGACTCTTCAGGGTCTGAACCGTGGACTTGGTAGCAGTCAGTAAAGCACTGGTTGCAGTTATGGATGAGCAGAGGCATACTAAACAGAAATTACAGTAGAGCACCAGTTGCGACCGCTTGCTCACAACAATTCCGTTCCCCGGGCTGATGATTTCACGCAGTGTGGCTTTATTATAAGATTATTATATCAGCGCCTTAACCTCCATTGACTTTCCCTCCTACCCGGCCCTAATAGTTGCTATCCTGGCATTTTACTAATTTTTATATTTCCAACATATTATGTATATAGATGTTTTGTTCATACCTGTTTATTTGTACATGCCGTGCGTTTGCAGACGTCTGATTACAGAATATACTTACTTCCTTACACGGGAAGGGGTGCTTGCTCTTGACAAATTAATGCACAGAAAAGTATCATCAAGAATCTCAAGAAACAAGTGAACTTCAGCATAACAAGTCTGAAAAAGTTATATACAGGACAGAGAAGAAACACTGTTCAATGGAGTCACTCTTCTTAGACACAATCTTGTTCATCCCTCACTATCTCCGGATGACAAAAACTCTGACAAAGTACATCCATACAAAAACTACACTTATGTTAAGTAATAATCTGATGCTTTGTTTAAGAGATTTTACAGTATGCAGCCACAATTATGATACCAGAATCTGCAATTAGTGAAACAAGTTCAGATATATGATATATATCTACTGTACATACACACATCCATACAATAATTACAGATGCATACCAGATATATAAAATTATCATAGATCCATAGTAAGGATTCACCACAACAGAAGACACTTGAAAAGACACAAATAAAACCCGAAAATTTTTGCCATTTATAAATGGAATGTAAACGAGGAGTAGAACAATTCCTGCCTACGATACCTCATCAAATAAAAGAGTTAAACTGTCACAGCCACCGGCATCATAGCTGCCTTCATATGGGTCGCCATATAGTCATAATATATGGTCATCCATCATTATCAAATCTTTATGAAGCCTACCCAGTCAGCTTTACAACACACCAGCTATGTAATAACGAAATACACTTGTGATGAACAAGGACAATAGATTCACATAAAATTATCATGATTACACTACACAGAGAATGATTACATTATAGAACTTACATGATAATAATGTCAAAAGACAAGACTATGGCACCATTGGAAATTAAATAACAGAGTCTATAATCACTAGCTACCTAGGTGCATTGCCTCAACTGATACACTGGCAATGTTTTAAAACCTTTCTGAAGACATATACTTTCCCTTTAAAGATTGATTGATAAATTTTCCAAACAATAAAATCTGGCAAGAAGTGAGCTTAATGATCAAACATCCGAGTATCTTACACCAATCCAAATTCAGTTGACACAGAAATCAACGATTACTAGAAATCAGTCACATACAAAACGTTCAGCAATAAACAGTGGTCAATGAGTTACAAATTCGTCAATGGCTAATCAGCTACATCTAATACTTAAATAATGGCTAAAAGGTAATTGGAACACAAATAAGTATTCACACAATCAAACCTCATCATCAGCACACACCCAACCGAAGAGTGAGAGAAGCAGAAGAAAAATCACACAGGCAGAAACACACAACCTTTCTTTGGGAACTGCTCAATATCATTTAATAATGATCACTTTTCTACATGCTACCAACGCAGTTTAAGGATACGCAATAATCACGTAATCACAATTTAAAGTATATGCTATTATATCC
>OY365807.1:24636313-24703009 GCA_959347315.1 Bimastos eiseni
GAAATTGCCTAGCTTCTATCACTTGCAGCCACTACTCCCAATGAGTTCATACTCACTGGGTACTTCAACATCCATGTTGGCACCTCGTCTGATCCTCCTGCATCTGAATATCCACTCCTCATCAACTGCCCTGCTGCTCCACTCCCTGGTCTCTATGGCAATGGGATTCATTCCTCCATTGGACATACATCTCTGCACAACCCCTCAGATACGATACAGTGCTCATGAAAAAGCTAGTTCCCTACACTTAGTTTTCTAGCAGCACTTCCTAAATTTAGAGTTTAGGATTACGATTTATACCGAGCACAATTCCGGTCTGAAGAAAACTGAGTAGAAATGTACACTACAGCTCTAATCTCAACCCCTTAACAAAAATCGTAATGGTAGAAACTGAATTGCGATCTAACAACCATACATATCATTCGCTATTTCACTGCTTCTGAATCAGTTGGTGCCCAGTGCTTAGCCCTAGAGCAGAGCTTAGAAATTTGAAACTTATGATTAAAATTAACGCTAACTCCAATAATTACCCATTTTTAATACAAATACATACATTTTCTCCTGAAACTGAATATTTGGAGTACTGGTCTGTCATGCACTGAGCTCTTTGCTTGAAGTTCTCCACAGAAGTTTGGTTCCACCACGGTCGCAAAACACCCATCTTGTCATACTCACGACCTACCAGAATCAACCACAACATTAAAATTAAAAAACCCATTATTAGCATGCCATAAGTGTATATATATATAAGATATATTATAAAGTATATAATATAATATAGTATATATATTACTAAATTGTTACAAGACTAAAGAAAGTCATTACCTTGGTCGTCAAATCCATGTGTCAATTCGTGGCCCATGACGACACCCATAGCACCATAATTTAACGACCTGTCAATCAATAAAATTGACATCACATTTTCAGCCAGCTGTCATAACTCAAATATAATTTATGTTTCTATTCTTGACGCCTATGCAACAAAATAATATTAGCCCATTATTAAATCGAAACAGTGACCTACCTGATGCTCAACAAATATGTACAGTTTCAAATAAACAAGGATAACACAGATAACAGACAAACTATGTCCACGTTATAAACCAAGTGTCAATTACTTAGCCTTTTTTCAATGCCAATTTCTTAATTAATCCTAGAAGAACAAGAGGAAGCATTCAAATAGACTTCTCTGTCAAGCCATGATTTTAAAGAGCCACACTTTTTGAACCATTGTGTTTCAGACATTAAGCCAACCAATATAATATAATCACATCTGCTTTTGGAAATCTTTTAAAAAATGTTGTTGGTTCTACTTTAGAGCTCAACTGATATATAATATAAATTTTTGCCGATTATGTCGATATCGAGTGTTATCGTCGATTATTGAAATAGCTGATAGCAGCCTGATACCAATTACACATCGGAATTTTATATTTTTCCTATTTTTTTTCGTTTTTTAAAGATTATTGTTCCAAAAAACAAATTAATTAATTTCAGCACATTTGCTGAAGAAAGTGGAGTCATCACTAGGTGGATTAGCCAGTATATTGTATTGTTAAACCATCTGCCATGTAGCAAGCTGCCAAAACAAGACAAATAATTTGTTAACATCAGCACCGATTATTATTAATGATACCAATCGTAGCAGATTGTTCTAATAATCGGTCGAATTATGAGAAGGCGTATCGTTATAACTCTACTATATGTACGAACATTTAGTAGGCATAACAATTTCCCAGTGACAATTTATCTGCACCTTGGATAGTCTTTGTCATAGAATGGTGCCTGCAGAATCCCTGCTGGGAAGACTATCTGATTTTTAGTTGGGGTGTAGTATGCATTGACAGTTGATGGCGTCATACTCCAGCTACAACCAAAAACAACATTAAAATGAATGTCAAATAATAAATTTAATTTCACTTTCAAAACCAGCACAAAAAATGGCTTTATAATAGACCCTAGCTTCCTTCTGAATCTATATGTACAACACATAAAATATCTTTAAAGCACTGTTCTAGAGCCTTCTCAGCTGCTGGTCTTGAATGGGTTCCCATTGGTGTCACATTTGCTCCCCAGGGTGTACTTCGATATATTCTAATCTTACTTCAAAGCTGTCTTCTTAAGCCGTGCTGGGTAGAAGCACTTCCAAATAGCAGCCTTGAAAGAGTCCTACATAAATCTCTGTTATGAATGAATGAATGAAAACACTGATGAATGAAAACACTGATGAATGAAAACACTGATGAATGAAAACACTGATGAATGAAAACACTGATGAATGAAAACACCGATGAATGAAAACACTGATGAATGAACACACTGATGAATGAAAACACTGATGAATGAAAACACTGATGAATGAAAACACTGATGAATGAAAACACTGATGAATGAAAACACTGATGAATGAACACACTGATGAATGAAAACACTGATGAATGAAAACACTGATGTTGGCCGCAAAAACACATTAACACAAAGGCATGTGCAGAAACTTCAGTGCACGGCCTACATAAGCAAACCTAGATAAGATAACACGCTGCACAACTGGTTTGTTAAGCTTGTAGTTCAACAACAAATCAACAATCCAGGACAGCTTCAGTACCATAATTTTTAACCTTTGCATACATGAATAGCTCTATGCATCCAACAAACAAGACTGAAGCCTGACCTTGATTTGTCAGGAGGTTGCCTCAATCGGTCAAAGTTTCGCTTCATGGTGTAGAGCAGAGCACGGTAGTTGTTTGCAAAATATTCCTCTCTATGAATCTCCAGCTACAGAATTCATCATCTGCTATAACATTATTAAGCCTTACACTGACATCCATCGTATATGCCCTGTCTGTCTGTCTATATGCTTGTCGTAGTGTAAATTTCTGTGTCTGCATATATGTATGCATTAAGATATTTACACAACATCTTAAAGGAACATTTCACAGGAAAATTGATCTGGTGATAAATAAACTTAAGGTTGATGTAGACATCTTGTTGATTTTTACATCATAGATTAAGCCAATGCTGTACTTTTAATGCAGATATTTCAAATTTCCAGGCATAACAAAATTACAATGTGATGTACAAGAGGTAGATCTCGATGTTACATCAATAAAACTGCATAAATGAGAATGTTATATTCTGGAACAGTTGGTTAAAGTACATAAGCTTTATTCATGATGAAAAGAGTTAGAAGAGCAGTCCCTTGATCTAACTACCCTGAAAGGTAGCCATGAGTATCAATAACTAGCAATCGGTTATTAGCCTTTGCATGTGACAGTGAGTGGTAATTCCAGTTCTCTGCTTCCCAATTAAGCCACCAACAGTGTTCAGATGTTGTTATCATTTTAGAGCCAATTTTGTTTAACAGCAGGTAAATAAGTAAGCATATACTACATTGACTGCCTGTGAATGCATATTGACAGTTAAAGAACCACAAACAATCAAAATAGGCAAGTCACAGAAATCCTAAACAGAAATCATTATATATATCCTTTTGGCTTGGCAAGGATTTGAACCATGACCTCTGTGTTTTGACAGCCCACCACATCAGCCCTACCTTGCAACTTTCAATTTAATGATTAATAATCATTAGACTGGTTGATAGGTGGAGTAAAGTCAAGCAGCAGATGAACAGACCTCTTTGTAACGATTGTCCAACTGCGTAGAATTGAGAATGAACTCAGGAAAACCAATCATATCAACCACCGAATTTGCCTACAACAGACACACAACTGCATCAACAGTCACTTGTCTGGCATCATGCCAACAGCTTCATTTTCATTACCTAGGAACAACACCATATAACTAGTAAGATAGTCGTACTCTCTCAACAAAAAAGCAATGTACAGATCTTTTCTCTTAGTCTCTGGCAATTATTCTTATAGTGAAGAGCAGCACCAAGAAACCATTTAGTTCCACCTCAATGGAATGGTTATGAGGAAGACAGTTGAGCAAGGCAAGAGAGTCTAAGTGATACGTGGCAAAGACATTATAGACCTGATCATTAAAATTTGTCAGTGTGAATACCAAAGAGCCGTTACTACATATACCTCTTTCTATTTCTCTCATGTATATGCTTACGTTTTACCACAAACAACTTTATGTCAAAAAGGAACAACAATTTGCAATACATATGTCAGCATTTACAGAGAAATAACATAACCATAATAACCATCGGTTTTTATTAATTCCCTCAGACAAACAGTAAACTATTACAGATTTTAATTAGAAAAGTTGCATGATGGGGAATAATACAAAAAAGATACTTTCACTATTATGACCATTTTATATTATCATTCTACATAAACAAACTGCTGCAAGACCTGTACTACTTTTAAGACCACATTCCAGATTCCAATGAATTTACAATAGTGAAAACAAAATCAAGCGTGGACACACTTTTTCGATGGCAGCCTTTCTGGTGTCGACGTCCATCCACTTGAGATTAGGAAGGTTTGCAACAAAGGCCTCCTTCACTCCTGAAATCATTACTTCAGCCTGTGGAAAAAGTAATCAATCAAATCATGTCACGATGCAATGCTCCATTACGATGCCTAATAATAGCAACACACATAGACTCAAGAGAATAGTGAGCAAGCAATTCAATGTTTGGCAAAGTGTGGAATGTAGTGCACAAAACATCAAAGTGCACATTTGCTCAGTCCACCCTTTGAAAACTGTGCTTTTGTAGACTTTTGTTACCTCTAAACTTAACGCATACCTCATTATAACTGCTGGAAGTACCCTTTCATAGGCTCTCAGTAGCATGTGACATGAAATTATATCTAAATACAGGCAGAAAGGATAAAATATTGTCACCAATATCGCCATTATCTAATACGACTTGGGCCTCTATAGTTTCTATTATACCGTAAAGTAAAGCGTCAGAACACTTATACCCTAGAATGAATTGTGCTGATTGTGCATAATGGGCAGAACCAACAGAGTCACAGGTATTGCCATTCTGTCAAATTGCCAGTCTAAAACATGTCTCCTGCTTGAAAAAAATGAAAGGCTGTTAATGTCACTTGACTCAATGTAGTGTATTTGTTTATTGAGCAAACTGCATCAGGTTGCATTGTGACAGTTAGATGAAGAAAATTGCTATTTATACAGAGATTCTAGCTCAGTGTCCATTTAGGAAGGCTGGGTACTTCTGTTATATCGATAAAAAATTCTGGTGATATAGTTCCAAGCTGATTGAGCATACAGAATTTGGTCCGTTTTGGGCCTATGGTGACAGGTCATGCACGCACCTCATTAAAACTACCAGAAACCACAGTAAACCAATTTATTTCCATGAATGTTTCAGCTTTATGTGTAAAATTCATCAACTGAATTTATATTTAATGCTATAAGATTATATGATTGTCGTTTGATTTCAAAGTAACTCACCTAAACTTTAATAAAATAAACCACATAAGAAGAAACTCTTAAAATTTCAAGGAAACAATCGAAACGAGAATTGCCATAATCCAGGAAGAAGCAGCCTCATGGTCAATCAATCAGTTGAAAATGAACAATCAAATGAATGAATTGACTGTTAGCTCAAGACCACTTACAGAATTTTTGCTTTCTCCGTGGAATGTCTCACGGACGAACATTGCTCCAACAGCAAAACCGATTACATTGTCGGTGTCTGATGTACAGTACCTCCACTGCTCCTCATCCCCACTGACACCTGCCAACAAATAACCCCAATCACAACCCATTCCTTAACTACAGATGCTCAAGAGGTAGCATCATCCAAGAATAAATTATCCATTTATGTCCTATGATTCCCTGCCAAATGATGCCTCTTACATGTTGTAACCATCTTTGTCTTTTTCTAATGAAGACAGACCAACTTGGAATTCTAGACTAAATGCCACTATGAAAATTTAAAAAATCTTCTCAAAACAGGTACAAAATGGATGCTGCACAAAATGAAGTCTGACTTAGGCTTAGGGCATATTCATGGTCACTTATTTTCAGGCAAATTGATGAACATCACATTACAGTTTTATGGCATGCAATAATTGACAGGCAAACACAGAAAAAAAGTTCAGTCCACGACTGAGAAAACATCCAGTGAAAGAATGTCCATCAAGTGCCTAAAACTTCCTTTCAGTCAACAAGATCACTTTAAATACCACAGTTATTGCAGAAAAACACAGAACATGGGAATATAAATTAATTCATTAATTAGTTACGAAGTTTATATGGCACCTTCTCAAGATACTTATTCTGACTGCATAATGGCAAAAAGAACAGTCTTAAGGTTAGAGTAGAATGCATCAGAATGGATCTTGGGAGCAAGTGCCTCACCATTAGGAGCCCATTCCACACATAGGGCCAACCAATGTGAAGGCACGTTTCTGCTGTGCAGAAGTACAGAAAAATGGGACAAGGAGCATCCCCGTTCCACGAACTGGAGGGAATTATGACCTCTAGTGCCTGAGATAAGACAGCAAAACATGTGCAGGTAGGCTGTGGTAGGCAAGACACATCAGAGCTGTGATCTGGAATATGATCCACTGGCGGAAAGGGAGACAGCAGAACATGTCCACGTGTGACCAGATGCTTGGCCAGCTATAGCAACATGTTTCAAGAGGCATGCCATACAAAGGAGGCACCCTGCAAAAAAAAGACAAAAATGCAGTTGTACCTGACATCACTTTGATGAACTCTTTTTTGACATCTTGGAATGGCTTCGATAGATAAGTTGACATCATCTTGACCACATGCCACATCATGTAATTATGCAGAATTCTAAAAGCATCATATCGATAAATCAGTGAATCATAAAAACATCCAATTAATGCAAATCACAATAAAAATTCTCCCAACTAACGAGAATGTCATAATCAATAATCATGTGACATAATCTACGTTGTCTCCCTAACACAGCAAACGTTTAGCCTTATACAACTCTTGCAACTTATTAATACACCAGAATTAAAAAATTATCCAGCTGTTGTATGTAACATAAGGGTGAATGAAGCAACTTTAGTGATTATAATCTGTCTGTGACGAACAACTCTTGGGAACAGTTCACCATCAAGGTGAGATTCTTTCAAGAACTTCAAACCATTTCCTTAACACTCTTTCTCATCTCTGTTTACATCTCCTTCTCATCTCTGTGTAATTGTCATCAAAAGATGGTTTCTCAAAAGTTTCCAGAATCAATGCTGTATCAATTTTACTAACACTACACACTCTCAGTAAAATGAAGCATTCATATCATAAAGCGATGCTGCTAATGACAGATATCAACTGAAACGCCAGATGCCGATTATTGCTACCGATACTGATTATAGCTAATTGTTCTCAGATCGATTACGTGTAGACATATTGGTGCAGCTCTAGTTCACTCCACTTTACAATTTGATCACACACCCGGTTAGCGACCAAGTATAGGTCACAGACAACTACTGCCATTTCTATAATGACTGTAGCTATATAAAAACACTGTCAAATTTTGAGTTGTGTTTCAAGAACTCAAACAGAAAAAATTATCATAAAAAATGCATTCAATTAAACCAAGGAAAAATACTTTTAAACACACAAAGCTAAATATATGCTAAATAACAGCATTCAAAATTGCCCTGGTTTCTTGTGAAAACTCCGGAAATATGAGGAATGCAACAAACACATATTAAAAAACGTACATTCTCCCATCTGGTGCATTCAGTGTGTCTTGGACCAACCGAGACATCTGTTCAAAATACTGTTGTTCATAAATTAGGATTTGTTCAGAAGGAGTCACACGAACAGTTGTAACGTTCAACAGATGATTGATGTAATCTCTCCAGTCAATCTGAAACAAAATCCCAATAATATAATAATGAGAGTAATGTGAGCAATTATGGCAATGTAATGAAAAGTAATTATGGTATTGTGGTACAAAGTAATTGTAGCAATATAACAGAAATGTAAATTTAGCTATAGATGTGATACAAAAGTAATTCAAGCAGTTGTAGTTCATTGTCTAATGTTACACTGAAAACAAAAATCAGAGAGCATCCATTAACAAGTAAATAGTACATTTGTACAGACAATACTCACAAAAGGCGCAATCTTTTGCAGATCTGCAATTGTCTTTTTGTTGTACATCTTCTCATCATCTCTGCGATCTTCTTGCGGAACTGTTATCTATGCAAAGTTGTTTAACTTCAGCAAACCATTAATCATTTTAAGACAAAGTTCAGTAAATCAGTTTTTGACCAATATATGAACAACAACACTTCAAATAATTGCAACAGTCTTCACTTCTGATATATACATGTATATGGCAAAATTACTTACATGACACTTTTTTGTCAATGCCTTAATATAAATGTTGGGGATATGGAGCCAGAATTCAATCCAGCTGCAGAATATTGCTCCATCATAACATCATGTTTTAATTAGTACTGCTATCACTGACTGCTGCCCTTCAGAATATGTTCAGGACACTCAGTGAAAGAAAGCTTTGGAGAAAAATGATATATTACTGATATGCCATCATGAATTCAATTATCTTCAAATGTATGACCATAATTACAAACCCTTTGCTCTCATAAATTGCACGAATAGCACGCAGTATGTGACAGAGTGGTTGATTGGTTGAGCTCTGCAGATCTTGCAAATTCAAGCCATGGCTGACTGGTTGAGAGTAAAATAGTATGACTACATTACGCCTACAATGATAGTAATAACAAAGTCAGACATTTGCCATTGCAGATGTCTGACCAACGTACATTTGCAATGGCTTGCTCAAGTTCTACGACTTTAGCCATGAGTCTTTCTGTTTCATTTCTCTCTCCACCCAGTAGGACGCCAGTGTCTGTCATATACTTCAGATAGGCGCCAAGAATCTATAAACACAAACGCACATCAAATGCAACCATGTGAAATAGTCAACAAAATATGTGAGTGTGCTCACATTGTTTTAAACAGCTGCTACAACACACAACCTGAATTCTATATAGTTTAACACAATTATCTGGGTCATCAAGCTCCAGTTTTTGTGTATTAGTTGATGCATGGTAGCTCTCTATGCAGTTGCTGTGCATTATTTAATGCATGAAAGCCCTCCATGCAGTTGCTATGCATTATTTCATGTATTGTAGCCATCCATGCAGTTTCTGTGCATTATTTGATGCATGGTAGCCATCCATGCAGTGTATTTTTGCAGCTAAGTTAAGACATCTGCTGATTTCTGTCTTTGAATTTTCACAAATTGTTGATCTGTTGTTGTGTGTTTACATCAGTCATTGATAACCAATGTGGTTTCACAATGTTTAAATTTTCCAGAAGACATCTATTAAGCTTTGACCTCCTGGCAATCGAATATCTTTGAGTATGTCTAAGTATACATAAGACTAGAGCTACAATGACTCCTACAACACTACAGATAAAAGAAACACACAAAAAGACGTTTGATCTCTGAACAGATCTCCTCCATTAACACAATTCCAACCTGTGACCTGACCTTGTTAATAAACAGAAGTCTAACCTGTGACCTGACATCCTTAATGAAGACATTTCTAAACTCTCTGACATGACCATCTAGCAAAGAAAATTTGAAACTCTGATCTGAAAGTCTCTTACCTTGTCACTCCTTATCGTTTTATTAAGGTACTGGTCTCTCAGAAGAATGAGTCCTGCCTGATCAAACTGAAGATATGAATCACATACAGAAATCAAACTAAAAAAAATGACCAACTAATTAAAGAAATCAACCAACTTCATGTGGCAAGTTAAATCATTCATTTGCTATCCACTCTAACAAAATGCAATTTTCCAGGTTAGAAAACTTCTTCAGGTTGAAATCATACATAACAACCTTGAACTGTAATTATTTTAGTCAAATATGACATAGTCCATATTTTTTAAACTATATTTAACGTCTCTGACTCTTTTGAATGCTCAAATTAAATAACCTAAATGCAATAATCATAATTGATGGCAAAGAAAATTCATTTTTTCTGTCACCTTTTGGTAAGCATGTCATCACCTTCTGCCAAATAAATCATATATTATTTGTAAGGTCATTCATTATCAGCCCATTTTCAATATTGAACCGGCACAATAACTTCCCCAGGATCCACCAAATGAGATGGCTTTACTTAAGGATTACACAAGCAAGTTAAAACAACATAATAATAACATCCTGCCTCATAGCTCAATGTGTGACACAGAAGTAATTACTCTACTGAACAGCTTGATACCCTGTTGGTGCAATTTGGTACACAGACACTAAACATACGATACATCATCTGTCAACTGTATAAGCAAAACCATTGGTTGCTTACACATTCATGAGTGGACCCACAACTTGTGACTCTTTCAGCCTACTTTGCATTCTTTTGCTTATATTTTCGTTCATAACGACATTTAACATCATAGAAGCTATCATGTCGATTTTGTTAACCCTTTGAGTGGCGCTATATAAATGTCCATTTAAAATTAAAACTGGTCAACTAAACCGTAAAAGTGCATGAGATGAAATAAAAAATTGTTTATCATTTAATAAAATTGATGGCATTCTTTAAACCCGTGAAACGTTTTCAAATATTGGCATTTGCACACCATAACATTTC
Organism: Bimastos eiseni; assembly: GCA_959347315.1. Lineage (NCBI taxonomy): Eukaryota > Metazoa > Annelida > Clitellata > Crassiclitellata > Lumbricidae > Bimastos > Bimastos eiseni. Next base: position 24,646,876 of record OY365807.1, read on the forward strand.
TGAATATTAATGCTTCTTTGCCTTTCATGACTTAAATGGTTCTGATCAACTGGTTCAAATAGTGTGACCGTCTTCATGACAATTATTCCTCACCTGCAGAATGTTCTTGGTTGGATTTTTTTCATCCTCTCCCACCCACATGTTGAAAAAGTTGGACAGTCCTAGGCTATGGATTTTTTCTAACGTCCGCTGGAAGCTCCACTTGGAAGCATCCCATACGCCTGCACTCGAGCTTATAGACCAACCACCAAATTCGCGCATGAGATTCAGCAGTGGGGCTGCACCCAGCTTCTCCACTGTCTTGTTAACATCTAGACATGAAACGTAGTAAAGTTTTGCCTTCTTCTCTGCCTCGTTCTGACTCTCGTTCAGCGGAGATTCTACACAACACAACAACATCCTAAAAGTAATACTGTATCGACTAATGCAATGTTTAGCTAGCAACCTATATGAAATCCAAATGATGTGTTCATTGGAAGTGCTGTAAACAGCAAAAATACCACCATAAACAGAACTAATGTATAAAAACTAGAGAGACTTACACCATTATCCCCTGGATTAAATTTCCTAGGTACCAATGGATCTTGTATACTTCAGGGCAGGCCCACCAAGAGGGGGCAGAGAGCAAATGCCCAGGGGCCCGGCAGCTTTCCAATGGAGGCAGGGCCAGGCCCAAGCCCACAATCAAGCTTCTCATGAAACTTAACAATAATTAAAGACCTGTGACTGCCCCACCTAGAGGCCGGATTTATGTGATTGCTCTGCCTAGGAACCAGGAATTTCTGTTGGTCGCCCTGCCTCTGGGTAAATATGCATAAATCACCAATAAAAAAATTACTGTAAATCTAACCGAGAACATTCTTGAGTACAATCTGATTGGCTCTCCTCAGCACACCAAATGTATCCCATCTGGATTCACCAGAAGGAATTGGATGAGCTTTCATCCATCCACCACAAGCATATTGGTAGAAGTCGGAGCAAGGACTGACAGACTCATCCATTGAATTAAGCATTGAACTGGCCACCGTGACGCACACTTTGGTCGTGCACAACTCTCCTAGAACAGAAATATGCACAGATCATGAAATCAGCCCTTCCATTCTGCCTCTATTGAGAACTGAATTGAGAGAAATTCATGAAATGCTAATTCACTGCAAACCGTAATTTATTACGCCAGCTTCGTGTAATGGACTGTAGCAGCTTGAAACTCCAAAAGCAGCAACAATATTTAAAAATCACAGAAACGACTGAAAAGTTAATCATTACAGTGAGGGCTGATTTAGGTGAAACCGGAATGGCAAAAGAAGAAGGATGAACAGGGAAATTCCATCCAGAAAAACAGGAAGTAACTGAACCTCTACTATTTTAAACTCCGGAATCAAGGAGAATATTTTATGCATCTTCACTTGCACAATAATGTAGCTCCAATCAAGAAACATCTACATTCTACACCACATGGTAACTAGGAAAACTTTTACAACTCAGGCACATAGAATGCACAAGTAGGGTGCATAGGATCAAAAGGAAAAAAAGCTAAACATCAACATACCAGAATTTTTATGACTTTAGGAAATGCCAGAACAATAAACATGACCAAGAGGTCAGATAAAGATAAAGCAGCTGATGACTAGAGTCTGAAGCAATCAAGTGACGGATAAATCCGAGCACATTTACAATGATCAGTTATCATCACAGACATCAGGAGAAAGAGGGATGGATGGAAACGAACGAAAATTGTGGAAGACAACGATGTAAAAATGGAGAGGATTGGTGAAAACAGGTCTCGGAGTCCTTCCATCTGGTTTTGTGTCTGTATTCATTGGAAGGCTTCAACAATATTATATAGTTAATGGCTGAAAGAAAACCTAATCGCACCAACGCAGTCTTTCCTCCAACAACTCAACTCAAAAAGAATATATCTTAACACTTTTTGCTAAATTAATCTCTCTATCAGACTGGTGCAGTAGTGCCTTAAAGTCTCAGACAAGCATACACACACAAACACACACACATACGCACACACGCACACACACACACACACACACACACAGTCACATATACACACAAGCAAAAAAAATGTGCACACACATATGTAGCCTTACATAAAACAGTGAAAAATACTAAGACTGTGCGCTTCTAAAAAAAGCATTACTCAACAACCCAATAATGGAATGTTCCATCCATTAGCTCCACACCTCAACAATCATCATCATCACCACCACCACCACACCACCACCACCACCACCAATATCGGTTAATGATGGCAGCTATTTGGTTACAACGGGAAAGAAATAAAAGATCTCCACGTCCTAGGTCATTTATCAAGTCCATTGATCCCTTAGTGTTAGTTCAAGTAATGCTATGTCCTCATCTATACTATCTTGAAAGTTCTCTTTCACCAAACTGAAAACGCCTGAAACAATCCATTATACATGTATGTTACAATTTCTGGGCAAGAAATCTGCATAAGCATAAATATCTTGTCTGCTCTATTGCACTGGTTGTGTGCTAAACATCTGAAAAAGCTGTAAAAAAAATTGACATTTACACTTAAAAATGGGTATTTTTATTTTTACATGACAACACAGTTAACTAAAACAATCACATGTTAACAGTGCACCCATGTACCTTTGATTACAAAGTCTGACGAACCATTGTTACTTTCCTAACCTTTGTCACATTCTTGTAAACATAGCTGCAGTCATGAGAACTTGTGAATGAATAAACGAATTATTATAATTATAATTATTATTATTATTATTATTGCAATAACACTTTTACAATTTACACCTTCTGTAGTAAACAACAGAGCTCAAACTACATAAATTTAAAATATTAAACAGCAAAATGCAAATTACTTAAAATCATGACTGTAATGACGCTACATTTGGTATGTAAAAGCTAGATAAATAAATATTAGATAAATATCAAGATAAATGTATTTAAACAAATACACCGAAAATATTTCCAAGATAATGCAATTCTAATTATGAGTTACATCTGGTTTTTTTTTCAATTTAAAACATCTGTGAACATTAAAACTAGAGAGTGCTGTTACACTTGTAGGTATCACCTTTGAGTGCGCTTACCTTTGGACTGCGAAGGTGAGTGCGGCAGTTGCTTGACACCATCAGACGAAGAAGGGTGATTACGCGATCCGAGCAGCACTGCGAGCACAAGCACAACGAGAGCAAGAATGGCAACAAGAGCGAGCAGAAGGCGCTCCAGAGGACTTCGTCTGTGGCAGAACGTGGCGCCCACTTTGAAGGCGATTGCCGGATCATAGCTGCCACCAGGGGGCGTGCCATCAGCCAAGGAATTGTCATCCTCTTCGAAGTTGGTTCGCTTGTATTTTTGGCCAGACATCTGCGAAACATGACCAAGCTCAGCATCTGAATCTGCCATCTTTATTTAAGTCTCACTAAACCGACTAAAATGCTCAGCTCTCTCTTTCTCTCTCTCTCTCTCTGACTGCACCAAGCAACTGATGGTGTAGCAATGCGTGGAAACTGTGAATGCAGCTGAGTTGCTTATAGCCTACTCGTCAACACTTCCTCACTTGTTCAAGGACAACTTTAGCATGGATAAAATCATGTAGACCACCAATTAGCATGAAATACGATCGATGCAAGACAAACATTTACAGGCAGCTAAACACATAGACCCTGCATTAGTCAGCCTCTGATTGGCCTTTTTATCCACGCAGTTAAATTATGTAAGAAGTACAAATAGGAGGCACTTAGCCAAGATTCTAAAGGTCTTGTAACAGAGTCCAACTCCAACTACAACTACGCACCTATCGACAGCCATTGCACTGTTTACCCGCTGAGGTCACACAGTTCATCTGACCAGCTGCCAGTCTATCTCAGCAGAATGAGCAACATTTCAATGGTATTGATAGGTTCAAAAAATTGCGATAATCCAAGTTTGACAACTGCAAAGACACCAATAAAAAGATGATTGAATACTTTATGAGCTCCTAGAAACCATTTTTAAAGCCTGAACAGTGAACAGCAAATTAATGGCAAACCTGCTTCACATACAGATAGGGTTACCAGATATATGGATAGCCACAGCAGGATACAGAAAGCCAGAAAGGAGCGCAAAGGAGGATGCATTGAATGTGTCACCCAGACTCTGGAGACAGAGACTCATAAGTAACCAAGAAGAAAGTCACATCAATTGGTAAGCCGTACATAGTAAATCCCTTGAGGCTTTTATCATAATATTGCAAAGTATTTATTCAAGCAATCAATTTAACCTTCTTGATACACTCAGAGGAGCCAACTCTTCACAATATTTAACAAATTTATTAATGTTTCTGATGAAACATTCTTCATATTTTACTTTGTAAGAATTACTCCCTTCATCATAATAATTATTATGCATTTACAGTCATTAAAGACTGCCATGAGATAATAGCTGTGACAACAAACATATAAATGCCATATTGTTTCCTGGCTTTTAGCTCCACCTGCCGGAAAGAGGACATGAAAAGGACATGTCTTCTTTTTTTGCAGGACGTCTGGTAGCCCTACTTTTACATCATAACAATATAATCCACTCAACATTCATGTTTATCTACTAATGCACTGCATACATTTATTTGACAATTATAACTGATTAACACACAGTGCTCACTGCTTGCTTGAATGTAATGCAATGTGAGCAAGCTAGTTGATTCGTTGGGTTTTGCATCAGGGGAGCGTTGAGAAATTCCCCTCTTGAAATTTTTACTCTGTTTTACTTCTGAATTTGCTGCCCAGTTGGCTCTTAAAGGTCATTCAGATCTTGACTCTCAACCATGTCCTTCTACCAACTCATCTTCCGACTTCTAATTCTCTTCATCGATTGTACATCTATTGGACTTCACCAACAGATTTTGACAAATGACTTGAAGCAAGCAGAGACTTGTAATTTCTTCATCACAGTAATGGTGCTACAGAAGCCAGTAGATCTGATTAGTATTGAGTGAGCAAGGTCCATGTCTTCCCTCCAAAAGTCCCTGCACAGTCATACATCAACAGATGCTTTGTCTACTAAAGTGCACATAATATTTGCTAAGTCAGTGACTGCTAATATTTTTACTATATTTTGTGTTCGCAGTCCACTAATGACGCTTTTATATACAATTTTTAAATACGTAAAACAATAAAATTTCTTGATAAAATTGTATAAATTATATATTTTCAATGATTACTGAATATAATTAAATATGTTTTAAATCATTTATTTTTATAATGAAATCAACAAATTATTGTGTTGTTAGACATTTTTGAGAACTAATGAGCACAACCAGACAAACTGGCACAGCCCACAGACTCTTTTGGAATGCATGAATGTGCCAATTCACAGATGTGCTAAATGAGATCTAAATAAGCCTTGTAAGTTGACTTGCAAACGAGGCATCAAAGCGTAACTCAATTACTCTAAGATCGTACTTCCTAAAGCACGATTACATGTCCACAGTCAGTCAGTGGTCTACAATCACAGGTCTACAAGAGAACAGACTCACACTTAAGCACAAAACAACACAACACACAGTAAAAGACATTATTATAATCTGAAAAGAGCAACAGAAGACACTATGAACCATTTGCAAACAGGAAGTGGAATGTTTTCTGTATAAAACAAAACAGTCTGAGTGGGAAAGTTACAAACATGACAAGATACAGAGAGGCACATGAATGTAAGTAAGTATATTCATGAAGCAATACAAACGAACATAATGTACAGAAGTACATTTTCACACACAACCTACAGATATACACACTGTGCACATAGATGCATGAACATATACGTACAAACATGTATACATGCACAAATACATATCTACAAACATGCATACAAATCTGCAGAGATCGGCAACAGTAACATCTAACGATTACCATCAGCAGGACAAAAGCATCTGTTGTCCCACAGAAAGCAATTAGACCCAGTTGAAATCAATGGCGTTGGCTGATGAAAAACGAAAAATATGTCTCAGTTTAACCCAGGATGTTCAGCGAAATGGGGCCACAGTCCCCACATATACTCTAATGACAGTTCAAACATGAATTCGTCTCTCATCCAAGAAAGCCTGCACCAGTTACACCCTTCTGCTCATTAGTCCACAGAAGAGGAAAGTACATGTAACAGTTCATTTAATGGAGGCAATTGGTCTGATTTTTCCAGGGATCATTCATTAACCCAGGGATCATTTATCCTTCATCTTCTGATTTCCTCATCTGTGCTGAATGAAATTTACTTAGTTGTGGAGATATAATTGTAGACCCTGGTGACCTTTTCTGATCAGGTCAGATTCAGATCGAATGACTGTCCACAGATAATACATCATCTGTGTTGTTCTCCATCTCTGTATTCTGTACAAAGCTCAGCAGGAAACCAATGTATAAATCCCAAAAATACTTTTGCATGGCATACGAACAAAACAAACGCCATCTGCTGCCATGAGAAACGAAATATGGGGCGAGCTGACAACAAAGACATGATGAATTGATGATAACAATTATGACTGTCAAGGGGCATTCTCAGGTCCGGATACCAATTCGAACAATTGCACCCAGACCCGCAAATCAATACTAGAAGAGGCATAATGCTTTAAACATAATGCCAATCGCTTAATATGGAAATCACTCTAAGAGAATTTATTGTAGGTCTAGGCAGTTGTGGACTTTCAATCTATTAGAGTGATTGCCATATTTAAATTTTAAACTACCTAAAAGCAAGCCAACCATCAATAATAGCACACTTAATATGCTGTCATTGACAGTCAAGAGCTTAGTTATCTAGCTAATGGTGTTTCCACAGAAATTGACAGAATCCTTAGCTTAGGTTGTCATCCAGTCTGTTCGTGAAGGAGTGTTTTGTATCTGGGTCTGTTGCTCTAGTCTTTGCTTAAATAGTTTCTCTGTTCTGCTTTGTACAAAATCAAGCATACAAATATGTTATGTTAATGACCCTCAAATGGCTTAATAGCTGGCAGTTACTTGGCTGAGGCTTCCTGTAAACCTACACAAGGGGCATGTGGTAGAAGTGGATACAAGATTGCTTGGATGGAGGCAATGACATTTCAAGAGCAGCACCCCAATGTAGTATTACACTGTGAACCTACATGATCCGAGGTAGGCCAGCATAAAACCAAGAGTGCCGTGGAAGGGGCACAAAATCCGCCTCAGAGTGGTAGCCTAGGACTAAATTAGGACGACAGTGTTTGATTTGATCAGGGCATGGCTAAACACTGCATCCCTCCTAAGACGGTGCCCTACAGACCAAACCCTTCCTGGGTATGGGGCTGCAAGAACCTTGTGTCCTTCTGGAAATTGGTTTCCCTAAGCAAGATATCCTGCATTCAGCCTTGACTTGCTGGCGTCCGATATTAATCAGTGTAGCCGCTAGTGAGTGACCCAAATATTACGAAATTTATTATTTAATCAGTCTCTGGTGCTCAACACAATTAATAGTGCCTTAATTATCAGTGACCCACTTGACAGTCTTTCAGATATTTACAAAACCTTTGACAGCCCTAAGGACAATGATGATGACAACACTGATGACTAAATTATGATAATGACAATGGTCCAGAGATATAATGCTCTTGCTGCTGCTGCTGCTGCTGCTGCTGCTGCTGATGATGATGATGATGATGATGATGATGATAATAATAATAATAATAATAATGCTTCAGACAATGATGATGACAATGACAAGGCCATAAAGAACTGTTATAACAAAGACAATGATGACATCACAAGACAATGAAATATTTATTGAATGACAATAATGATGACAACAATGACAAGTCATTAATGACTTAAAACACGAGAGATAATAACAAAATAAGGCACTGGTGAGAAATAGAGAAAAATACGTTAACAGAATAAAATTCCTAGAATCAGAAACAATGCCACAAGAAAGACCAAAATGTGGTCAAGACTATTCCATCACGGCACATCTGCGGTTCTCTCCTCGGACCCATGAACACGGACAATGGTCAGAGATATTTACTGGAATCCCGTAGGAACCAGGACTGTGGACAAAGACGGCAGACAAAGGCTGAGAATGAGCAATGAATTTCGCTTCATCGTTAACTGATTCTGCTAGGACTGGCAGGCAAATATAAAGCACAAACCGAATTCTATGATGACAGCCTAAAAGGTATTGTGTAGCAAATGCCACCATATATAAGCAGCCATGTACATTTGGCTGATGAATACAAAAGAAAAAAATAGCCACGGTAACACTACGAAACTATTATTTCAGACTATACAGCGTACACTACCCAATAGACACATACGTTTCTGCTTGAAGCAGAGATTGCCCTTGCAATGAGCAGTTTATTATTTCCTCAATAAAAGGTTCTTAGTAGATAAAAGTCCTGCACAGGATAAACATGTAGCATGCAAAACGAAAATCAAAGTCACACATGTTCAAGGAAAAGTCTATTGTGCATATGCAGTACTATGAGTAGTACTATGAGTAGTACTATGAGTAGTACTATGAGTAGTACTATGAGTAGGCTACCAGAGGACAAACACAACTGTCATGCAGACGGAGAGAAACCCAGTCCAAATCAATGCTATTTTAGGCTATCACTAACAAACAAGTGAAACAACTATACACTTTACTATCCTTTCCCAGATCTAAACCGTTAACAGACCACAGAGTACTGGCAAAACTGCAGCCTCAAATTAGCTTGTAAATATGCAACATACACCAAGATAGGATTCATGAATATTGATGTCAGATATAGTTCATACATAACAAATGTTTTCAATATTATCTGAAGCTAATATAGCCAGACTGTCACTAGGGTAAGGCACTCTCCCAATCAGATATATTACTCAGTGTGAACTCACCCGTGGATGCCAGACAATATTATAATTTGGGCAGTGTTTTGTATTGAAGCATCATGATGCATTCGAGATAAACAACTCAATTCAATTTCAAAATCTGAAAAATCCATTTGTCCTTGCTCATGAGCAATCAAAATATCAATTCACCTCCTTCTGATAGAACTCTGATTTTTTCTGATATGAATTTATGAAACAATGTTGAACAGTCTGTGTTGTCATTACGGTATCGCGTCAATTGATCCCCCGTCAGTTGATTCCCCGTCAGTTGATCCCACGTCAATTGATCCCACGTCAATTGATCCCACGTCAATTGATCCCCTTCCTATTCGTCCTAAATGAATCTCTAGGCTGTGCGTCACACAGACTTGTAGCTGAGACCGTTAGTAAACAAAAGATTGCTTTTACAGATTTGGAAAATAACAAAGCAATGCCCAGGGTTCATGTCACGCGCCCAGGTTTCGTGTCATTCGTCCAGGATGGACTATATATATCTCTACACGGAGCTATCGGTATGGAACATTAGGCAACGAAACGATATCGCTTGCTTGAGGCTCGTGTCAACCGCGCTGTAAACGCTTACGGCCGGTCGGAGGTTCTGTTATATCTCCGAACAATGGCTCATTTATCCCATAGACACTTATGCTTATAACTGTATGCTCATAAATTAATCATATTATGACTCTCATTACACTTTTTGTAATTTCTTATCATTTTAAAATTTTGTGCTCTGTTACATTGTTCTTTTAATAAATGGAGAAGGAGGTCGCAAGTGTTGTATCAATTGGGCTGGGTTCAATAGGCAGGGGATCAATTGACAAGGGGATCAATTGACTAGGGGATAAATTGACGGGGGATCAACTGATGGGGGATCAAAAGACATAGAACCGTCATTACATTAATAGTGAGCTAAATGAAACAGTCATAAATGTTATCAATATACCGGTAGATGTCGTTTACCAAACTCAAAATTGATCCCCCAACACCTTTTTTACATTCTTGACAATATATCAGCTACAGTTTTTAACTTTCAAACTCGTTATATTTATGCGCAGAATATAACTTTGAAATTTTAAGGCAGATAATCACTCTGCTACAAATTCATTAATACAGAAATTAATTTCCCAATGCATTCATGCAATCATTGATATGCCTACAAAAATCGTTGTAAATAATGTATTTATTAATGCTTCAGGCGTGGGCAAAAATCATGAATATTATAGACTAATATAATAGATTATTGATCATCTCCCTATTTTTCCGATTTGCTAATAGTCAGAGTAAAATAGCCACCTGTCACAAAAGTCTGAAGCAAATTTAGCAAAAATTCAATCAACAGTTAGATAATAAAACGATTGAGAACTGATGAGACATGATCCATAGCAAAAATAACCCTGATTCAGTTCATAATGAATTCATTGCTGGCCATAGCCATATTTATAGAAATTGCTTTCCCCACTCAAGCATTTGTTGACAAGCTCCTTAAAACTGAATTATAGTCATGGATAACCTAGGCAATCCTCAAATCATGCAGAAAGGAAAATAAATTAGCTGGAAAAATCTAACCACTAGGACTAGACCATTCTATGATAAAATATAAAAAAGCATAAAATTGCCCAAAATCCTTTGATTCATTGAAAACCAACACCAAAAACCTTAAGCACAGTAAAAATAGCCTCAATAACACAAAAAAAATTCTAAAATAATTATTTAAAATGTCTGAGAGTAAACCTCAATAGAAGAAATTATGGTAAATGGTACAGTTGCAAAAGACCCTAAAAAATTTGCAATAACTTTGATAATCCATTCTACAGACAAATCAACGTTTGCAATCCAAAGTACTTCATCAAAAACCATTGGACGAGATTAAAGACACCTTAAGTACTAAGCTTAGGCATTAACAAGGTACTATAGGGTATATAAATATTCCAGTTTCCCTAATCAAAACTATTGCTAGTAAAATTGCACAGTCCCTAGCATAAATAATAAATCCCTCCATGCCTTCAGGAAAGGTGCCGCAGGCCTTGATAGTTGCATGGGTAATTACAATATCAAAAACAGGAGATTGCACAAACCAATAACATTACTGACTGATCAATACAAGCAATATCTTGCTTCTCAAACTCTTTGAAAGTTGCATATAAGCATTGTTCTCTTATCTAACTACTAACAGTACAGTATACAAGAATAAATATAAATAAATGACCTTCACGATGGTCATTCCACTACCACAGATGACCTTAGTAAGTCAGGTTATAACAAATTATGCCCCACTGGCATGTATCTTTCTAAATCTCAATTATCATGCATCGATATCATAACAGAACTTGGAACACTCGAACGAAAGATAATTGCTATATGGCTTTTTACTGCACAACATTGAGATAACCAGCAAGACAAATACAAGAACCAAAAACTATGGAACAACACTCCGGTCAGAATTAGAAATCTGAACTCTAAAAGTCGTATCTGTTTATCTGCAATTTTCATTTGTAACTTATTCCGCATACAAGTCTCAAGTAACAATCTTTGTCTCATAATAACATGGCAAAGGTGAAAACATAAGTTAGACTAGCATAATATCTTTGTCACAGCAATACGTCTGTAGTTCCAAGTCTATTTGTAAATAATCAATTGCCAAAGATGATACAATGAACAAATTGATTTGATTTCATATAAAATAAGTAATCAATAAAAATCAGAGACAAAATTAATGAAAACAAGAGTGAGAATTCTTGAAGTATATGACATGACCAAATCGTATTAATGATAAAGCTGACAAAAATTGCACAGAAAAACATTCGATTATATAAGTTCAATTGAAAATCAAACTCCAGAAATAAATATGTAAAAATACATCCTGAGCTAGGGCATAACCGGAAATCGCCTCGGACATTCGCCTCGGCCGAATATTGGACTATTCGGAAATATTCGCCTCGGCAAATATTACACCCGCAAATAGCTAAAAATAAAAAAAATTTTTTAAATAATTTTTTTTAGAAAATAATTTTTTTTTGTAAAATAAATTTAGGACTAACGGACTTGCTTATGAGTTTTTGATACATTAAACAAGAACTCCATTGAATTTTCTTTAAAATAATTCAGTTAATTTATATATTTTAATTACTTTTTGTTGCATTCCCCAAGTGGCAACCAAATTAGTAATTTTCCCGCTTGAATTAGCTTCACCCACTTTCCGGTAAACGTTAGAGAGTAAAGACGTCATTGATAACTTCATATTTCAAATTTTATAGCAAGGTTTTACATTTTTTCACAAATAATAAATATATTGTTATAGCCTAGAGTGTGACGACGCGCTATATGAAGGATATTGCTATAGACTCTGCATTGACCATAGATATTTCTTCGTAGTTGTGCACGTGGCAGGTTAATTACGCTTTGCCCACGGATGGTACTCGCCGCCAGTCGCTGGCCAGATTTGCAGCTACTATTCGGTTCTTACCCGGATCCGTCAAATAGTGCATCCAAATACTCGGATTCGGTACTCGGTGGATATTGTCTACTTGGTTATGCCCTACTCATGAACTAGATCAATGTAAATGACAGAACAGCAAATGCACATTATAAATTATTAGCAGATAAAAAAACAGACCTGGTAGTCATACAACTGAAGGCACTTATCAGTATTAATCACTGATGAGTATTGATCACCGATCAGTGTTGATCACCGATCAGTGTTGATCACCGATCAGTATTGATCACCGATCAGTATTAATCACCTATCAGTTTTAATCACTGATCAGTGTTGATCAGATCAGTGTTGATCAACGATCAGTGTTAATCACCGATCAGTGTTGATCATCTATCAGTGTTGATCACTGATCATTGCTTCAGAGTGACACCATTCAGTCTTCATAATTCATTATAAAATTCAAAGAACCTTGAAATGGTGCAGTTAAAGCTGTGAGAATAGTTTACAGCAGAAGTTGGGCTGTGGTGGAAAAGAGGTAGAATTAGATCCAGTTCCTAAAGCCAATCAAAAATGGCAACCATAGTTTCAAATGTTCACATCTCATCATTATAAGCCTAGCAGTACAGCGTAAGGGGGCAGGTGGTTAGTCCTCTCCACTGACGTCTGATCATCTCATCAACACAATGTATTGCCAGTGAACTCATGCCATGGCTGAGTTCCCTATGAGACAAAAGCGGAGCAAGAATCTTGAGACACATTTAGAACCAGGCAAACATATATCGCTTAGCCCTATACCAAACTCACCTGGGTGAGATGAAGGTTCATGAGATGGAGTTCATCTATCGCACAGACCCCCCCCCACCCATGGTGGTATACACAAGCTAGGAAGGAACCTGAGTGCCGTAAGGGAACAGCAGAATAGACAGAATCAGCTGACAGGAAATTCCAAAAAATTTAGGACCAGCCGCTAAATGTAAACAGAGGAGCACGGGTTGGGTCAAGGGTTGAATCAAGGGTTGGATCAAGGTGAGACATTGGCCTTCAATGTACACAAAAAGAAGAGAACAGATCATAAACAAATGAAACAGGTAAACACTCAAAACTTTCAGCAAAAGAAAGGTAATGATATGCAAAGGCAAAATCAATTCAATAGAACGACTTTCAACTGATCACAATTCTTAAATCCTTTGCTTTGTTTTGCTTGAAAGGTTCATCAGCTGAGCTTTCAGGAAGATCTTAAAGGTACCAGTGTGCTTAACTATCCAGATACCTCATCCTAGAAGACTCAGAATCTGCAACCTCCAATCTAATCTAATCTCAGTGCTAACTTCCGGTGACCTTCACCTGACCTTAATAATGAACCTGGTCAATAGTTATTGACTCTTTCACCAAAAAATAAATACGGAATGTAGCTTTTGCATGAATCACAAAAACCTATATTGATGTTCGCTAATCATCGCATATGTTTCTGCTAATGTGTCTATAGTAAATATTGAGCATGCAGTGGGCTACCGATGAAACTGCAGCTGGTGGAGTCAGGCTGCTTCAGAAATCACGAGATTATGATCACATTACCCAGAGTGGAACATAGTCTATGTCTTTCAGTTGCATCATAATCTCGCAGGACAATATTCCCTAAAACAATCACACTTTGGTGGTCTACGGTCGAATATCATAACACACACAAACATAAGAGAAATAATACGACACATAAAAGAAATAATACGACACATAAGAGAAATAATACGACACATAAGAGAAATAACACTGTGGTGGCAAAGCACAGACTTTATGAGATGCATGAATGATGACAGGCCCACCAAATTCCATCTGCCACATTTCCAATGCAAGAAAGCACGGCCCGTTTCCATGACAACGCCACAGGCGACCAAGGAACAGGAGATGAAACGAAAGGCCAGCTCCAAAACTCCGCACAGAAAAATCAATCTTACAGTGACTGTGGCTCATAACAGACCTTGAAGCAGAGCAATTTCCTCCTCATCACATCTTGAACGTGTAATCTCGATAATCGGGCATCACCCTCTGCACCCGGATGAACTTCCACTGGGTTCAGTTCACTTCACCAGACTCTGCATCAACTCATCTCACAGTAATCACGATATTACCTCCTCCTCACAAGTGTGGCACCAGAATTGTTTTCTCCACGGATCCAATCAATCATGAAATGGAGTAGCTAACAAAACAGGTCGTAATCTGCGCTTCAAGTTTCCAGTAACTGGTCGCAAGAGTTTTCACCCTGTAAACTCTTGAAACTGATGTCTGCTTCATCACACACTGATGTGGCCAAAAAGCTTGTAGTCATCAGTTACATAATGCTTAGTAATAAGGCCCAGCTATATTACCCTAATTAAACCTAAAATGTTAACAAAAGAAAGGTAATAAGCACAGGCAAAACCTATTCTTCAACTGACTACTATTCTTGACTGTGATCATCAGTTGACCTCCAGTCAATTATACAATGGCTCCATATAAATCATTTTCACCAGATTATATTAGAACTTTAAAAGATGTTTGGTCCAGTCAGCCGATGCACAAATAAAACCTTAGCAATCCCACCATATGACAATAGTTAAAGAGCCAAACGTTAGCTGTTATTCATTAGCCAACCCATTACTAACCTCTTTACATAAAATCAGAGAAACTGGACTGGCTGTAGCAACTGTGTTGATCATGGATATGCTCATCTTTGGTTACCAAACAAACCCTGTCAGTGATCTAATTAAAGTGTTGAATGTCCTTATCAGCCATTGCTTAAAGTGACCAAAATTAGAAGAACATTTTCTGCATTAAGTCAATGTTTGTGGATCTGATCGGAATACACACTTCACTGTCACATGACACCAAACAGGCAGGCAGGCAGACAACAGGGCTTACAGCCAGCCAGACAACCAGACAAACAACTGGTCATCCATAGAGATGAGCAGCCATAGAGGCATACAGTCAGACACACAAGGTTCAGGTCAACATGTTAATGTAATGTTCAAAGGTTGAGCAAAGACAAAGCAAAATTTAGAATAGCAGGTGAGCAGAAGGAAAGGTTCAGGTGTTGGATTTTTATTCTTTTCATTCATTCATTCATTGCAAAAATTTATATAGTGCCCCTTCAAGCTTAGCGCTCCCGACTCAACCCCGGCTGAAAAGAAACATCTTAAGGCTATTGTAAAATGCATCTGAATGAACCTTAGGCATAAGATAATGGTAGCGCATTCCATGCCACATTAATACATTTGATCAAACTTCAGCACATATAATGTCCGAGTCAATCAGAATTACCATTCATAAATTATGCCATCTCATCATAAGTATCTTACCTTAACTTACGATATAATCAGAACCAGCGTTTAGATTTTCTAATTCATCTGAGTCCAAGAACATTAGAAACTATCAGTAGGTATATAAGAAGGTAAGGTAATTGCTCCTGTATTTCATACCTCTGTCAGTGATAGCCCCAAAAGTTGCAGTCTGGGTGTTGTAGGCTCTTTGCACTGAAATGCAACATGACAACAGCCATCCAACAAACGGACAACGTTACTTTTGACAACAAATACCCAGTTTCATACTGCATAACAATTTTACAAAGATTTGTCAACGAAGCCCAACATTCGCCCCAGAGGTCCTCTAGAGCTTGGCACCCTATAAATTGCACTTTCTTCACTAATAGAGTGAGTGAGCAATGTGCAGGATAATAAGAGAACCGTTATTCATTCATACCATGGCACAGTCGTTCGTTAAGGTCACAATCCTCTTTCCAACACACAGATTCAGTCACAACCATAACTCATTCCTCCTCCTCCTCCACTTCCTCACCTTTTTAACTATTTCCCTATTTCTTCAAAGTCTATTTCTTCTTCTTCGTCTTCTTCCTCCCACTCCTCCTCATTCTGTATCAATCCTCCCTTAAAAGCTGCTACCCTTTCTCTGTTCCTTCCTCTTGCTTGGCTGCTTAGTCCATCCTCTGAAAAAATGACAGTGCCAACAAAACGTCAGTTCTGATTGCAAATTGCATCCTTAGTTCCTTAGTGGAGAAGACTATTCGACTGTTGAGAGAAGAAGCCATTTGCAACTTAGGTGAGGCAAAATAAATCATGATTCCTAACAGATGACATCCCCATTTACTTCTAAAATCAAAAGAGCAGCCGAAACAAAGAACACACACATCAATGTCTGATTACCAAAATAAAACAACACCATCAATCTAATCTGCATATAATGACTGGAGTAGTGTCGATACCACAATGATCGATGCACGAATCCATCACCACCACTTCAAGCAAACCCCACAGTTAATGCTGTAACTTCTCCATTGAAATAGCTCAACAGCTCGGGTGGTTGAATGTTAGGCTACTGAGTAGCAGTCAAAAAAGGGTTTGAGTGCAACAGAAATTATCTCTGATCCCTTAATCAAGGCAAAACCCTACGAACCCAAACGTGGGGTCCTGGCATTGGGTACCAGCGCGCCCCATCATCTGCTCTCATCTCTTGTTTAAGATAGGAACCCCAACATAGCTTCCCCACGAGGTTGGGCACAAATATACGGTAATGGTTGGGCATATTTTTATATAAGTTTATTGCATTAAAAAAAATGGCTTTTCATAAACATTTTGGGGGCCAACAAAGTGTGAAGACTTAGCTTATAACGTCAGATGAATTCCTACCAAAATTTATGAAGATGATGTGTCCAGAAAAACACAACAAGAGTTATAAGTGGCTCAGAAAACGACTACATAATTGACCTGGAATGCTTATTAGTCCAATTTCCTAAAATTGTCTCTATATTAAGCTCTTCTATAACATGGTCCACTGAGACATTGCTATCAGCCAAACCATTCCCCATGTCTAAAGAATTTCTGCCTTGAGGTAACCTATCAGCCTCTTAAATAATTTATACCTGACTCCTCGAGTTGTCTTGCTTGGTGCTAATTGAAGGAAGTGCAGTGCTTCCTTTCCAGTCAAAGTCTTATATGCTATAATTAGATCTCGTCATGCTTTTCCTTCTCTCCAATGTTGTTAGTCCATATGTTTTCAATCTTTCTTCAAAGTTCAAATTCATGGACCACCAAAATTTCAGTAGATATCTTGAAGGCACTACATAAATGTTCAATTACATTCCATTTTGTAGCTCTTCCTTGTACTTTCCTCAGTTTTCCATGTCCTGTTTCAGGCATGGATTCTCTGCAGTTATCTTTGCAATGTCATGTTTAACTTTCATACTTGACAGATGCAGAGCCTGATCATCAGTTGATTTGTGTATTACTTTTGTGAAATTCAAGGTGTACGTCACTGTACACTTAATATCAGTATTGACTCTTAGTCTCCCTTCTTGTTTCAACATCACAGGCCACATGACGATTCGTCGCTGGTCGGATGTGACCCGGATGTGACCCAACGTAATGCACCACTGATTTGACATTACGGATTTGACGCAATTACGGAGGGGGAGAGTATGAAACCATGCTCTAAATTTGGGAAAGGTGTTAAAACAATATTGGGCCAATGCAAAATGAGTGGCTATAATTATGAAAAGGTGACACAGCAACGTGGCGGAAAAAATAGTGAATTTGAAAAAAAATGGGAATATCTTATTAGGACTAGTCACAAATCTCCTGTTGGCAACAGATTTTGACTGATGACCATGGAATTTCAGAGATGACCTATATTGGATTAATAGAAACCAATAGCTGACTGGGAGTTAGTGTCAATGCTAAAATGGTTAAAATATATTGAAGATATAGATGGCCAAATATGATAAAAAAATCTCTTTTTGTGTAAAATGTGATTAGAAGATTGGTTTGAAGCTAAATAGTGAAAACGATGAATTGTAGATTTTTAATATTGCAAGGGCTTTTCGTCTGATGGAGCTGATTGATGCAGCCAGAGGAACTGTGACAACTGCTGTGGAATTACTGCCACACATACGCAGTTTAAGGTCATGGTGAATTGTGGATTGTTTTATAAATTCTGTATGTGCTGTTTTGCGATCCCCTCACTCATCTCGAATGAAGTAATTCAAGTAAGTAAGTAAATAAGCAAATAATTAAGCATATTATCTGTTAACAAATTGCCAACTGGACTTTAGTGTATAGACATCTGACAACCACTGTTAACATTATATAACACCCTAACAGCACAAATGTATTCCCCAGCAGGCTAACTTTGGTTGGGGGTTGATCAAAGGATGACATGAAGAATAATGGTTGGCAACACCGGCACCCGTCCTATACCTTCATCTGCATATACTGTTTCTGGACTTCATTTCAAGGAACTATGCCAAGCACCTTAAGTAAATACTAGCCAATAAAACATCAGTCTAAAAAGCTCAACTGTAAAGATCGAGTGAGTGAGTCGAATTATCTGCTTCTTCTTTTTCTTCTGGGTACAGAGGTTGGTTGTTGCAGCTGCATTCATCACTCCATCACTTGCAGATGGTCGCTACCCGGTTCCTCATTCTCATCATCACAGCAGTCGCAATTGCAATCATGTTGCTCTCCTCCTCCTGGCAGCTGCACAAAGCAGCTGCATCTGAACATTTATATAGCACCACTTCAAAGCCTCTCAGAGGCATTCAAAGGAACATGGCTAAACTACATTCTTGAACTGCTTTCTCAAGTTGTGCAGCAGCAAAAACTGCATTTTAAGGCTTCTGCAGACTCAGCTGCCAAATGCGGATTGCGTACTAATGAGTTTCTTCTCTCTTAATTGAGATTTTGAGCACTTGGTTCTTAAGTAAGTAAGAAATCTTGATCAAGGCAAAACAAATGCTCACACTAAGTTTACGACAACAATGCATACAGTAGTGAAAAAAGTATATTAAAGTAAGTAAGAAAACAACTGATGCAATGTTATTAACAGTTTTAAAGTCATAAAATTTATATATATATATATATATATATATATACAGTTGTAACTATATATTTCTAAAACAAAAAACTTAATATTGCAGCAATTGATCAATCAATCATACTATCACCTCATTCAGAATGTTATTTCTGTTTTTTCTCCAAATTCCATTAAAATGGTTAACATGTTCACAAGCACATCAATAATTTTCAACATACCACAATTCCGACGGACTTATCTCAACCCACCAACCACAAAACAATTGTGTAGCCCTTGATTTACAGAAGACGTGTCAATAATCTGGCATTTTGTAGCTAAAAAAACATTTTTATTGGGTCCTCGCTATCTTTGCAAATCATACATGGCCTCCCACACATGTCTTGATTCTCACCTCTCTGCAGCTGAGCATTATTGGAGCTGACGTCATTTGCATCATTCGAAAGGGGCCTCAAGAGAGGAGATAATCAATAACACAGTGCACAGCACATCATATATGAACCAAAATGAAGTCAATTGACACTATAAAAAAACCCAAAATCTATTCACCAGCAGGTCTGATCATAAAAGCAGACGTGACCAGTAAAGTCTTGAAAACGGCGCAAGGCCAAACGAAATGACAAATCCAATGCTTTCAGATGACCTTGTGAATCTCCTGAATCCTACAGAACAGATCTCAGGATCGGTGTCCGCCCATAGAGGTCCAGATGCTAGACTCTAGGTCTCCTTGACCTGCCTCAAACAAATGTTTCACAGAGCAGAAGAGTTCATTTACTGGAACAGTTTCCTTAAACAGCACAAAAGCAGGGTTCTTACTAGGTCAGGTCAGGTCATGGATGTCGTCTCCATGACAACACTGGAATCAAAACAAGTCCATACCCATTACTATGTAAACAAGATTACTTTCATTGTCTTTAACTCAATCCAATACGGCAATTGTCTTTCATTAACCTCAATCCATTAATATAACCCTAAACCCAATCAACTGGTCTCTTAACCCTTTAACGACCAGCTACATATGTTTTCCCATACATTTTAGCACATGCTGGTCGTTAAAGGGTTAACCACCATGTTGGCTTAACACTCAACCCATTCTCACCCAACTGCCCTTCAGTGAATCAATTAACCCCATTGTTATTCATTCAACTATTATGCCCAATGTCCTCCACTGAACCTATCAACATATGTCCAGCAACAATCTCAGTGTCCTTCACCTACCAATAAACACCACTCTTGTTTGATGCTTTGAAGAGTAGGTTCTAACTGAAATGGTAAACTCCCAGACAATCATGTCAAAACCAGGACCTCTAAACTCACAATCATGTCAAAACCAGAAACTCTCAATTTACAGACAATCACGTCAAAACCAAGAACTCTCAATTCACAGACAATCATGTCAAAACCAGGACCTCTAAACTCACAGACAATCATGTCAAAACCAGAACCTCTAAATTCACAGACAATCATGTGATTCATATCAAAACCAAGACCTCTAAACTCACAATCATGTGATTCATGTCAAAACCAGGGACCTCTTTTAAATTGACAGACAATCAAGTCAAAACCAGCACCTCATATTAATTAGCACTAACTTCCTGATATCAGATGTGGATAAGCCGTGATTCCTTGATAAAGATTATTCATGAATTTTTAAGGCTAAGCCAATCCACATCAAAGAGTTGCAAGAACAGTTAATCCTACAGAGCCAAAGAAAAGAATTAAGGGATTACTGATGAAAGAGCGAAGTAGTCGTCTCTGGCGTCTGCGTGTAGACACACTGACACTGATATTCACACTGACTGTGAATGCACAGATATAATTAGTAATACAAAATTCGTTTACCATGATTCAAAAAGATACAGTTTGATCAGAGCCATTTCCTTAATTAGTTATTCCAGCCAATCAGCGGTCTCCGTACCTGACTCCCGTAGTCTCTAATCTCTAGTCTCTAACATCTATGATGACATAAAAGGGGATTCAAATCAAGTGAGGTGCTTTTATAAATCATTCATCAAATGAATTGGAAAAAATGACAAGAGTAACTTATTTCACAAATGCTATACCGATTCCAACTCAGAATGAGCTGATAGTCTAAAACATGGGTCACTCTATGTGGGGACAACTTTGCATCATAAATGGAAAATCTCAATTCAATTGTGGAGACTTCATTTGGAAGACAATCTTCAGGGCAAGTTTCATAAGGAAGAATTCCTCAATTCAGTTCTTTTATGCAGGTATTTTCTCCACTCTTTGGCAGCAGACAAAACCCTAATGACAAGAATTAGCTCAATCACGTCATCATGATTACTTTGTTTTTCGTTTTGCCCTAACTGCATTCCTGATATATTGCTTCATCTAAGATATTTTTACCCAACAAGCAGACATGCACACATACAAACAGGTCTCACAAACACTAATGGACACACAAACACACACACACATGTAGACTAGACAGTAGACATGCCTATAAAAATATGTGCTTCCTCAGAATCTGCCCCATTTTCAACCTAGTATTAATGGATTTTACATGTTTCACTTTACGTGGTCTATGAAGAGAAAGCAGACAAAGGTTAGAAGAGGGTATGTGTGATTTGTCAAGGGAAAAGGAAAACCCACCTCAATGGTGCAGACTAACACCCACTAAACAGAGCTTAGCCAAATATTCACTCCTGCAATGAATCCTCCCCAACAGCCTCAACACACAAATCTCGGTTGGAATACATTGGACAAGATTTTCTGTAAACAATGCGGAGTTAAACCAGATGCAACTGAATGAAGAGGGCAGCACAAACAGTTACTTTTATGAGTGCTTTTTAATACTATTGATGGTCAGAAGAAGATAAATCCTACAACACAAACAGAATGAATCTTTATTTATCTTGCCACTTGAACAACTCATGCCTTAAAAGATCCCGCAAAGGCACTGAAGCACCGCTATCTAACAGATCAAAACATTACCCCCTTCAGCTCGGCTGAAAGCATTTCTCGAGCTGAAGGAAAGTCTTAACAGCGTAAATGCAAAAATTTAGATGTTTTTCTGATCGGTTCATTTGAAATGGTTAAACATGCTGTGTCATTAAACAGATGATTTGATTTCCCTTCTCTTTTATTCAGGATTGAGACTGGTACTACCAAGATTGGTGAAAGCCTTCACCGACCCTACCTGTGAGGTCTGCTAGATCTACTTTACATAACTTTCATTATGGGAGCCCCATTCTCACTCACACAGAGGAACCTTCATCAAAATATACTTTAACAGACGACCACTAATATTACTGTAATAACTTGTGATTCATACAATACTTGCATTCATAATGTGGTGTGTAAGTTTTAAATCATGAACGAAGATCATTATTATCGTTGTTATTATCAATAAAAGTTTTAACATGTGCATGATCACACTAAAATGTGAATCTGAGACATGGATAGTCAACCACATCCATGGATGGAGAAAATGTCCTTGGATAGTTAAGCGCTTGAAAGCCACGGAGAAGTAGTGGGTTTTGAGTCACTTTTTCATGGAAGTGAATATGAGCAGCGAAGAGAGAGTGGCAGTTGAATCCATGCCTTGGGAGCAGAGGCATGGAATGTACCAGAGCCTATCACTGTTTTGCAGTACTTGATGATTGCGGGCAATGAGGAAGTAAGTAAGGAGTCAGCAGTGAATGAAGAAGACAGGGTAGGAGGGAGGTGTGTTGGTGCAGAGGGCTTTGTAGATCAAACAAGTCAATTAAAATTCTGAATTCAACAGGAACTAAATGCAGCTGATTGAATTGGACTGAGTACTAACTAGGCCATGTTTCATAAATGCAGTCCAAAAAGTAAAATCAAATGCACAAACTACAAAAATGTTTATGCATGCTTAGAGCATCTATCAAATTAGAAATATATTTGTACAGAAGGCGAGATTAGAACAAAATAAAAATAAATAAATTACCATCCAATAAAACACCAAAAAGTGCCTAGAAGGACACTGATGTTGAGGTGTTAACTGAGTGATTGACTGTTATGGAACTCTCAGTGCAATATGGCAACAGATGAAAACCCTCTCCACACCCACCTGTTGAAGCCAAAGACCTTAATAGTCAATACAGGGAATTGTTCAGATCTATTACAAGTAAATGAGCATTATCTTTAACAACAACTTATCCTGTCAGACGAAGGCTAAGGCAGAGGATCAGCTCTTATCAAGTTCAGTAGTTGGCTTCATAATGTATTGAGCAAGTCTAGCTGGTCCCAGTTGTTTCAGTGACAGCTTGATTGATATGTCCAAATAAACCCACAGATTGATTGATTGAAGACTAGTGTTCCCAGTTGTTAATGAACTGCATTAAATGGTGCATTAATTATATGCACCAATATATGTGGAGATACATTGATTGGCTATGGCCACAGTTGGTCTTCATCATCATCATCATCACCACTGAAACTATGTCTACAAGAGATTTCTGGTAGTACATTAATAACTGCATTTACTAGGCACTGCTTGCAAGATGGGAATGTTAGCAATACTAACTGAAATGAATGCGGCCAAAAGGATAAAACAAAGAAAACCTTAATATTACATGAGCTCATTAGAACAGACAATGAGTAAGTAAGATGACAGAAGCATCCTGTCAACAGAGCTGAATTGACAGAAGACAATTACTATGTCCAGATAATTATCAAATTCAAGAATGAGAACAGCATTGGGTTGCATGACATGAAAACCAAGACAATGGTAATTCCCATCTAAAAGCTAAAAAATATATTGACACATGCTACTGCTGCTGCTGATGATGATGTTGGAGGTGATGATGGTGGTGGAGGTGGCGCCACTGGTAAGGATGCTGACAATGATGACATAAACATAGGCTAGCATTAAGTGATCATGATAATAGAAAAAATGTAGATCACTTCTGACTGGTGTGCACTTTTGAGAGGTGCAAAACGAATTTCTAGATATTAGATACAATATACAATACAGTAGAGCACGATAATCATGATTGATCATGATGATACTATGATCGATGATGATGATGACAATGGTGAGAAATGTGGCCATTGCATATGATGTTGATGAATACTGCCAAGGCCAATGAGGAGAACCGTGAGAAGAAGGGATTCTCATCTTCACAGACCAATGAGATAGGAGGAGGTAAGTGAGATGCATTAGCCACGGCTATTACTGTACACTTGATAAGCGAGCCACGAACAGCAGAGACAACCAGTTCCAGGGCAAAATCCAATCTCCATGAGATATGGGAGTTATTAGGTGAAAGGCAATCTCATCTCCTCCCATAATACAGCAGCGCATAACAATGCTTAAAACACATGTGACTCTCACTAAATGCTGAGAATCTATGAATCCATGGTCCACTTGGAATTATTGTGCTGCATGGGTGTCTAAAACAACAATTGCAGGGAGGAGCAGGCTGAATGGATTCCTTGCAATTACCCTGACAAGTTATTTGCCACACTTATTACACTCAGATTCACTGACCTTGAGCATGTAATCATGGAGCAATTAATAAAAGCCCAGACAACCAGATAGACAGGCAGGAGACACAAAAAGTGAGACATACCTGCAGAAAACGGACAGAGAGAGAGACAGAGAGACAGATAGAAAGAAGTACAAAAGACAGAGAAAGGTTGACCGTTCGATAGTCCAAAGGTTCGATAACCCGAAAATCTTCGGACTAGAAATTTTCCTTCAGACTATCGAACCTTTGGACTATCGAACCTTCGGACTATCGAACCTTCGGACTATCGAACCTTCGGACTATCGAACCTTCGGACTATCGAACCTTCGGACTATCGATACAGAACCCAGAGAGAAAGTGAGTGACACAGAGTGAGAGTGAGAAAGAGAGAGGCAGAGTCCAGGCAACGATAATATGCCAATGAACTTCCTAAATCATATTTTTCCAGCCTAAATTCACAGCCTTTAATCCAGAGTTGATACCGGTGGCATCTTAATCACCCGAGCTTTTCCTGCTGCTTATATTTTGGTTTATATGCCTGAACAATTCCATCCAAGTCTTTCAGCACAAAAGCATCACAACATCAGAACAACAGCAATTGTAAAGGTGAGACCAGAACTACCAGTTCAAACTGGTTCTATCATGAAGACGAAATGCTCAAGTTGATCTTTCTCTGTTCTCACATCTCAAGCTGTGTAAAGGCGCAAATTTTTCACCTATATCCCTTCAACAGAGCTACAATTCTTGCCTCGCCAGTAGACTGCATAAGAGTCAGTTCCTTGACAGCAAGCAACACCAAAGTTAAGTTCAGATTAGAAGGCACTGAACCATAAAATATGGAGACTGGTGCATTCACATATATAAAGTGAATAATATCACTGGTTCATCAGTTGAGTAATTCATCAATTGTGAGAAGACAGAAATTATTGTCAACACAGAGTAAACAATGAATCTAATACAAAGAATAATACCAGTAAATAACAATAACAATAATCATAAGAATATCACAACCATAAAACATCACATCCTTTGCCCATTGTCGACAGCAACACAATACCTCCCACCCTTGCTTGGCTTCATAGTGCTAGGGAAACTTTTTCCTGATCATGGTGATTTGTCTAGTAACAGACCCATCTCACCTTTTAATTTCATAGCTAAAAGGCTTGAATGGGTAGCTCTGAATTTAGTGAATTACATGGTAAAGTTCTGACCTAGCATTAAATTGTAATCTTCCTGTTTCAACCTACATACATGGTATGTCTCATTATAAAGCTCATTGGCTGCCTCTTTGTCAAAGCTGACTGGCATTCTGCACACTGCACTCATTATGACTTGGCTTTGGAGTGCCATCAATTGGTGATTCACGCATTAGATACTGATGCGATAAAAGATAGAAAACAGCATTAGGTATAACAACAGATGGACAGACAGCCTCATATTAATGAGCCAGATGAGCAATATAGCAATCTGCACAATTTATTTAACAGCTATAACTTATGCTCATGCATCTATAACCGGTATTTGGATGCAGGCATTGACAGGTTCTTCATGGTCGAACAATGCAGAGTAAGAACAATAACAATAAAGAAAACCACAATATTTTAATTTACTTTCCTTTTAAAGAAATGCATGCAGCATACACACAATTCAGTGTTCACACCACTCACACATAAATATTAACATGATCAACAACAGGAAGCAAGAGAAAAGTAAAAATCAAAGGTCAGTAATTAAATAAAAATTATGACAAAAAGTAGAATTTCAGAAAGTGTTCAACCACAGCACGACAAATTCAAGAAGCCACACAAAGAGAAGCCAACAGAAATGAAACGCTCTTACCTGATGCATTGGAATTTTTAACATTTACCTGGATCAAGTGAGCATTAAAGTAAAGCTTCTAATAGATACAAACAAATAATGAACAGTACAAAGCTATATTTTAATTTAATTCAAAGAAATTATAAAAGATTCAGTCTATTCCTTTACATCAACAGCTGGTTTTCTGCCTATGCAATTTTTTCTTCACTGTGAGTGGGTAAAGCAACCCATATAAACCTTCATAACTTGCATCAAAATAAATAATTAAATTGAAATCAAATCTGAAAACAGTTAATTTAACCAACATGCTTGATTTATTCAGCTCATTATTTAGCTCTATTACATCCTCCCTCGATTTTGAGTCCGGCAATAAGGCCACCCTACACTGAATTAAATGTTGCAGTGTCAATGATGTATTGATCCGATTCATTCCATGCTCTCCTGATAGTTGCCATATTGCTCATCAACATTCAGAAGTATTTCTGGAGTTTTCGTTGCATAATTCTCCAAATTTTATAGTCTATGATGGCAAAATGAGCAGTAGGACAGATGGGCGACCTGCAGGCTGCCATAAAATTAAAATTCAACTTCTTAAAACTTGATATCATCAGCCCCTCCTGATTCATGTAGCCTACTCATAGGCCTACTACAGTCTTTAGGCTTGAATTGAATATAAAAAAATATAAAAAGGATTTAGTTCTGAACAGCTTGGAGAGTATAACTAGGCTATGTAACTAACAGTTATAATGGGCTGGTTTTTCCACAACATGTCATTCAAGCAAGCAAACTCTCATAAAAATTATGCGTGGAGCTTCTACGGCCGAGAGTTCGGCATAAAAATGCACCGAAAGTTCTATTTACATGTTTAAATGCTACACTAACCTCGACCCTAAACGACCATCACGACGCGCTAAATTTTGCGTGGATTCGGCCGTAGAAGTAGAATTTTCGTTTATTTTTGGGCCGAAGGTTCGGCCACGGAAGATTTATCCAAAAATTATTCATAAGGCCAGTTTTCTCATTTCGCTGTAAGACTCTGGCACGGTCACTTTTTATTAAGCAATAAAATATCTAACGTCAAGTTGACAACTGGATTTGGTGTCATCAATTATGTGTTCTTCAGAAGATAAATGAGGTGAAATGGAGAATTAACGAGTTCAACTAAACTATAGTGGACTAGGTCGTCCGTGCAGATTACTAACCAATGAACTACCACGAATTGCTTATTTAAAACAGATTTTTAGGTAAAGATATTATTAAACAATAACTATACAGAACAATAATCATCTCAGGATAATACATACTTCGCTGTATCCTTGTTTATCTGCTCAGGAACTGTTTCGGAACGTCGCAAAAAATTTCCTTATAGGCGCATCAGATTTTCAATCCTAAAAATTATCCGCAATTCATACAGGTAGGCCTATCCAAGCAAGTCGGAGGGAATATCGCAGAAATCAAAGGCTAATCACAATCCTGGATCCACGAATTGTTCGCTGGTCATTGCCGACCAGCCTAAGCGAGCAACACATCGCCGAACTAAATCAACACAGCAGTTAATAACTAACGCACCCTTAGATTTCTCTGCAGAATAAATCTAAACAGCAGTTCAAGCAGAGCGCTGGAGAGTCCCCGCCTGACGGCGAACGAATACTCAAAGATGTCCGCAGATTTATGCTAATGACGAAGATACATCAGTCTTCTTCTCTCTTTCTTTCATCTTCCTTGCGACCCTCCGTCAACAGATGCCACCACCGCCATCTTGACGCCGTCAAAGACTTCACGACAGACACATTATGCCAATAAGTATTCCACTCGATAGGTGGTGACAAAAATTGAAGGCGTCGCTTTTATGTAGGCCTACATTTGAGGCATTGCAATCAAGAAATGATGATGCCACAAATGTTTGCTCTGTTGGAAAATGTGTGAAGTACACAGAAGTCGAATCCAAGCACTGTAAACACCATCAGGCAGTTTATAGCACGCAGCGTCAACTAGCGAATAGTTTAATAACAGCGTATCTGATCGCCTTTGGCGCCATTCGTGTTCGGTACCATGTAGACAAGTAAACAACCATAGAACTAGAACTACTGCTCTTCGATATGCCTCCTTTTCAACTGTCGCCACGTAGTGAATGCCTTGAAACAGCGTCACAAAATTGCCATGCCTGTTCAAGCTGCAGACACTGAATAGACATAACTCACATCATAGGCATCTCACATCGTAACTCACATCGTAAATGCAATCGTTATCTCCAAACTTCAAAAGCTTATTCGTGATAGCTACGTCAACACATAAGGGTTGTCCGTAGGGTAGTTCGAAGGAGGATCGAGTTTGGCTAAGAATAAAGAATGTAGTATAGGAAGTTTGGTTTCCAGGGGATCAGAGACTCAGAGGAGGCAATATAGTTGCTGTTTTTTCTCTTAAATTACATACTCTTATACGCAGGCTCGCCGTTGCAAATGCATTTTTCTCTGTCTTAGGTCAACGTTCTTGGTCATTTGCCGTATCAGAGCAATTTATTTGATATTTGTCGGTTATTTTCGATTATTAGAGACACCGGATGTTTAGGCCCTACGCGCTTGTTATCGATTTATGATGTGCTGACCATCTATATATACAGTTACTATGGGGGTGAGGGGGAATTCCGAAAAATGCATTTGCAACGGAACCAACCAATTTCAAAATTTGCTTTCACAAATTTCAAGAGTTTGGAACAATCTAATAATTGTGTGGTCGGCCACGTGTAGTCACTGTTAACTTGCAATTCTGAGTAGGCCTACAAGTAGACCTGCATACAGCCCTATACAATTCAGACGGAACGTTAATCTACTTGTTCAGATGTCTTATTTATAAACTATCGTATACTGTAAGTAATTTATAGTGTGATATTCACAGGCCGAAGACATGGGCTGAACCCGCAAAAGTTCAGACTGGCCAGTAAAACTGTTTTCTGGACCATTGTTAAGATTAGTACTCTTCAGCAATAAAATTAGTGTTTTAAGCGTGTTATTTCGTTTTAGCCTTATAATAAATTGAATTGTTTAGAAAAAAAAGTATCGGTCTTGGTCTCGGTCTTGGTCTCGAGGTTTTGGTCTCGTGCCAATACTGATCATTTGCCCATCTGCTCCCTCTCCGGCGAGCTTGCAGACCCTGCACATATGGGCCTACGTATAATACTGGTGCACTGATCATCACTCGCGTCCGGCGGAAAAATATCTATCTATCCTAATCGTCTGCATGTACCCTATATATCCGCAGTCGAGGATCATAAGTGATGCTCGTAAAATGGAGCTAAAAGTGGGGTTTGCTGAACTTTGCTCAAACCAGAGGAGCAGCTAGGGGATGCTGATTGCTGAGGTATAAAATTTGACCCACACAATTGATCAAAATCTGATGAGTTTTTCTTTTTGAAGGGGAGGGTCCGAGTGGAGTTTTCAGTATGCTGCTTCACGGCTTCGGAATTTGCAATATGAGCACCCCCAAGAAAATGTTCTGGCTGCGCCCAGGCTTAAATCCTCGTTGTCAAGTCTTAAAATTAATCGGCCCTAACCGAGGTTCGTAGTGCAACTAATTCACATATCGCACTTTAATTAAGGATACAACAAAGTAGCTACCGAGGCAACAGCAGCAGCTGCAGTTGAGCCATCATTATGCCTGGCTTTCTGTTGTGACGGCACGTGTCACCACCACTTTCCAAACTGGCGGTGATAGTCATCACCTGCGCTACATTTTCTGCGACATGGCAACGCTATCTTGGTTCAAGTTTAAACAACGACAAAATTTTATAGCGTCGGTGGCCTACATTCTTGCACACTTTTTGTGTGTAATAAGTTTATTTAACGACGCATCCATGACAAGGACGATATGCGTCAAACTCAGCACGTATATATACATGGTACATAATGGTCTATGTATGCATGGTTACACTTTTTAAGCATATATACACTATTAGAGTCCAGAGTCTGTATGATATAGTTCATAGGTCATATATAGATATACTTCAGAGTCTGTATGCTGAAGTTATTCATACTTAAGTGTTCAATGTTAATGTCTTGGTCCTCATTTCTTTGTCTCATCGTTTCTTGAATTAGACTATAAAGAGCTAGAATGGCATCATGTTTCTGCATTACTTAAGCACATTCATGTCTATCTTGAACGTATACAAGCTTTTTTGCAATAATGTCTTAGTCTATATATAGTGCTTATGCCGTATAATGCATTAATGTCGTATTGTTCTTATTTACACTGTAATGTTTCTGCAATGTATAGGCCTATATGCAATGCTCTTATTTATACTATTATGTTTCCTTGGTTCACATATATAGTTCACAGTTTTCGACCGGAAACTGCCAGCCTATTGTAGATGATGTCTAAGCAGCTGGTTTGACTGAGTAGGGGAGAATGTCCTGCATTGGGTCATTTTTTTTACATTTTTAAGCACAGAATTGGCGTTGGTTGTAGCACTTGTATTTTGTTTCACTTATCAAAAACAGCAACGTTTTATGGGCGAATACGGTTAAACAATAATGTTGTTCCAAGAGTAAACTCAAAAATATTAGTGTTTTCCTTGCTGGTAAAAATGTGTCCCAATGCAGACCACCATGGGGAGCATTGGGTCACTTTTACATATTAATGCACACAATTATTGT
Source organism: Bimastos eiseni (assembly GCA_959347315.1). Taxonomy (NCBI): domain Eukaryota; kingdom Metazoa; phylum Annelida; class Clitellata; order Crassiclitellata; family Lumbricidae; genus Bimastos; species Bimastos eiseni. The sequence goes on from OY365807.1 coordinate 24,677,945, forward strand.
TAGTTGTAGTACTTGCATTTTCTTTTAATTATCAGAAGCAGTAACGTTTATGGATCGAATGTGGTTATACAACAACATTGTTCCAAGAGTAAACTCAAAAATATTAGTATTTTCAATTAGTTTGGTACAAACTGTCCCAATGCACACCATCATGGGGAGCATTGGGACAGAGCGTGGGCCAATTTTTACATTTTAATGCACATTTTAATGCACACAATCGGTGTTATCTGCAGTATATGTATTGTGTTTTAATTATCAGAAACAACAATGTTTTATGGATCGAATATGGTTATACAATAAAATTGTTCCAAGTGTAAACTTCAAAAAATTTAATATTTTCCTTACTGGTAAAAATTGTCCCAATGCAGGCCATGAGAGTTGTCCCAATGCAGGCCATCAATGGTCAGTGACTAACGTTGTTGATAGCACAACTATGCTGTATACGGCCTCCAAACTTTGCTGTCCTTATACTGTCCTAAAGTAGTTTTCAGAAATTGTAGGCTAAATTAGCACAAGGCGCCTTGTGCATTGACTGGCATTAAATGATTAACATTTACTTTTCTTGCCTAAAAAATAGATTTGCCGTTTATCTGTTAGACGCTATCTTCTTGTCTGTCTAAGACATGATAATCTTCTTCGCGACATTAAATACGTTCGCTAGGTGACACACGTCCGATACAATGATAGACTAGGCCTTGATACCGCCACTGACCCAATGCAGGACATTCTCCCCTACGGTGCTCAGATCGAACGTCCAGTTATTCCGTGCGCCCAATAGGATGAGTTCATCCTGGAGGCCCATCTGGTTAGGGCATTCCAGCAGGAAATGGCGCACGGTTTCCTGGACGTCACCGCACTCGTCACAGTTTCCTGTCGGATGACGTTTCCACAGCTTGAGCTGTGGGTTGAGAAGGCAGTGCCCCAGCCGGCGTCTTGTCGTAACGATTTCCTTCCTCCGGCTGAAGGGATGGTATCTTGCACACTTAGGCTTATAACTATCGCACTGCCATGTATCTTTGTCTTCGCGTAAGGCAAGTAAGTATGTAGATCTATAATATTTAATGAATGAACGGCATAGATCTGTAGGCTACTCTGGTGTACAATACATTTAAGAGTAGGCATACAGCATTATAATTGAAAAGGATTTTCGCGCTAGATTGTCTGCCTGTGGAATAACACGGTCATACGATCGTGGGCGCTTGGAGTGGGATCGTCTTCATATATATATATATATTATATATATATATATATATTGGGGAAAGAAACCGGTGCAGCATGTGTTCTGGGTCCTCCCGTAGTCGTACCAATTTAAATAGACTCGCATCGGGTAACCGTCTCGAAAACAGGTTCATTTTAATATTAGACTTTAGACTTTAAACTCTCTGAATAGATCTGCTCATATGATTTCTGCCAGCTTATTGCTGTGGCGGACAGGCCACAAGGCTTGGATTAAAGAATTAGTTCGTAATTAATCGGCTCGCCACAGCGCTTAATTTACGTACATTTTCTTACAGTGTTGGTATTGGAGGGAATACCGATCGGCGGTTTGTTGTTCTGTGCATAGCGTGCAGACGCATGAATCGGGTTGAGTATAGCCTGACATGCGGTGCGTCGCTTATTTTGTAGAGTGGTGACGACTGCTCTGCATATACGGTGCATTGAATTCTTTGGTTAGCGATTAATGCCGCACACCCGTGTGGTCGGTGAGCGTTCGTTCAAAGCCTGGTTCACGGCAAGTTGCGAAAAAATATAGTTGCGGACGAGAGGGCGTCCAAAAACTAGTCCGAGCTACAGCCGAGCGTCTGGTGTGGAGACCGACTCTGCCGATCTGGTAGGGCTGGGGCCCCATCCTGTTATCGCCAGAAAGTCTGCAGCCGATCGTGAGGTTGCTTCCTCGGGAGGGTCCGACAGTGAAATAAATAAATCACAGGTCTGTGTAAAGACCGGGTAAAGCCCGGGTTAGCCGTTCGCATATACCAAGAGAGGCCTCGGCGGCCGACAGTGAGACAGACTGGGTGAGTCCCAGAAGGGACCGACCGCATATACCGAGAGAGGCCTCGGCGGCCGACAGATAGATAGACTGGGAAAAATCCCCGACCGCGCAGACCGTGAGAAAGTTTTGGTAACCAAGAAATATAAATGTTGGCTACCTAGATCGGTCATAGTTAATCCTCACGTTTTCCAGCAGGTTGTCGGATACGCAAAAGTTCCGGGTGGCCGAGACCGAGAAAATTAGGGTGGCCGCTAGAAATACAAGCCGGCTAGATTCCCGTAGTAGCAACCGTACACACCGAAAGAGAGGCCGGTTAAACGTTCGATAAATACTGGGAAAGTTTCCCATTGAATACGTTCGATAAATACGGGGAAAGTTTCCCATTGAATACGTTCGATAAATACGGGGAGGGTGACCCCATTGGTGCTTACTACGATTACAAGAAACGGTCGTGACTGGTGCCGAAGACTTCAATAATTGTGGGTGTTTCCTCATCTTCTTTTCTCTGTAATATATATACTTGGCTACCTAACGTGGTCATACTTACTCCCGCGGTCTTCCGCGATATCTTTATTTGCGTGTCTAATCCCAATATCTTTACTCGCGGTTTCCCCACGATATCTTTACTTGTGCGTCTGATTCGCAATATCTTTATTCGCGGTTTCCCCGTGATACCTCTTCTTGATTGTCTTACGGTCTTTCGATAAATATTCTTGTTGGCTACCTAACGTGGTCATACTTACTCCTGCGGTCTTCCGTGGTTTCTTGACTTGCGTATCTGATCGCAACAATATCTTTACTCGCGGTTTCCCTGCGATATCTTTACTTGTGTATCTGAACGCAGTAGTATCTTTAATCGCGGTTTCCCCGCGATATCTCTTCTTGATTGTATTACGGTTTTTCGATACATATTCTTCTTGGCTACCTAACGTAGTCATAGATACTCCTCGGGTTTTCCCGAAGTCTCAGTATATATTACGGTGTTGGTGGACAACTGCATAATGCAGAGGACGGTCAATCGTGGTGCATGATAATTTACACGTGTGAGGCCGGTATGCCACACACGGACATGGAGCGAGAGGTACATGGAGAGTGGAAGGTGCGATTTCCGGTGGATAAGTGTCTGGGAAAAGGCGACGTCAAGATCAGTGGCCAGTATTGCCTACGGCAAAGTGACGAAGGGACTTGTTACAAATATTTCTGCTCTCCGGAACAGGGAGAACGTTTGATGCCCCCTGTTGGCGATTGTTTAAGAGTCACGAGATGTAGAATGATACGACGAAGCTCAGGTCAGGTAGAGAGAAAGAGGAAAACCGTCTCTAAGCGAGTAAACAAGAAAGGGAAGACTCCGGTCGGTAAAAGAGCGAACCCTGTTCTGAATAAAGGCCATCCTCAGGACGTTGCCCATCCGGCGACCGCGGAAGTGATAGAGTCTGATCCCGAGACAGAGTCATATACTGCTGCCTCTTTTAGAGAAACGGTCAACCCCGATACTCCTCTGACAGTCACTGCTACGATAGGCATGGAGAACGGTCAGGCTATGCTAAAAATCGACTTAGAAGTGACTCGAGTGGCTCCAGACACAGAAGAGGGCTGGAGCCGACACCGTTGCGCGACCTGGTAGCGTCCGAACGGTGTGCGCCACATTGCTAAGTAGCCAAGTCCAAGATGAGAAGCAAATTCTGAACTATTGAATTTTACAAATTTAGGCTGTAATAATTATATAATATCAAACAGGAATATATTAAAATATACAATCTTAGACGCATTTATATATATGTTTATATATATATATAATATATTTCCCCTATTCATGCAGTCTTGTTCCAATTAATTCACATCTTTTAAGTAATGAGTCAAATGAAGACCAAGAGTGAAAAAATGTCAAGTTCGATGACCAGTTCAAGATTTTGATGATCCGGCCTGCATGACGGTCTTGATTAATACTGTACAGAGCTCTGACAACAGTTTGTTTAGGTCTAAGTTTGAAATGTCAGAACCGGGGAAGTATCATTTAATGGGTGAATGCCTAAAAGGGGAACGAGGACAAATGAATAAGAATATAGTAATTTAGTGACAACGGCGCCTATAGTGAACGAAGATACCCGGACATTTCGAATTATTTGCTCATATTTATGAACTTTTTTTATTCATCAACTTCAAAGTCTAATTTCGTCATGGACGGAGATGAAGATTCAAGATTGTTCACTTGCAGTAACTATACACTACTCTGTTACTTTTCAAAAGTAACTCTAATCAGTCACAAAAACTTCTGCAAAAGTAAACTCCTTGTAGGAAATTGGTCACTTTTTCTGTCCCAGTAACTATGGCTACTGTAAGTCTGTAACTAGTTACTACTTTGTTAAAGAACAAACTAACACTGTTCCTCTCCTTGTGTATATGCCAATCCGTGCGTCTGCATGTGTCTATGTTTGTCTGTTCGATCGCATTGCCTGCCTCGATTCTTCCTGATGCTTCCAGACAGTTACTGGGTTTTGATGAAGGCTTCCTGGCGATCATTCAGTTATCGTCGTCTAGTTTCTTGAGACTGATGGCCCTGAAGGCATCGGTTAGTCCGTGCCAGGACCTCCTCAGCCGCCCATCTCTTGGCCGCAGTCGCTTCCTTCTCTCGACAATCGGTGCCTCGTCGTGCCGTCCAGCCAACAGATCAACGCTCGCGTGGCACCAATCCTCTCCTCCATCCTCCACTTCTCCACCCCTCTCCGCAGAAGCTGATTCGTCGTCATCCTCTTCTGTGACGTAGTAGACCTTCTCAGCGGACGAGGCGACTGACGTAATCCCCTCGCTGTTGACCCTCTGCGCATCAGCCTTGACGTGAATGGATCCTCGCGAGGACGCCGCCCTCTTTAGCCCCACCACCCTCGTAGACGGGATGCTGTTGAGGCTGACGTTGACATAGCGCAAGGAGCGCGTCTTCCAGAGGTTCCTGGCCAGGGCAGAGGCACCTCGCTCCCCGATCTGGTTCTCGGCCAGAACGAGGCTCGTGATGCGCCGCAGCTGACCGAGACCACGTGTCAGCACGTCCGTTCCGAAGTCGCCAAGTAGATTCCGCCGCAGGTCGAGACTACGCAGGCGCGGGAGATCCGGAAGCGCTGAAGCCAAGATGGCTGCCGAGCGATCGGTGATCTGGTTGTCGGACAAGTCGAGCCACTCGAGCGTGGGAACATACCTGAAGTTGAGAGTCATCCTTCGGACTCCTACGTCAGTCACCTCGTTGCTCGACACGCGCAAGAACTGGAGCGGACAGCACTGGAAGAACTCTGAGAGGAGAGACAAACCCTGGTCTCGGATTCGACACCCGCTCAGGTCGAGATGCGTCAGAAGCGTTGCCTTGACGACGAAGCGAATGAGGCGCTTGACGCCCCTCGCTCCCAGATCGTAGTTGCAGCTGAGGTTCAGCACCTGGATACAGTTGTCCGAGACGTCGTTGACCGGGTCTGCCATCATCCCGATGTTGTCTGAGTCCAGCCGGAAGTTGGCCATGTGGACGCCGTAGACGGAGCGACTGGCCCGAACGAGGAATCCGACGGCAGACACAGCGTACGGCAGTCGGAACTTGGCGACGCACGAGTTGGAATAGTTGATCGTCTGATTGAGGGTGTACTCTTCAAGAACGTTCGCTAGGTCGTCCGCGTTGCCACTCTCATAGACAGACTCGACGCAGAGGGCTGTGACGTCCACGGGGGTCATCTGCTGACCTAACTTACACTCTTCAATAACCGCCAGCACCACGGTCCTAACGAGAGACGCCGTCTCAGGGGACTTTCCCAGCAGTCCAACTGTCATTCGCCATATGTCGCCCGTTAGCGGAAGTTGTCTGGTGCTTCTTCGCATGGACGCAGTTAGCTGGGTTCCATCTACAGAGCACTTCCGCCGGCACTGGTGGAAGTGGTGCCGCGCAACGAGGAATTCCTCTATCGCTGGTTCCTTGAAGCGGAGGAGTTCGTGATCATTACTCGTGAAAACTTTCCTTCGCAGGGAAGAGATCCGTGGAAATGTTGTTCCATCTTCTGTCTTCTTAGTCGGGTGCTTATCGCAGTTACCTATAGTCCGCTTCGGGGTCTTGTCAACGTTCTTCTTTCTATGGTTCCTAGTTTCTTGCTTATTCCCCAGTTTATTATTTATGATCCACCATCTTCTTTTGTACTGCTTCTTCTTCGCCTCTTCTTCGTCTTCAAAGCAACGATCATTCTCATCATCAGCAACATCTTCATCATCGTCGTCGTCGTCGTCGTCGTCGTCGTCTTCGTAATAACAATCATCTAGATACGTCTCGTCATCCTCAATAAAACTCAAGTGATTGACATTCGTAGAACTTCTTCTTCTTCTGTTCGTCGCATTGTTGAGCTTGTTCGCCTCCTCTTCGTCCTTCTTCAACTCCCTGTCAACTTCTTCAAGAAGCCCAAGGCTCTCCAACTGCCACCCATTTTCCACCCAATCTCTGTTGCTGCTGCGTCGAACCAACCTTGCGAAGAGCGCCTTCGACATCCGAATTCCTTCGATCCTCGACAAATAGGCCAGCTTCGCTAACCGGTCCAGAGCTACCTCGAGGTCCCAGACAAAGTGCTTTGTTGGAAATCGACCTCTGTCTCTCTGGAGGAACCTGGCGACGCGAAACCTCAAGTAGTGGGTGTGGAAGTCGGTCAGGGTATAGGGTACGTAGCCACCGTCGCTGGCCAGAGCGTAGTCAACGAAGTCTCCGAGGGCACAGATGTCGACCACTGGTGGATCCTGGTGTAGGATGGAGGACATGACTGGATGGCTCCGGGAAAAGTAATGCTCGCTTCTCTGCGAATACATGGTCATATCTCAGTCCTTTGCTCGTCTTCAGACCACTGCAAAAAGAAGTTGATCTGTCCTGAATATCTAGAGGATGGGATGTGTCCGGAGAGGACAGGAACAGGGAGGAATAGGAGCGGACACGAGAAAAGTTAGCCAGGACAAGAGGACGAGAGGGAAAGGGAGAATGAGATGAAGGACAGTGTAACGTAGGATAAGAGAGGGAGGGGAGGAGAGGAGAGGAAAGACATGAAGGAACATGATGGAATACAAGAGGAGGTTAGGTTGGCCAATCTGACCTTTAGACCTTGAATTTTTATTATTATTATTTGTATTGTAATTATAAAGTGCCACTTCAAGCTGTCTACTCCAGCGCTTTCAATGGAGTAGTTGGTCTGGATTATTGAATCACATCATGTCCACCTCCCCACCAGCAGATTCTCACTCAACCAATCAAGCATCAAAAATAACAAGTGAAAGAATAGGGTACGATAAGGAGAAAGAGAGAAAGTTACCATTCGAATGATAATAATTAATGGATCACCTATCGCATATAGACTTAAATTAGTGTATTGTTTAAGTCATGACGAATTGGGGAGTGGATGGAGTTCCAGATTCATGGGCCTATGCATCATATTAATTGGTGGATGTTGCTGTATTGGAATCCTCTCTAGTATACTTCTGAGACAATGGTCTGATAAGAATTCACTTGTTATCGGACCCTTTTATGGGCCTTCCCAGCATTCCTCCCTCCTGATAGGAATTCTGTAACCACTTGTTACCGGACCCCTTTTATGGGCCTTCCCAGCATTCCTCCCTCCTGATAGGAGTTCTTTAACCACTTGCTATCGGACTCCTTTTATACGGGCCTTCCAAGCATTCCTCCCTCGTGTTTTCTTCTCAACGCCCATCCATATCCATATGGCGGCCTTCGATGATTTGAAAAGTGGAAATCTGTGCATCTTCTACTTTATAGGCACCTTCACCCGCGACAACAAGAAAACGAAGGAACAGAAGTTGTTCAAAACAGTCGAAGTCGCCACAGAAGATGTTTTAATGTTTTGATAGGTTGGCCTTGTTAATTCAGAGAGCGAGTACTGTAGTAGACTGCTAGTGTCGTAAGTTTAAACATTTTGACAGAAGCTGTGTACACTGTAGACCTACATACCACAAATTTAACGTCATAAACATAACGTCTGCTCCATTAAATCAAGACATTTTTCTCAGTAAGCTTGGATGTAGTTTGAAATTTGAGTTTTTAGGCCTCGCCAATATTACACTCACACGCACACACGTGCACACACACACGTATGTATGTATGCGTGTATGTATGTATGTATGTATTTATGTATGTATGTATGTATGTATGTATGTATGTATGTATGTATGTGTATGTATGTACGTATGTGTATGTATGTATGTATGTATTTATGAATATATGTATGTACAATATATATATATAGAGAGAGACAGACAGACAGACAGACAGACAAACAGACAGACAAAGCAACATTTTAAAGTTGTTATACAACGACAATGCAACTTCTCATAGCCAAACAATCCTCAACTGTTCACCCAACAGGGCAGCAATATGTTTCAGATCTCTCGATTGTACCACTGTCAGTGGCAAGATGAGACATTATAAGTAGAGAACCGGACACCCGTTCTCACTTGTAGGCCTACGTCTTTGCTAAGAAAACGGCCGCGCAAGGATAAATCTTCTTCTTCTTCCTCCTCCTCCTGCTCCTCCTCTTCCTTCTTCCTTTCCTTCTTTTTCTTTTTCCTCTTTTGTTTTTCATCCTTCTTCTTCATCATTTTATTTAGCATTGACGTACATGACTCACTAGGGGATATATAGCAGGGTGCTATCAGTCTGACAACTGAGTGGCATGGCAAAGCCGAATTCAAGTTTCATTATTTTTAACAACTTCATGGTGTTTCCATTACTCGTCCCGGGTGCCAAAATACATGTAGGCCTAAATAGGTAGGCCTATACGCGACTGAGGACTCATATTAACACAAAACCCAGATGGCTCCATTGCAATGCCATCCCCCGAAGTCTTTGGAGCAATATTTCCCTCCGTCTCCCATCACCCCTCATTTCTGAGCTCTCGCCCCTAATTTCTCAATGAGATATTTCATCTCCCTATTTCTTCAATGGAGCATTTGCTCCAAGGTTTAGCCCATATGGTGTATGCGCCCCTGGACTTTCTAATCCGAAGGACTGTGAACTGTTGCATACGTGGGTCATATTAGACCTTACAGTATATGTGTAGGTCTACAAGTAGGCCTACGTACATGTATATAATTATATATGAAGTCAGCTAGTGCGTATGTGTGTAGGTCTACCAATCTTGATTTTAGCATGGCGTCTTCAAAACACTGACCAAGAGATTATAGGCCATATATAATAAACTTAGAAATACGACTCTATCGACTTATAACTTACCCCAGGATGAAAATGACGAAAGCGAGACAAGGAAGATAGCTAAGGGGAGAGAATTGGGAAGAAACGAAGAGATCGTGCGATGCTCGAACTTCTTCCACCAACCGGATGTGACCGGATACGATCGACGTCTTCTTCAATCTGATGCCAGCAAACGCGATCGACAGAATGGAGAATGTTGACTTTGTAAGATAAAGTCGTATACAAACCCAGAGCACACGCTCTCCGTCCACGGACATCTACATGGGGTCGGATCAAGAGCCAAAGGGAGGGAGAGATGCAACTAAAACGACTACGTGCTGTTGCGGCTGCTGCTGCTGCTGAGCCTGCAGGCCATCAGTGTCGGGTCCTGTTCTGAAACGTTTTACATCAAGAAGCAGAGAACGCGTCGACTAACAGACTGCACAATTTTTTTTCAATTAGCTCTGTTGAAAGTCCATCTAAATAGTCTATTATGTACTCATTTGCGTCGGATTGTAGGGCAACGATAGATAAACGTCGGGTTTCAAAGATAGCCTACATGCATACCGATAAGCGTTTGGGTCTAATGAATTGTTTCGCTTTAATCGCGTCAGTGTCTATGATATCAGATTATAAGATTAACAGTGTTTAAAAATGACCATTGATCTTCCACCGACCAAAGTAGGCCTACTGCTACGCGTCATGTCTATAGCGGTCTGCAAAGGGCTATTATGTATAGGGGCCTACAGCAGATTCACCACACTAGATGCGTCGTAACAAAGCCAATTTTGATATCATATAACCCAAAGATTCTCTATTAGACCATTATGCCACTGCCTTATTATAATGCAACAGCATTACCGCCTAATAATACCAATTAATATGACTTCCTGTGACAGCGTTGTCGAGTGGTTCCAGTATACGCAATGCCCTCCTTCCATAAGAGATCGGGTTATTTCTGCTCTGCACTTATTTGGCATATGCAACCTATACATTATACAATATTCCGATTTAACTCACTTGACTTATCGTTTCAAAACTATCAAACACGGTATGCGAAAACATGAAACCACCTTCAGTGCAAATTCACTAAAGCCAGCTTTAAAGTCTGAAGAACTTATAAATATCGAATCGGGGATGTTGCGTCAAAGTACGGAATTGCGCTCAATATACCTGCCCTGCCAACATGCCCATATTGAGCCCATCTCCAAAATACATGGGCCCGTGGGCTGGGACTAGCCCATGTCGAATCGGTCGAATGGGGCAGCCCATATCACACCCATATGGGATTATGCTTAGCAGCCCATAAACCAACTTTTGCAATATCCGACTTTTTTGTGGGCGATGAGTGGGCTCGAGGGCTTGGGCTGCCCACATCACGCCCAGATGGGATTACGCTTCGCAGCCCATTAACCAACTTTTGCAATATCCTACTTGTTAGTAGGCGATGAGTGGGTTCGTGGGCTTGGGCTGCCCACATCACGCCCAGATGGGATTACGCTTCGCAGCCCATTAACCAACTTTTGCAATATCCGACTTTTTAGTAGGCGATGAGTGGGTTCGTGGGCGTGGGCTGCCCACATCACACCCAGATGGGATTACGCTTCGCTGCCCATTAACCAGCATTTGCAATATCCAAATTTTTAGTAGGCGATGATTGGGCTCGAGGGCTTGGGCTGCCCACACCACACCCAGATGGGATTACGCTTCGCTGCCAATTAACCAGCATTTGCAATATCCAAATTTTTTAGGCAATGAATTGGGCTCGAGGGCTTGGGTTGCCCACATCACGCCCAGATAGGATTGGGCTTAGCAGCCCATAAACCAAATTTAGCAATATCCGACTTTTTAGTAGGCGATGAGTGGGTTCGTGGGCTTGGGCTGCCCACATCACACCCAGATGTTACCATGCTTAGCAGCCTATTAACCAGCATTTGCAATATCCGACTTTTTAGTAGGCGATGAGTGGGTTCGTGGGCTTGGGCTGCCCACATCACACCCAGATGGGATTGCGCTTAGCAGTCCATAAACCAAATTTAGCAATATCCGACTTTTTAGTAGGCGATGAGTGGGTTCGTGGGCTTGGGCTGCCCACATCACATCCAGATGTTACCATGCTTAGCAGCCCATTAACCAGCATTTGCAATATCCAACTCTTTTGTGGGCAATGAGTGGGCTCGAGGGCTTGGGTTGCCCACATCACGCCCAGATGGGATTACGCTTCGCAGCCCATTGACCAACTTTTGCAATATCCAACTTTTTAGTAGGCGATGAGTGGGCTCGTGGGTATTGGCTGCCCACATCATGCCCATCTGGACCTTATATTGGCTGTTTATTAGCCAACATATGCGACTTAAAACCGTTGTTTTTTAATACTGAAATTGCGACAAGAAGAATTTTTAATTAAGCAGGATCTTCTGAGAGTTATAAATAGGCCAATGTTAATTTACAATACAGAGCAATACAATCAGGTCTTCAGTTTTGACTTGAAGAGTGCAACTGACTTGCTTTATGGACTGTGGTTGGGAGATCATTCCGTTCCATGGGTCGTGATATTGAGAAAGCACGGGTCCTCAACTTCCTCTCTTGAGCACTCTGTTTAATCCCCGTTTATCTAAGTGTTTCGAGAAAAGTTTGCGTAGACCTATCGTATAATTATGTTCTATAGTGATAATGGTATCCTGATGATAATCGATTATAAAATAACACTAATGTTCATAAAATGTATTTCCACATTATTATAGTGTAACATTCAATTTTATTCACAATTTAGCTGAAACATTTCTTCTCAACTACCACAATGCTTGACGACGAACGCTCACTAATGCCCCTACCAAAAGATTAACTGCAAATGCATAGGCTTACGTCGAACTGATCGTGCGAGCTGGAGTGCTACCATTCACCTATAAAAATTAATCACCTCATCTGAAGACAGCTTTATTGGAAACAAACCTGACCCTTATAATTAATGAATTATTTGGAAACTTAAGTCAAAGGAAACCAACTTGAATAATATGATTATAGACATTGAATATGTATTTTGCTTGATTAACTACATCGGTATTTTGGCTGCGTTCTTACTTATTAGCGTATGATAGTACTAATCATTGAACCAAGCTGACGCTAAGCGGCGCTCGAGCGCCCGTTCGCCATTGTTGAAAAATGGCGAAGATCGACAGCTGTGTGCGTTCATTTTGGTCAAGAATTTTGAGAATTTCTGATTTAACGAGCGTAAGTATAATCTCAGTGGCATAATCTTAATCATGAATTCATGTCATATATTGAAATTTTTTGCTATTGAAAACGTAGGCTTGGCCCAGAAATAATTTCGCATGGAGAATCAGATCGTGTTCACACTTCGCAATAATATTTAAGTTTTCTTGTTAGTATCTATCAGCCATTCAAGAAATTGCTTGATTTGAAATTATGTGGCGCAAGTGCCAATCTGTGTGGCATTTTAACGAAATTATGCGTTGAACGGTAAGTAATGGTTGTCAAAATGCATCCTTTATAGCCATGTGATTACAAATGGTGTTTTATTGTTCTATTTGCCCTAAAACAAGTCTTCAATGTGGCATATATCTGGCTGTGATATTAAACTGTGCATGTTGAAAACGTCTGTCTAATAATGATAATGGGATAAATCTTCGGCAAACATCTGGCATTGGTACTTTTCTATCAACGAAATTCTGTAGGCGTTCAGTACATAGGCTAAGAGGGACGTGTTTCTTATGACGTAATAAGTGGGTACAACTTTAATACTTATAGCACTGGTTAGTAAGTAAGTAAGTACAGCCTTATTACGCCACAATGGGACATATAAATAATTAAAGCGTTCATTACATCGAGATGTAACATATGTTTACATTAATGCTACGATTGATCGTTTTAAATCACGTATGGCTAATGGAGGAATCTTCTACAGACGTAAGTTCGGCGCTGAAGGAAGCGAAAACCTTAGTTCAATGTCCAAACACTTAAAAAATGTAGTGAGGGATAACCTATGTACGGGCACGGGTAAAATGCTGATTTGCTGATCGGGGTAGGTAAAATGCTGATCGGAAATTGCTGATTGGTCATGCTGATTGGTGGGTAAAATGCTGATTTTCGTTTTCATAAACAACAATATGAAGAAACTTTTGAACAACTTTTATTTGCACATATCAAATCTGAAGGAACTATTGAACAACTTTCGTTTGCACATATCATGATGTAGGCCTATATATTGTTTTCTGTTAACGATGTTTTCTATTAACACGACTAAACATCAACAATATACAGAAATTCATGAGCAATTTTTACCTCCCATACTTCACAAATATACGTGGGCGTTTGGTTATGGTGTCAGTTACACCGATTGCCATTCTTGCTGCAACACTGCGATAGTAATGTGACTTTGCTGGATACGAACAAGTGGTTGTTGGAAAGAGTCGGTTCCTGAGTGCCCATGATGGTGAAGACAGAGAGTTGTGGATTTAGTGTGAGTTTGTTTGCTTGGATGATCCTGGATGCTCCAGAGGTGTCTTCACGCAAACACAGCCGAAGTTTATTCTTATATAATCTAATATTTGGCTGGTGTTGAATATGTTGGGAGAAGATTCCATAAATGGGATCCAGTACACTGAATGGACAACAATCAAGTATTTGTGTGTGGATAAGAAGTGTCATAACTTGTCGAGTTTGATTAAAAGAATCATGCTTAAATGGGAGCTAGATTAATAAAAAGAATGATGTTACAGGTAATTTACTACGTTAAATTAAGGTTTTACCTGAAAATACATTCTGTCGCATAGATCATTGCCACATTTTCTTACTTTGCTGATCCACAGTAACCCCAACAATATTTATAAACTTTTCAGTCATCCTTCTAAACATCTTCTCACCATGAATAATGAATAATTGGTCCACTTGTTGGTCGATTCTCAATTGCATTTACTGCTTGATTAGTAAATGACTCGTAGATATCACTCATGTTTTCAATATATTCAAATGAAATGTATTCTAACTTTCCAAATTTCAACATTTCATAGGGTAGGTTTATATATATATATATATAGGTTATAATGTCTAGGGTCAGTCAACTATTTCTGATTGACTTTACTAATAAACAGTGCTGTCTGTTTGTTAATGCTTTATGAACTAAGTCTGTTATTATAATTTAAACCAATGTTGAAGACAATATTGAAAACAATAAAGTTTATCAACAAAGATTAACTTTGACTAATACATTAGTAGCCCTATGATGATTAATGCTTCATAAACATTGCTGTTGATTTTGACTATATTGAAGACAACAAAGTTCTAATTAACTGTCATTAATGCAATTAGTTCATTGATCAATGCTTCATCAACTATGTTGTTATTTAAACCAATAAGGCTTACAGGCTTCATAAACACTCTGTTTGTTAATTTTACAAATCAGCATTTTACCAATCAGCAGTTTACCATTCACCTTGCTGATTGTGTAAAATGCTGACCAATCAGCAAGTTCCGATCAGCATTTTACCTACCCCGATCAGCAAATCAGCATTTTACCCGTGCCCCCTATGCACAAGCGTAACATTCGGCGCATGCTCACTGTTAAAATACCTAGAATCGTTGTTAGGGTAGGGTCAGGTTAAGCATCATGAAATAGTTAGTGTCAGATTATGCGTTGTGAGGGTCGGTTAGGGTTAGGACTAGTGTCACTTTCAGATATGCAGATAATATGCTTTCACGACACATAATAATATGAATAATAATAATGTAGCTGTTTACAATATGTGTTAGTTGTCATTTTTAAGGCTCTGTTCTAAACTGAATATGATAATGATTCTATTGTGTTTATTTAATATTGCTTACTAATAGTTCTCATGTTTTGAAATAGGCCTACTGACTGTGACATAGCTTTTTTGTTGATATTATTCTTTGTATCATCAGGTTCGCAGTTATTGGTCATACTGGAGGTCGCATGTTGAACTGTAAGAAGATGCATCCAACACCTTGTGACAAACAACCTGACATGCACTTCAATGTCTGTGGTCACCATGGCAAATGACCTTTCGGTACATCAAAGCTTTTTATTGTCATGAATGATATTTTAATTTTATTATGCTACATTTTGAACTATGTGAATGACCTTCAGTTTGCACAGAGGATGAATCTAAAGCGGTAGAGAGTTTGACTGCAACATAAATGAAAATTTCACTTCTACGTCCAAACACATAAAAAAAATCAGTGGGTGGATACCTGTACACAGTTTTGACCTTGGGCACATGCATGCTGTTAAAGCGCCTTATTTTTCAACATGCATCCTGAGAGTTGGTTAGGGTTAGTGCAGTTTTAAACGATATGTAATTTAGATGTAATTTTCTTACTATTAAATTTATAGAGCATTGTTAATGGTATAATAGGTGCTTTAGTGCTAATCTTGATAACTAGGCTTCATAACGAGTTCTAACTTCACAATCTCTTATGAGGCAGAAATGAAAAATTGTCAGGAGAGGGAAAAGACGATTTTTGTAAAAAATGTGCTACTTTGTCATAGAGTGAATTAGCCAGATTGTTTATTTTGACTCAACAAGTGATACTGTCATTGTGTGTTATGCAGCAACATAGTACAAGTAAGTGAAAAGATGACCAAAAGTCATATAATACATCTGTGCAGTAGAATGTTTTGATGATAAACAACATATACCTCGTTTGTGCACAAACAGGAGCATTCCAAAGATAGAAAAAGTTTTAGCAACAAGCTTGTTATCTTTTTATACAAAGTGAATTTGCCAGAGTGCATATTTTAACAGCAAACAATACTTTTGCAGCAGATTAGTGCTTAACTATGACAATTGGTACATAAGGCTAAACAGATGGATTAGTTTGGATGGAAACACTTACATTTTATCTAATCAATTTTGAAGACTAACGTCTACAGTCAAAATAAACTAGGATTCAATGCTTTCTCGGTTGTGGGCCCTTCAACATATAACGAGCTCCCACTTGAGCTCAGCTCTTTGCTTGTGGCCCATCTGTCAAGTCCCTCGTGTCTTTGTTTTTAATCGTGGCTGGGCTAGGAATGCTCCTGATTTGGTTCTTGAAAGGACGCTATATAAATGCTCAGAATGAATGAAAGAAGGCGCTGCAGTGTATTATAGGTTGGTTTCTAATCGAAACTGTGATCATTTGGTTGACCAATCACCACTAACTTCGCCTCTAACTGGTACCCTTTGGCAATCATTGCAAGCAATGTTAAAAAAGTATGTATTAGTATTATCAATCCAACAAGTCATACTGTGTAAACTCTTTTTTGATGCTGCATTGAACATGCTGGAAGCAACATGTCGTAGCAAAACAATCCTTATTTTTCTTTAGGAACTATTGAATGGCACATATAAAGCAGAGGTGCAAGCTTGGCACGATTAATTGGTATGGATGGAACACTGATATATTTTTAGTCATTCTGTCGGTCTAAATTCGGGTAGCCAGAGGTTTGCAAGTTGCAACCACTGTTCCATGAGTCAGTGTGTACTCCATCCCATGTTTAACATAAGTTACCATGGCATCTCCAGAAGTTTTTCCTGGACACATATATTTGAGAAGTACATTAGAGGTTTTCCGGAATGGATGACAGGAAATACCTCTGAGCTCAACCAAGCGTTTTCAGACATTGAATGTAAAGTATTGATGCAAATTATATTTAGCCTACTAAGGAAAATGTGGAACAACAGGTGGAAGGGCTAATAACTGACTAAATCCAGGAATAGATGAACTACATTCTAAATTCTCACATGAAGTCAGAGAAGAAATTGGAGCAGTATTAGCACATATATTCAATTAATCTGGAGAGGTGTCACGGGAATGGAGAGATACTGTCATAGTTTCATTGTTCAAAGAGATAAACAGAGATGCACTATGTCACTTTAACCAGTATTGTGTGTAAGGTCATTGAGAAAATTGTTGAGGATAATATAGTAGAGCATTTGAATGAGCATAATATTAATTTGGACCGTGAACACGGATCTACACAGACTGTGCTATAGAGATAAGATGAAAAGGTGTGGACTAACAGTGTGGGAAGTTGAGAGGTGCCGAGGATACTCGATTTCCACCAAGAAAGGCAACTCGGGGGCATATGTATAAATTATTGGGCACATAGGATAAGTAATTAGGTATATTGATTATTTAAGAAAACGAAAGGAACAATATAGGCAGAAATTCTTCAGTGCAAGAGTTGTCGAATTGTGCAATGGTTTGGATGATAATGGTGTCTTGATGTACATTATCACAGCCTTTAAGAGGAACAAACCTGTTAAGCATGTTCCAGGTCAATTTTCAGTGGTTCTAAAACAGAGCAGCTGTCTTCTAAACCCCTTGTTACGTGATGTTATTCTCCAGAGAATGTAAATTGCATGGCTTGGCATGTCTAACAGTTTTACAGATAATAGTCTCCCATCCCATTGGTGATTAGACTTCAAAATGTCGATCCATTTACGTTGCATGATGCTTTACATGTGCTACAGCAATATCTTCTAACCAGGATGCATTCAATTTTATTTAGAAATGCTTTCACATTCTTCTCTGTAAATTTATTTTTGTGATGCATTCTCTTCAATTGGTAAATATTGTGTTTCCATGGTCTACGTGACCTTTTTTGTTTCGTTTCTGTTACTATATACTCGGTTGGTGAGAATATGTCTTGCTGTATGCATTATTTGCATCTTTGACAACCTCAGAGCTATGTTCGACACCTGTTGCTCTCTGACAATGGGCTGAAGGGGCCCATTGTCCTCGATGACTGACCCAACTGGGACATTCTCCACGTTGATTGCTTCAGTTGCAGTTTTTGCCTAATGAATTCCGCTTCTTCGTCCATCAGCTTCTATTTCGGATACCATATACCTTTGCCTTCATGATTCTCTTGATACCACTGTCCTCAATAGTCCGCTCCACAAGACCATACCACCTCAATCTGCCCTCTCGTATCTTGTTTGATATGCACACCACTCGCAGTGATTTCCTGATATCATCTCTTTTCCTAACCATTAGTGATATCCCCAGTATGCATTGTAGCATTCTCATTTCAGTTTTTTCCTCCTTTGAGTGTCCACACCTCTGCCCAATACATCAACACAGGTACAATCATTGTCTCAACCTAAACCAGGGGCTTCTACACACATGTCCGTGGAAGTAGACTGCTTCCAATAATTCCTGGGGGGGGGATAATAGTCAGTGATCTTGGAGGGGAAGAAGTTAATTAATTATTTTATTTATTTATTATTAATTAAATAATTTATTTAATTAATACAATTAATTTACAGGAAAGGCCTTTTTTCACAAGAATAATTACTTGATGGAATTGAACATGCACATTACACCGGTAAGAAGATGGTAATGAACTTTCTAAGCCCATCATATGTAGGCCTACAGCAACTCCTGTCGGTCATGAAGGTCTTGATAATAGAGCAAATTTTTGGTCACAAGACAGAAAAGGTGTTTTATTATTGCCGATGGCACGTACGACAGCAGCAAGAAAGAAGCAGCGGCGTTGCTAGGTCACTCCAGGGGTGTCAATCCCTCTGATATAGGCAAAACCCCATCCCAAGAGCCAGGAAGACAAGATATTCCCTAAGACACAGAATATGTCCCCCCCCCCTACATAAAATTGAAGTCATTTGCTTCTAAACCCCCATTTTCAGGACGCTCTTGGGTCACTACGTAGAAATGGACGACTACGGCCTTCCGTAACCAGCTCGAGCAACTTTTCAATGTCTCTTGTGTTGGAAACTGTCCAGGAACGTGGCTTTGTGAATTGATTCTTGATGCATTGACAGAAAACCACAAACATTGATTGGGTAGCTGGACAAGGTTAGATGGAGCTGGGAACATAACATAACAAGGGTTTAAGGTGGTTCAATTTGACCTTTGATGATTAATAGCCCTATTATCCAAGTAAAGCTTAATCCATAAATTTGTGATGGTCATCGCTTCAACCTTGTCATGCATTCAACAGTTTTGAGTTGTACTGAAATAAGGAATGCCCTCGGGCTGTTGGAAGAGCTCTAGGTTTTCCTGCAGGCACATTAAAAAATTAAGGCTACCTATTTGGACGCCCAGAACAATGGAGGGCAAAATCGTCAACTGAAGTAGGTTGCCTATACAGCTGGAATAGTAGAATAGTAGCTTGCAGTTAATGCGACCATCCAAAGATTCTGTGTAGTAGCCTACTATCCATGGGATTCCAGTCTCGAAGCCCTCTCTTCGTATACGGGTTAATAATCAGCGTCAGTTTCTGGAGCCCATGACTTCTCGCAACGCCTCAAAAATGTCAGATTCATTATTAAGCCTACTTTGTTTTCCCTCAACTGCAAGGCATCAGTATTCTGTCGATCTCTGTAGATCTGGAAATGGCAGCAAAGTTTACGTCAAACTGTAGGGCAAAGTTTGAAGCAATGCGCCAAGATAGCAACGTCCACGTGACGTGGCAGCTTTTACTGCAGAAATCTACTGCATTTGTGAATGATCATTTCATTGATGTACACATGACGAAAGAAGACAGAAATTATGATGAAGTGCATGCTGGATGCCATTGGATGCATGGAGAGGGTTTGCAGTAACGAGACCATAGAACTGAAGAGATAGTAGGCCTATTCAGCAAGACATGTGCGTTCTAGTACAAAATCAGCGAGCACGTAGGCAAAGGATTGCGAAAAGTGACCAATTAAAACGAAATCTGATCACTGTCTAGATTCTAGAAAGTTGCCCAAACTAAGTGAGTTTCCAGCATTAACTTAGCTATTATAATGATAGGCCTAAACCAAGAGGTTTAAGTTATTTAAGTTCAACATGTTGGCATTGTAACTGGGATAATCGGAAAATGAACACTTCATGCAGCCATGTATATTAATTACCATGTATATTAATTAAGCAACGTTACTATGTTTTAAAGTACTTTCAAAGTGTAACAATGTTACTTATAATAGTAGTGTTATTTTCTATTGTAAAGTATTTTGTTAAGTAACATGACTTGTCAATTTTTAGACAAGGCAATGTCTGAAATTCTGAATAGTCATAAACTGCTAAAAAAGTTGCTAATTATCTCTGAAATAATCTGCATTTAATCAGGAGTCCGTCATCCACTCCAAGGCTTGGTGGGTGTTCTTGCTTCCACCACCTTGGGGGGGGGGGGTAGAAGCCCCTGACCTTAACTACATCTGCCTTATTAGTTGCCCCTCTTTTCTGGAAACCGGGAAACTTCTATATCCTGATGCAACGCTCGTGAATATGTTTTTACTCTGGTGGCTTTAGAAGTTTTCCGATTGTGGTCGTTGAGCTGCCTCTAGATTTTTATCAAGAGCAATCTTATTTTGGACTAATATTTGTTAAGGATAGAAAAAACACATGAGTGTCAACTTCAGAAGTGAGCTCTACCCTGCTATGCATATTTGTGTCTGGACACTTGCTATATTTTTATTACAAGCATTTTTAGCTAGTTATTGTTTATTGTAACATACGATTTAGCTAGGAAGCTATTTTATGCTGTTTGTTAATGAACACAACTGAGATTTGATATCCTATGTGCATCTTAAAAGAATCCACCGCTTGAGACAACAATGAAGGGTGTAGAAGTAACCCTCGACAAGTGACTAACTGGTGTACGAGATCGTGGAAGCAGTCGATTAAAGTGAAGCAATGCAGGAAACAAAGTCAGACGATGCAGCTGAAGACTGACTATTATTGATCTTATGCCTTATTTTGCTCTGTAAATTGAACATTGACATTTCATTCATTTTGAATTTGTCATTGACAGATTTTTACATAATTGCTTTTTGAGAGCATCATTTGACACTTTATAGGATGTCTTCATTTTAGTCTCTTAAGATTTCAGTTTCTTGATTTTTTATATCTGTGGACACTTCAGGAACTGAGAATGCGTTTCTAATTGTTCAGTTCTGATTTATTTTAATATAATGGTTAAAAATTTACAATCTGGTCTTCATGTCCGAAACAGCAACTGCATTATTGCTTTTAGTCATCAGTTTTATTTCTGCTGAACTTGATAATTTTAATAAGCGTCATGCTTGTGTTAATAAAACTTGAGTAGTGTGAATTATGTTTGAAATTTTCAGTTACATAATATGGGTTATTTATACCGATGGCTTTTGGTTGGTAAAATTGGCAGCCTACTTGGGATGATTTTGTAGGCTGCATTCCGTGTAGGTTTATTTGTGGGCTGCCGACTTGGGACTAAGATGGGACTTGGGACTTAGCCAAATTAACATTGACCCAGATAGGCTTCCCACTTTGGGCCCATATTGGAAGCCCATATAGGTTCAACACATGGAGCCCATCTAGAGCCCACATGGGCTTATTTGTGGGCTGCCAACTTTGGGCCAAGGTAGAACCCGTGGCCAAATTGACATCGAGCCCAGATGGGCTGCCAACATGGAGCCAATATTGGAAGCCCATATGGGCTTCCCACCTGGGGCCAACCTTTAGCCCCATAGGCCAATTTTGTGGGTTGCCCACATTGGACCTATGTTAAGCCCGCGGCCAAATTGACATCGAGCCCAGATGGGCTCACGTTGGATCCATATTGGAAGCCCGTATGGGCTTCCCACGTGGGGCCCATCTTGTGCCCATGTGGGCTTATTTGTAGGATGCCCACTTGAGACCTATGTGGAGCCCGCGGCCAACTTGACATCAAGCCCAGATGGGCTGCCTGCGTGGGCCCATAACCACGATTGGCCCATCTTAAGCCCACGTAGGCTGTCCTATTAGCCATGTTGGAAGCCATTTGGGCTTCCAACATGGAGCCCGTCTTAAGCCCACGTAGGCTCTTGTGGGCTGCCCACTTGGGACCTAAGTGGAGCTCGCGGCCAAATTGATATCGACTCCAGATGGGCTGCCCACGTGGGGCCCATCTGGGCCCCACCAAGTTGTCCACATTAGACCCAGATTGGTAGCACTTGGGCATGTTGATTTGGTGTTGTAGCCTGCAAGACGCTCAAGCAATTAAACTAATGCAATGCAGTTTAAGTTACAGGGCGGGTCCTTCACGCCACTCCACGCGTCCAATATAGACCTTTGGTCTCGAGGCAAGCAGCACTAAGTGCTAGGCTTACGTTTTGTCTTGCGACGTGTGTCTATAGACGAAATGTCAACTTCTCAAACTTAGTTTTTTTGCGCCTTCCAACTAAGGGCCTCGATGCTGTAATCGAAATAACAGCCATGTATACGCGCGCGACCTGCCAAGGTTGCTAGAGCGAAGCGCGAACACATAGGCTTTGATATAAATGAATGCCTTTGTATTCCGACGCATGCATGCGGTTACGTGCCTAATTGGCAGGGATGTGGTCTCGAGACCGGAAAACTGCGGTCTTGGTCTCAAATGTATCGCTCTTGGTCTCGGACCATCGGTCTTGGTCTCGGTCTCGAATGCGTCGGTCTTGGTCAAGGTTTTGAAGGAACGGTCTTGGGATTGGCCACCGTCTTAACTTATCGTTCTTGGTCATTTGCCGTATCAGTGCAATTTCTCGGTTATTTTCGATTATTAGAGACACCGGATTATTATTATTATTATTATTTTGATTAAACGGACGATTTCAAAAGCGACGTAACGCAGTCATTGCGCTACAAGGGCGCTGTACAATGACACGATGTTTAGGCCGTAGGTCTATACGCGATTTTTATCGATTTATGGCGTGTTGACTATCTCTATATCAGAGTTGTATGGTCTCGAGACACTTTTTTAGTGTCTCGATCTCGGAAGCCTGCTGTCTCGGTCTCGAGGTTATGTCTCGACTTTTTAGAAACTGTCTTGAAGTGAATGTCTTGTTCTGTCTCGAACAAGCGGTCTCGATAAGTTTCGAACTGTCTTAAAATCTTGCACGGCAATATAAAAACTGTTCTCAGGAATTTTTACTATATATATATGTATACTATATATATTATAAGTTTCAAATTGAAATTAAAAATAAATATTATTCCCGAAAACTGATACATTAGTATTTTATATAGGATCACTTGTCTTTTACTGTCTTGTACTGTCTTGAACCTAGTGTCTCGAGCTTGGTACCTCACTGTCTCGGTCTCGGCACCTCACTGCATCGGTCTCGTCTTGAAGTTTGAAGTCTTGCATACAACACTGCTCTATATACATGTTACTATGGGCAGAAAAATGCATTTGCAACGGAACCAGGAATTTTAAAATTTGCTTTCACAAATTTCAAGGTTTTGGAATTAGTTGTTCGGCCCCGTGCAGACACTGTTAACCTACAATCCCGAGGTCCGTGTTGGCACAAGTACACCATTCCGACGAAACGTTAATCTACTTGTTCAGATGTCTTAGAGTATTTACCTATCGTATAGGCCTACCATAGGTTATTTATAGTGTGATATTCTTAGG
Organism: Bimastos eiseni; assembly: GCA_959347315.1. Classification (NCBI taxonomy): domain Eukaryota; kingdom Metazoa; phylum Annelida; class Clitellata; order Crassiclitellata; family Lumbricidae; genus Bimastos; species Bimastos eiseni. Next base: position 24,701,525 of record OY365807.1, read on the forward strand.
CCGAAGCCAAAGTCTGAACCCGCAAAAGCTCAGAGTGACCGGTAAAACTGCTTTCTTGACCATTATTAATGATATTGTTCTTCAGCAATGAAATTAATGTTTTGAGCGTGTTATTTCGTTTGAGCGTCTTAATGAATTGAATTGTTTATAAAATAGAGTATCGGTTTTGGTCTTGGACCTCTCGGTCTTGGTCTAGAGTTTTTGGTCTCGTGCCCAACACTGCTAATTGGACCGACTGTCAATCCATACATCAGTGAACGTCGTGCTGTCTTTGGGTGTGCGTGGCAGCTGCTGAATTTGAAACACTCACAAAAGCAGTATCCTGCCGTGGCACTTAACTGAGCAGGTTTTATAACTATTATTTTGAGCGATGGAATAAGAATTTAGGCAGCACCGTTGACTTTGGCTTCACCATTAGGCCTGTTGTTGTCACGACACCGATTGCAGCTAGCTACTAACACAGCCATGCGACACGACAATTGCCATGAAACTGTTTAATTGGTCTGATAATTAAGAACGACAGAGAACTAATGAAGCCACAGATAAATCATTCATCAATGTAACCCGCGAGTGCAGACTGCGCATTGCCCAAGTATCCCATAGGCCTACTATCGACTCAAAGTAAAGGCGCTGTGACTGAAACAGCTGATTTCGTGAAATATTTCGCAAGACTTGTCTTTGAAAATTTGTTTAGACGCATTCAGTCCGTTTAGTATTACATGGGCAAATGTAGACTTTCCCATTTACGACCTATGCAGGCCTAGTATTTTGACTGCTGCAAAGACCTAATAGCATAGGGGCCTAAAAAGCCCAGGTTAGTTTGCATTCCCTTGCTTTCAACCTTGAATCCAAGCGCCTGCAACCTATCCAAAATTCAGTCACTGGCCAGAACCGTCACCAGAACGCGCAAGCATCGTCACATGATTCACATCTTTCCTAGGCCTATCCTCAAATCGCAAGAATGCCTAAAAATTACAGAGCGCAGCCACTTCAAAGTCCTATTCCTGACATAGGCCTACAACTCTTACAATACTCCCAGTCCAAATATCCTTGCGAACTCTTCAGCATACAGTCAACAAGCTCTACCCGATCCTCCTCCTGTCTCACTCTCGAGCCCTGGTCACTACTCATCTGTGGAGCTCCCATGAATAGAATCATATTTATCACCCCAAGGTCCCACCACGTGCGTCTCAGGAACGATCTGCCTCCTGAATTCCGCACCTTTTCTGTTAATCCACCTTCACATGCATGACTGCCATTTACTAACCATAGTAGACCTAACCAACATGTCTCTGACTTTCCACTCAACACTAGCCTGACCTCTACAAAAACTCTTACCCTGATTCATAAAGTCATTCGCCTTCCAGTTTTCGACATAAAAAGCACCCGCCTCAACAGCTACTCTGCCTCCTCTGGCTGACTAACCTCCTTCAGACAACCTCTATGATTTTACGCAGCGCTCGTTCGTAAGCTGGTGCCCCGTGC